>CM026399.1:9275675-9375449 GCA_014843695.1 Archivesica marissinica
ACAATATATACAAACCTAACAATATATACAACAATATATACAAACCTAACAATATATACAAACCTAACAATATATACAAACCTAACAACATATACAACAATATATACAAACCTAACAATATATACAACAATATATACAAACCTAACAATATATACAACAATATATACAAACCTAACAATATATACAAACCTAACAATATATACAAACCTAACAATATATATAACAATATATACAAACCTAACAATATATACAAACCTAACAATATATACAAACCTAACAATATATACAAACCTAACAACATATACAAACCTAACAATATATACAAACCTAACAATATATACAAACCTAACAATATATACAACAATATATACAAACCTAACAATATATACAAACCTAACAATATATACAAACCTAACAACATATACAACAATATATACAAACCTAACAATATATACAACAATATATACAAACCTAACAATATATACAACAATATATACAAACCTAACAATATATACAAACCTAACAATATATACAAACCTAACAATATATACAACAATATATACAAACCTAACAATATATACAAACCTAACAATATACAACCTAACATATATACAACCTAACAAATATACAAACCTAACATATATACAAACCTAACAACATATACAACCTAACAATATATACAAACCTTACATAATACAACCTAACAATCTATACACAATATTACAAACCTAACAATATATACAATCTAACAATATATACAAACCTAACAATAACAACCATATATACAAACCTAACAATATATACAAACCTAACAATATATACAACCTAACAATATATACAACAATATATACAAACCTAACATATATACAACAATATATACAAACCTAATATATATACAAACCTAAACAATATATACAACAAATATACAAACCGAACAATATATACAACAATATATACAAACCTAACAAATATACAACAATATATACAAACCTAACAATATATACAAATCTAACAATATATACAAACCTAACAATATATACAACAATATATACAAACCTAACAATATATACAAACCTAACAATATATACAAACCTAACAATATATACAACAATATATACAAACCTAACAATATATACAAACCTAACAATATATACAACAATATATACAAACCTAACAATATATACAACCTAACAATATCTACAAACCTAACAATATATACAAACCTAACAACATATACAAACTAACAATATATACAACCTAACAATATATACAAACTAACAATAATACAAACCTAACCATATATACAACAATATATACAAACCTAACAATATATACAAACCTAACAATATACAACAATATATAAAACCTACATATATACAAACCTAACAACATATACAACAAATATATAAACCTACAATATATACAAACCTAACAATATATACAAACCTAACAATATATACAAACCTAACAACATATACAACAATATATACAAACCTAACAATATATACAACAATATATACAAACCTAACAATATATACAAACCTAACAATATATACAAACCTAATAATATATACAAACCTAACAATATATACAAACCTAACAACATATACAAACCTAACAATATATACAAACCTAACAATATATACAACAATATATACAAACCTAACAATATATACAAACCTAACAATATATACAAACCTATCAATATATACAAACCTAACAATATATACAACAATATATACAAACCTAACAATATATACAAACCTAACAATATATACAAACCTAACATATATACAAACCTAACAATATATACAAACACAACAATATATACAAACCTAACAATATATACAAACCTAACATATATACAAACCTAACAACATATACAAACTAACAACATATACAAACCAACAATAAAACAAACCTAACAATACAACATATATACAACCTAACAATATAACAACCAACAAAACAAACCAACAACAAACACCAAATATACAAACCTAACAATATATACAACAACATATACAAACTAACATATATACAACAATATACAAACCTAACAATATATACAAACCTAACAATATATACACACCTAACAATATATACAAACCTAACAATATATACACAAATATACAAACCTAACAATATATACAAACCTAACAATATATACAAACCTAACAACACATAACAATATATACAAACCTAACAATATATACAACAATATATACAAACCTAACAATATATACAACAATATATACAAACCTAACAACATATACAACAACATATACAAACCTAACAATATATACAAACCTAACAATATATACAAACCTAACAATATATACAAACCTAACAATATATACAACAATATATACAAACCTAACAATATATACAAACCTAACAATATATACAACAATATATACAAACCTAACAATATATACAAACCTAACAATATATACAAACCTAACAATATATACAAACCTAACAACATATACAACAATATATACAAACCTAACAATATATACAAACCTAACAATATATACAAACCTAACAATATATACAACAATATATACAAACCTAACAATATATACAACAACATATACAAACCTAACAATATATACAAACCTAACAATATATACAAACCACACACACAACAATATACAAACCTAACAATATATACAAACCTAACAACATATACAACAATATATACAAACCTAACAATATATACAAACCTAACAATATATACAAACCTAACAACATATACAACAATATATACAAACCTAACAATATATACAACAATATATACAAACCTAACAATATATACAACAATATATACAAACCTAACAATATATACAACAACATATACAAACCTAACAATATATACAACAATATATACAACAATATATACAAACCTAACAATATATACAACAATATATACAAACCTAACAATATATACAACAACATATACAAACCTAACAATATATACAACAATATATACAAACCTAACAATCAATATATACAACAACATATACAAACCTAACAATATATACAACAATATATACAACAATATATACAACAACATATACACACCTAACAATATATACAACAATATATACAAACCTAACAATATATACAACAATATATACAAACCTAACAATATATACAAACCTAACAATATATACAACATATACAAACCTAACAATATATACAACAATATATACAACAACATATACAAACCTAACAATATATACAACAATATATACAAACCTAACAATATATACAACAACATATACAAACCTACCAATATATACAAACCTAACAATATATACAACAATATATACAAACCTAACAATATATACAATAACATATACAAACCTACCAATATATACAAACCTAACAATATATACAACAACATATACAAACCTAACAATATATACAACAATATATACAACAATATATACAAACCTAACAATATATACAACAACATATACAAACCTAACAATATATACAACAACATATACAAACCTACCAATATATACAACAATATATACAAACCTAACAATATATACAAACCTACCAATATATACAAACCTAACAACATATACAACAATATATACAAACCTAAGAAGTCACAATATTGTATCTGTATTTATGAAACAATTTACCGTATGTCGCTAGTAGAGTGTTTAACTTTATCATATTTGATATTGCTGTAATTAGAATGTCTTTCAAATTATGAAAAATATTTTTGCTACCAAGATATATTTCATGTTTCGATTGTAGAATGTCGATGTATGCGTTATGTAAATATCGTATGAAATGAATACATATGGTACCCCCCCCAATAATATTTCTATATACTAACACATGACCTAAGATGGCTTGCATAGTGATTTATTCTATCATGCGTAATAATGGTCAAAAACTGCTTGCCTAATAAACTTTATTAGTCAGTGCCTAATATACATTTCGTGATGTCATAAAGTTGCGTGTATGACGTCATGTGTTCACAGATGGTATGGATATTTGGTAATCTTTCCCTTCTAAAACATCTTTCTTATCAGAAGATAGGATAAATAGAATATTAGATTACTGTCTTATAATTACAGACGGATCTGTAGTCCAGTGGTAACACGCTGGACTGGTAATCCAGGGATCGCAGGTTTGATCCCCCCGTCTGACACTAATAAAATTAAGTCTTTCAAATGGGACATTAAACCAAGGTCTTGTGTCGGTGCTGTACACCGTGCACGTAAAAGAACCAGAGGAGATTCTGGAAAGGGTCTCTGTCTGTATCATTGCATTATCCTCCAAAAATCTAAAATGACTCTTCTATTCAGGAGGCGTCGCTCATATGGGCAACCGGTAGCGACGATAAATAAACGTAAAACACACGATGTCTTATAAATTTTATATTATTAGGCTCATCCGAGTCTCGCCTTGTATAATTTCACCAACTCGCCTAATACAATAAACTTTATAAGACAGTAACATATTATTCTCTACTTATTTACATACATCATTTTATATTTACCCAGGGATCATTCTAGAGGGCAACATGGGCGAAATAGTCGCCCTAGAAACCCTGACTTCGCCCCCTGAGGACCCCACTTCTCCCTCAATAATTTTTTTTTTTACCATTTTCAGACAAAATATTGTCCAGTAAGATACACTGGCCAATTATAAAGCACTCCTTCTATTCAAATATATTTTGTATATTAACCATATTATGTTGACATTTATTAAATAATACCATAAGATGACGCAATCACGCCCCTTTCTCACTTCTCCCAAAAATTTGGATCTGGCTTGAGCCCTGTTACCACCAGGATAATTACTGCCATAATGCTATGTTTTGTATGATGAATATAGACCCTTGGAAAAATAATTACAACTGTGGCTGTATATGTAAAATTGGGTTTCATTGGGCACAAACGACCTAACCATTAATCATTAAAATGCTGAATAAATTGGAATAAATAATACCACGTTAATTAGCCTGATGGACAGGTTTGACTGTAATAGATGTTGAAGTTAATTAGCCTAATTGCAGTTGAATGGCCTAATTGCAGTTGAATAGAATTCTATATTCAGTACATTTCAATGATACAATGTAGTTATTATAAGAACAATAACATACCGCTATCCCCACTTCCAAACGACAACACGGTCTTGCCGTCCCTGGCCACCACGATGGTGTGGGAACTACCGCAGGACACCTGGGATATCTGGGGCAGATCCTTCACATGTGTTGGTAAATTCTTACTGCTACTGTCACCATGACCTTAAACAAAGTGAATGTTACACTTCTGAAAGCAACTTCATATACAGTAATTGTCAAATCTGCATTAGCCGTCACGTCTATAGTTCCATTATGAGCTGACTTAGAGAATGTGTGCACGGGGAAATATGCTAAAAGGGTGGATGATGAGAAATTATATCGTATACCTCCATTAGTCAGTAATAAGTATTAACCCATTCAACACCAAGTAACTGACATGGACTGGTCTATGATACTTTTATATCAATAAATTACATTTGGACCAGTTCATTTATATCAAAATGGGTACTTTTGTCTAAATATAGTACAATTGCGAGGAAACTTTGCAGATCCTGGTGAGATGGCTTAACCCTGCAGATTACAGATGCCCCTCTCACCTAGGCAGTTAACCCTGCAGATTACAGATGAACCTCTCACTTAGGCAGTTAACACTGCAGATTACAGATGACCCTCTCACCTAGGCAGTTAACACTGCAGATTACAAATGACCCTCTCACCTAGGCAGTTAACACTGCAGATTACAAATGACCCTCTCACCTAGGCAGTTAACCCTGCAGATTACAGATGACCATCTCACCTAGGCAGTTAACCCTGCAGATTACAAATGACCATCTCACCTAGGCAGTTAACCCTGCAGATTACAGATGACCCTCTCACCTAGGCAGTTAACCCTGCAGATTACAGATGACCCTCTCACCTAGGCAGTTAACCCTGCAGATTACAGATGACCATCTCACCTAGGCAGTTAACCCTGCAGATTACAGATGACCCTCTCACCTAGGCAGTTAACACTGCAGATTACAGATGACCTTCTCACCTAGGCAGTTAACACTGCAGATTACAGATGACCATCTCACCTAGGCAGCTAACACTGCAGATTACAGATGACCCTCTCACCTAGGCAGTTAACCCTGCAGATTACAGATGACCATCTCACCTAGGCAGTTAACCCTGCAGATTACAGATGACCCTCTCACCTAGACAGTTAACATTGCAGATTACAGATGACCCTCTCACCTAGGCAGTTAACCCTGCAGATTACAGATGACCCTCTCACCTAGGCAGTTAACCCTGCATATTACAGATGACCCTCTCACCTAGGCAGTTAACCCTGCTGATTACAGATGACCCTCTCACCTAGGCAGTTAGCCCTGCAGATTACAGATGACCCTCTCACCTAGGCAGTTAACCCTGCAGATTACAGATGGCCTCCAACCTAGGCAGTTAACCCTCCCTGCATAGTACAGATGCCCCTCTCACCTAGGAACTTAACCCTGCAGATTACAGATGACCATCTCACCTAGGCAGTTAACCCTGCAGATTACAGATGACCATCTCACCTAGGCAGTTAACCCTGCTGATTACAGATGCCCCTCTCATCTAGGCAGTTAACACTGCAGATTACAGATGACCCTCTCACCTAGGCAGTTAACCCTGCAGATAACAGATGATCCTCTCACCTAGGCAGTTAACCCTGCAGATTACAGATGACCCTCTCACCTAGGCAGTTAACCCTGCAGATTACAGATGACCCTCTCACCTAGGCAGTTAACACTGCAGATTACAGATGCCCCTCTCACCTAGGCAGTTAACCCTGCAGATTACAGATGACCCTCTCACCTAGGCAGTTAACACTGCAGATTACAGATGACCCTCTCACCTAGGCAGTTAACCCTGCAGATTACAGATGACCCTCTCACCTAGGCAGTTAACCCTGCAGATTACAGATGACCCTCTCACCTAGGCAGTTAACACTGCAGATTACAGATGACCCTCTCACCTAGGCAGTTAACCCTGCAGATTACAGGTAACCCTCTAACCTAGGCAGTTAACCCTGCAGATTACAGGTGATCCTCTCACCTAGGCAGTTAACCCTGCAGATTACAGGTAACCCTCTCACCTAGGCAGTTAACCCTGCAGATTACAGCAGATGATCCTCTCACCTAGGCAGTTAACACTGCAGATTACAGATGATCCTCTCACCTAGGCAGTTAACACTGCAGATTACAGATGACCATCTCACCTAGGCAGTTAACACTGCAGATTACAGATGACCCTCTCACCTAGGCAGTTAACACTGCAGATTACAGATGACCATCTCACCTAGGCAGTTAACACTGCAGATTACAGATGACCATCTCACCTAGGCAGTTAACCCTGCAGATTACAGATGACCATCTCACCTAGGCAGTTAACACTGCAGATTACAATCTCACCTAGGCAGTTAACACTGCAGATTACAGATGACCCTCTCACCTAGGCAGTTAACCCTGCATATTACAGATGACCCTCAAACCTAGGCAGTTAACCCTGCATATTACAGATGACCCTCTCACCTAGGCAGTTAACTCTGCAGATTACAGATGACCCTCTCACCTAGGCAGTTAACACTGCAGATTACAGATGACCCTCTCACCTAGGCAGTTAACCCTGCATATTACAGATGACCCTCTCACCTAGGCAGTTAACCCTGCAGATTACAGATGACCCTCTCACCTAGGCAGTTAACCCTGCATATTACAGATGACCCTCTCACCTAGGCAGTTAACCCTGCATATTACAGATGTCCATCTCACCTAGGCAGTTAACACTGCAGATTACAGATGACCCTCTCACCTCGGCAGTTAACCCTGCATATTACAGATGACCCTCTCACCTAGGCAGTTAACCCTGCAGATTACAGATGACCCTCTCACCTAGGCAGTTAACCCTGCATATTACAGATGACCCTCTCACCTAGGCAGTTAACCCTGCATATTACAGATGTCCATCTCACCTAGGCAGTTAACACTGCAGATTACAGATGACCCTCAAACCTAAGCAGTTAACCCTGCAGATTACAGATGTCCATCTCACCTAGGCAGTTAACACTGCAGATTACAGATGACCCTCTCACCTACTTGGATGACAGTCACAGAATATACTTATGTTTGCTGAGAATAGGGGCACAAAAAGAAAGAAATACTCATCGTTTTAATACACCAAGTATATAATATAATTTAATAAGGAAAATAATAGTCATATTTTAATACCATATCAACAGAGATGGCAACGAATATCTAATTTGCTATAGGAATATTTGATTTGGAAGTTATCAGAATATTTTGATTAGAGATTATAATATCGGTGTAATACATTAAATAAAGGTTCATTATTTTATGCATTTCAACGAAATATACAAATTGATCTGACAGTGAAATAAAATCATCTTTTAAATGTGTTATTCCACTGGTTGAAAGATGTGTGGTACGTAGCTGCTGCATGTTGAACCATAGCCTGGGAACAGGCGTCGATATAGTTTGCCTGGTCAGTCAAATAAATATATTTAGCACCAAGACTATTAATTAGGCCGTATTGAGCTTCTGATCCTGTCATTTTGTCAGAAGTTAAAAAGTGAAAAATCGACAGACTGGAACCCAGGCTAGTTGAACCACTGTCAACGCAAAAGGTTTCGGACTCAAGCTGCTAGTGACATCATGTATGACATCTGTTATGACATCATTAATTGTCGTCTAAACAAGAGTTATTGAGCCAATTAGCGTACGGTTGCATCGTTTTTCTATCCTAAAAACTCTTTTCAGCCCAAATTAAAAAGAAAATTTGTTTAAGTGAATAATCGATTTATATTTCAACATAGAAAGCAATTAATATCACTCGTGGCATAACGCCACTCGTGCATCTCGTGCCACTCGTGCATCTCGTGATAATATTGCTTTCAATGATCATTCTGTGAAATTTAATTACCGGTAGATAATTCACTGAAACAAACAAATATCCTCTTATTCACGGGAAGTTCTGTTGTGGTGATTTCTTTTGTAATGTCACGAAGAACTATCTCATTTCTGATTTCATGACAGTTTATTTCATTTTGATTACGGTATGTTTTGCAAATGTTCTATATTTGTTTACATAAATTCTAACCATCACTAATAATTAACCTACTCTAAGGCGACCTGGGGCAGAAGAAATATTACCATAGTTACCTAATCTACCGTAGTCCCCCTCTCCCCACGTGTACAGTTCTCCTTCCTGGGTAACAGCCGCACTATGACGGAAACCAGCTGACACTTGAACAATAACCTATATAGCACAAGGACACATTAGCGATGTATCTTCACAGTTCATACTAGTGTTCATAATTGAAACCTATTTCTATATAAAAATTAGTAAACAGGGATTTTTTCTAGAGCTGAATGGCAGGGTGCCCGGCTCTGACCTTTTTTGCACAGCCCTTTTGCCTTTTTAAAATATAAAACTTACTAAATGCATTTCTATATAGTAGACAATGATATATGGTCCAGATACCACTGTAACCTATCATCACTGATGGTCATGGGTTCGAGCCCCGCTCAGGCCGTGTTTCATTTATATGAAAAAGTTGGCAGTTTCTTACGGAGGTTGGTGCACCCAAGTACTGGTTAACCGCTGGAGCCTGCCCAGGAAAGGTGTTGTTAAGTAAACTGCCCGCCGGCGATATAGCCCGAAATGGTGCTGATGCAGGCGTAAAACCCGAAATATAACATAACATAATATATGGTCCAGAAACCATTGTAATTTAACTGTAATCTATATTATATGCATACAGGCAAATCTGTCTTGAACAAACAGCATAGCACAAGGTCAGACGGTACAGAACTGTGAACAGAACGTACCATCTCATCAGGCTCTATTGTGTTTGCTTGCTATTCGGATAGTGGAGCTAATAAATAGCAAACAATATAGATCCTGATCAGATGCAGTGCTATGCCGCAATTGATCTGGATATATGTTGTTTGCACATTCCTTCCAATACATTAGTCATGTTTAATGGTTAAGTTGTTTCTTTTCAGAGATTTGTATATGACTACTGGACTAAAAATGGTACACAATGGATTAAGGATACAGTCAAACCCATGTTAGTGGTCACATCTATTAAGCAGCCAACTTGCATTAAGCAGCCAGTTTTCACATTCCCAATACGGTGTTTCATAATACATTTGTGATCTATATTAAGCAGCCACCTCTCCCTGTGATTCCATTGGCTGGCTGCTCCAGTGAGTGTGTGAGTGAGTGAGTGAGTGAGTGAGTGAGTGAGTGAGTGAGTGGGTGAGTATTTGGTTTAACGGCGCATCAGCACAGTTCAGGCTATATCGCGCCGGGTTAATTATATTGCATACTGGCTGCTTCAGACACGTTGGACTGTAATCATGAGCTAATGTTCAGACAATATCGGTTGTATTGTTCAATCATGGGCGGGTAAGGCAGAACACCCAGTTCTAAATTACGTGTATGCTCTGGAACCATATGGGGTCAATGTCGTTAGGGTACTTACAACTCCAGAAAGACTTGTGATCAGTTTAGGAAACTTCTGTGTGGAAGTATTGCCATGTCCTAGTTTTCCATAGTCACCTAAACAGAAATCATATTGGAGGATATTAAGACATATGTATATAGGTGTACATAGAATAAGCAGTAAGCAACCTTCAATATACTTACCTTGTTTCCCAGAATAAACAAGTAGACATACACATGTATATTTGCATAAATACTAAATAAGTTATTTGTAATTTTAAAGTTTATCCTCTCTAAAATATATATATATATATCTATTCTAATTCTATTCTAAAAATTCTACTCAATACATGTATAATTTGCTTGTATGACATTGATCACATGTAAATAGTATGTATAATATGTATATAATTATGACTATGTACTATATGTATACGTCTAAATAAATAAACTTTGTATTAATCACCCGGTTGTACACTATTTATACCATCTGCTATATCATTATGCTCACAGACGGATCTGTAGTCCAATGCTGGTAAGCCAGGGATCGCGGGTTTGATCCCCCGTCTGACACTAATAAAATTAACAGTCTTTCAGATGGGACTTTAAACCGAGGTCTTGTGTCTGTACTTTACACCGTGCACGTAAAAGAACCAGAGGATACTCTGGAATGGATCTCTGTCTGTATCATTGCACTATCCTCCAAAAATCTAAAATGAATAATCTCTACAGGAGGCGTCGCTCATATGGGCAACCGGTAGCGATGATAAATAAACATAAAACACACACATATGCTCTCACATCAGCATGTTGGACCCCACATTGGACAGTCCTCCCTGACAGCATACAAGCATCACAAGTATGGGACAATTACTTATGCCTTATCCTGATACAAGCTCATGTAAATTACACACATACCTCATACATGGTCGAAGCAAGTTGGAAGTCCACATTTAGAGGTACAAACTTTGTTTTTGTTTTCTCCAAAATTCCCCCTTTGAGGACTGCGAAATTTCCTATTTTTGATCTATATAAACGTTATAACGTTTCCTGTTTGGAATAAAAGGTGTCCCAGTTGGTTCTAGCTAGAAATTGTTCACATGCATATACAGTACACATCTCGAATCACGTAAACCGTATTTCTTTCATGTGAGTAAGCTATCCAGCAGGTTTGCTGAAGATCGTGGTTCTACATGGGAGCCCATCTGTACTATGACATAACCTGTTGGTGTGATTTTTAACCCCAAAAATTTACAAACCAAAGAAAACGGTACATATCTCACCATCTCCCCAACTGAACACCTCTCCAGTCTTAGATAATGCCAACGTATGTCCATCAGAACCTTTGGATGAGGACACTGCCTTGATGCAGCTATCTTTTGGAAATGTCAGCTTTTTCGGAACAGCCTGATTGGTCGAGTCACCGAGCCCCAGTCTTCCATAACTCCCCTTTCCGCAGGCCGTCACATGACCTTCCTTTGAGATCAAGAATGTACAGAACTGTCCTGCTTCCACCTGTAACAATTATTGTAACAATTACATGTATATTCAAAAGGAAGACCGATTATATAAAATATAGTTTTTCTACAGCATCAACAAAGGCAGAGGGGGCATGAAAAAGTGGCAGTGTACCAGTGACATGCCGGGCAAACCATTTATAAAACTCATAGCAAAATATTACATAATTAGCAAATTCAGACAACCTTTGCCATATCGACTGTAGATGTATCTAAGTGTTATCTGCGGAGTAGAATAGAAATCGTACAAACCATAGCATTTTAAAAAGACAAGATAGACAAACATCATCAAAATTGGTATTTTTTCCTTCAATAAAAAAAACAAAAACAAAAAACAACACAAAATATTACAAACGATAGTAGTTTTCTGAATATAGATATATATCTTCTACCAACAAGCAACTACTGTGAAAAATGTACTAATACGCAATCACTGTTACATGTGCCGTTCTGGTTACTGGGTGTGTTTTATGGGTGTGGATTTCTAGGTAAATGAACTGGATGTGTTATTCTTAGTATGGAAAGTGCTTACCTTGGTTGAAAAAAATCAGATTTATATAGATTTTTTAAATCTAAACCGATGTTTTGGGATTTTAATACAATTACTTTGATTTGTTTGCATACATATATATATTACAATTATCAAACACTCACTTTGTTTGTTTATATATTACAATTATCAAACACTCACTTTGTTTGTTTATATATTACAATTATCAAACACTCACTTTGTTTGTTTATATATTACAATTATCAAACACTCACTTTGTTTGTTTATATATTACAATTATCAAACACTCCTCACTTTGTTTGTTTATATATTACAATTATCAAACACTCACTTTGTTTGTTTATTTCTGGGGTTTAAAGTCACACCATTAGCGACTATCCAGCTATTAATGGTAGAGGAAGACCCCCGGGAACCGCTCCCAGACGTATATCAGGCATGGACTGTGATGGCCTGGTAACAGGGTAGAACCACCGGCCTTCCGCAACAACAATGGATCAAAGTATGAATTGAAGGATGGATCTACCGACAGACCGGGACCAACGTACGAACCAACATTGAGGTCTAAGAACAAAAATATTGGTCCATAAAGTGACGAAAGGCAGCTAATAAGCTCCCAATCATAATGACGTAACAGTTATTCAACAGTTTTCCGCTGAACAGTTAGCACCTACCCTACCCTGACCGATCTATTTATTGTTACCTACAGCTTTATATACGAGGACGGGAACGCAGACGAAAAACAATGATGGAGATTTCAACACTTATTTTAATATTATTCAATTTATCGACAGAATGGATTTACGAATTTCCCATTTATATGGAATCTTTAGCAGATTTATATCTTTGTTGTTAAATCGGAAAACGGATATTTTGGAAGCTCTCGAATGAGTTTTGTCCTCCTATATATAGACTTTGGGGGTGTAAGAATTCCGTTTCACCCTGTAGGTGTGTCCCTATTAGCCAATCGTAACTGTATATAAATCCGTTCACAAATCGGCGCGCTCCATTACAACAACATTTCAGCGATGAGTTCCACGAGCGTGCGCCGTTCAAAATGTAGATCCGTTTACTCTCCAAATCATCAAAGGAGCTGCCATCAGAACAGTATAGATCACTGAACAGATAGAATGATCAACATGTTTATAGTCACTAGGTGTTGTTAAATACCTTCCTGATGCGGTAATACAATCCAGTTCTGTGATTAGGCTATGATTCAGATGACAAATATTGGATAAGATGTTCGTGTCTCGGTAAATGTACGACCCAGAAGCACGGGAGGATGTCTAAAGGATACACTAATGAAGCGACCTTATTTGGTCATATATTGTTAGTTCGTATTTCATATTTGATTTAACAGTTTCCACAGTAAAGCTCACACTATCGTATTGTCATTAGTATTTGCGTATAGTCCTCACCTTACAATATACACTTACAAAATTCTAATTGGTCACTTTATGAAATTTAATACCATAACAACTGATTTTCGGAATGATATAAATCTTTGTATATTACATTATAAGTATACACCTTATCGATCGCCACAATTAAAATAAACACATTATGGCCAAAATCACCCACGCGGAACGGAGAGGTCATTTTCATGATTCAAGCATGTGGTGCACGTGAAAACTTCGAAAATTGTGCATATGTACATGAATATGTTCGATAACGTTTTTACAACTTGAAAAACACATAATATGGCCAGAATGACCATAGAAGAGCGTGGCAGCGCTGTTGGGATGATTGCAGCAGGCACCAGTATTCGGCAGGTAAGATACCGAACATGTAATTAATGACTTATTTGCATAAAAACATATTATATCTATCTAAAAACATGTTTTCATAACAAAACTAACATGATTCATTATTATTTCAGGTGGCACGAATGTTCAACAGACGAATGTTTACCATACAGAGCATATGGGGGAAATTTACCGCTACCGGAAGTGTGAACAACCGCCGACGGCACCCAAAACGCAGGATAACAACAAGGCGACAGGACAAGTACATAACTCTCAGTCATTTACGATATCGTTTTACCTCCTCCACCGGGACTGCAAGGCAAATCATGGGCTCACATGGACGTAATATCGCCCCACAGACAGTGAGAAATCGACTGCGCGAGGTAGGTTTGAGGTGCCGACGACCAATTAAGGGTGTAACTCTTACCCTAAGATACCGCTATGCACGCCTATGCTGGGCTAGACAGCATTTTCGGTTTACCCGTGCAGACGGCCAATGTTTTGTTCGTCGACGAAACTCGCGTCAAATTGAGAGGTGCCGACGGCCGTACGCGTATCTACCGACGTCCATGCATACGAAAACACCGGCAGTGTCAGTTGATGGTAACCTCACAGCCAGGATCAAATTATCACCCCTGTACTTCTGCTGCATTTTAGAGCTAATCGTGGCATGATGCTAGTACAGGACAATGCGCCTTGCCATACTGCAAAAGCAACCCAAGGAATGTTGCAACTCAACCAGGTTAGAGTAATTCCATGGCCATCGAAAAGTCCTGACCTGAACCCTATTGAGAACGTGTGGGATCTTCTCAAACGTCGCATACGTAAGTTGCCACAGCTTCGTGGATTGGGTATAATTATCCAACAGGCATGGCAGGCCATCACACAGCGATATTTACAGCGATACATCATTTCGATGCGAGCTCGTTGTCGCGCTGTAATTGATGCACAAGGAGGCCACACCAGATATTAACAGTGTGTGACTTTTTGATTGGAGGGTGACTACATTTAAATCGTTGTAATCTTACGGGGAAACATGTGCAGTTGTCACTTTGTTTTCTTTGGGACACACACTCTGTCAATGCATAATGTTTTTCGTTGATTTTATTATTGAACGATTTATATAAAACCAGGTGTGATTCCTGGGTACCAGGTGTACTTACATGTGGACAGTCTCTGAAAGATACAGACAGTTTGGGTGTAAGGACTTTCTCCTGGCTTCCCTCAGCAAGTTGATGAGTGCTGTTACTTCCCCATACATATACATCACATGCATCAAGTAGGGAACCAGCGGCAGAATTGGAATTGCCCGAGATTCCAGATGAACAGTTTGTGTTTCCAGTCACCGTCACATTTTGTTCCGGAGTTTTCCTCAGTGGAATATGCAGATTAGAAAGACTGAAATCTTCCGCTAAATAGTACAACTGAAAAATAAGACTACAATACAGCGCAACCCTCTAAACCGAATGTCCACCAGACAAGAGGTAATGTTTGTTTTGGAGGGGTTTTCATAGTGAGGTAGATTTCTCCTAAATTAACATTTCACCTCTACAATGCTTAGGAGGCTGAGGCATGTTTATAGTCTGGTCTATTTGATCAAGACAAGTTGCTGTTTGGTTTACAGGGGTAATTTACAGTTGCAAATGCACATATTGTTTTTAAAACTGTGTTCGGTATTTTGAAAAGAAGGGTTCCGGCTTACAGAGGTATTTTTTACAATGAACAAAGGGAAATAATTGGAACAATGGGAAATAATCGGGACAAAGAAATTTGTTTGGTTTGGAAGGAATTCCAGGGGTTCTGGTTTTGAGGTGTGTCACTGTATATAGTAATGACAGTGATAGCTTACACAGTTTTAACAGTGAAATGTCATTCAATCATGTACCTAAACAAACAATTTCAAATGATTTTTTTTTTAATTTAAGTTTATTTAATGTCGCTACCGGTTTCCCATTTGAGCGACGGGCAGTTTACCTAACAACACCTTTCCTGGGCAGGCTCCAGCGGTTAACCTGTACTTGGTGCACCAACCTCCGTAAGAAACTGTCAACTGTTTCATATAAATGAGACACGGTCTGAGCGGGGCTCAAACCCGTGACTATCAGAGATGATAGGTTACAGTGGTATACAAGTCAGCGACCGTAACCACTCGACCACGGAGGCGGTTTTTTCTAATGATGCACAGAAACGTGACATTTTATACATAAGCCTCTATCCTAGGACCCCCCCCCATATATAATAAAAAATATAGAGATAAAAAGTTTGATTGAACGATGCTACCATATTGTATATGGTGCTAAAACATCATGCAATGATGACACCATAAATTACATTACATTGAGTTTGACAGCTTTCATTGTTGTTGTTGCTGGGAACCAATATAATAAAGGAACTGGCAGTGAGATCCCCCGTCTGACCCTAATAAAATGAACAGTCTTTCAGATGGGACGTTAAACCGAGGTCTCGTGTCGGTGCTTTACACCGTGCACGTAAAAGAACCAGAGGAGACTCTGGAATGGGTCTCTGTCTGTATCATGCACTTTCCTACAAAATCTAAAATGACTAATATCTTCAGGAGGTGTCGCTCATATGGGTAACCGGTAGCGACGATAAATAAACGTAAAACACATTTTATATTGCACTGCTTCTTAACAATGAAATAACATTTTACTTTCAAATTCACACATTAATCTCTATAATACATTGGAAATCTTAAACAATGTGATTTATTTTGTATTCCCACCTGTTCCAGTAAACAGACAGCAGCCTGGTAAGATGGTACCCTGCCCTCGTCATCAATATCTGGACCATGATCACATGATATCTTTAAATCGCGAAAACCCTGAAATTAACATCAAAAACTAATTTATGTTTGGATGCATAACTTATTACAATTGTCACAGGGCTCACTTGTACAACAACGCCTGGCGTAGGTTCAAATCTTTAATCTTGTATGTATAGGGATAGGGCCTAAAACATACAATATATACACTCGTAAATCTACAGTAAAAACATGATAAAACAATACAATATTGCACATAATTAATTCCACACGTATATACACAATACAACATATATATATATTATATCTATATTAATTCATTATAAATATCTTACCACATCATTAATTAAACATCATTCCAATATAAATTGGAAAGTCTTTAAATGATTGTCGACAACCTCGTAAGAGTTCATCCATAGATCTGAGCTGAGAAACAGTTCAGAATAACCATAAAAGGGATTAGATTAGCAAGGAGCCAATGCATTCAAACCTTTCATACAACTCTCATTCATATACATACAACAGACAAAACGAATGGACATGTACAATACCATACAGTGACAACTGCTCACCTGGGGTTGATTCGGCGAACGTCGACAATTTCAGTCACAGACGGACATTGCCGATCGTCACCGATTCACACTCGAGTGAACAGACAACGACAAGACATGAAGTCATCCGTATATACGACGCATGCGCTATTGAAACTGCGTTAACAATGGAACGCCGCACCCGTCATATAAACACGAACATATAAAAAAACAACCTGTGACACAATTTATTCACTTTAAAGTCTGCCCATTTACTCCAAGTTCCAAGTGTGATCTATATCTTAAACTGACTTCGCTGAAACCTGCGCTTTGCAAATCATCTTGATATATGGTTTGGATCAGGTAATTTTAAAATTCTTCCAGTGGTTCAAGAGTTATGTAGCCGACACATTTGTGACAGACGGAAAGACAGACAGACACCAATCCTATATCCACCTCCCGCTACGCACAGGGAATTAATGCCAAACCTAAATTAAGAATTAAACAGTTCACAGGACGTATCAAAACTCCCAGTTAAATATGATTTCATTCTAGTTTGCCCCAAATATAGAAATCTTAGACTAAAATATTTCAAAGCATATTTTTGTAGATGGCCCACTACTAACAAATGTGTATCTCTTATGAATGCTAACAGCGATAGAGTTATTAACAGTACAGCTACATTTGTATATCATGCTTTCAAACTTAGAGCACAAATAACGTAATATATATTACTATGAAGTTTCATCCCATGCAGCATTATTTGATTATGACTGGTATATAATGAGTTCTTCCTTGCTAATGCTAGCTATACTTGCGAATTTATGTTTCACCATATTGATTGATGTTTAAGGCTATAAACATGCAAATGTTTTATACTAATAAACTTTATGTTATGTTATGTTATGTTAATACCCGGGAGTTTGGGGTTTGAAAATAAATTTGAAGTCTCTGGCCAATTTAATCTCAAGCCCCAATTCCTGGATATTTAACTGGGTTAATTAAACATTCGTTATGTACCCATAACATATTTAGCCACTAGAGCAAAAATTAACTTATTAGATTATATATTCTGTAACCATGCTGCAAGCGACAACCCAATAGTTTTCTCGGTATGGCCTCTAAGAAAATCACTGGTCTGAGACATATCATAATTTAAATTATAAAATACTCTGTAACACAAGTGTACGATGCTTCAGTGGCATAAAAATCCTTTCTCAAGGTTTAATCAATTTGGTTTTTTTGTTTTGATTCTTAAATACACTAACTTCAGTTTTTCATATTGCTGAAAAAAAACTTGATTAAACCTTGAGAAAGGTGGCTCTATCACACCGAAACACCAGTACACCTGATTTACAGGGTATTTTATATAACATATATCTCCGAGGAGATCAGTAGAACAATTTGTTACCAAATTATTAGAAATTGCTACTTACTGCAGATTTCATCATCTGGGAGACAACATTTCTGAACAACTGCCATGTAACCATATTCTCTGAAGCCCTGCTGCCTTCTCTATCAGTCGCGCCCCTAGGCATTGTCAACATAGTTAGCTCTACCCATTCCAGCAGGCATTTTAATGATCCTCTTTGACAGGCAAGGGCTAACATGAGTTCGGAAGAAAGCTGACGTCCAACCACATCTGCATCTGACGCCGAACTAAACACTGTCTTCAGAAAACTGGCTGTCTGGTTCAGAGACTTTATTCCCAAACTTGTCAACTTGCATTCATTTGCAAGGGACAGTGGTGGTAGGGACATAACTATGTCTAACGCAGTAGTCAGTACTTCATTACACAGACTAGTAGCCCCGAAGTGAGCCGAGAGTTGCCAGTTTTGTCTGAGCAGGGAGAATAACAACCCAAGCCCAGTCTGAACCCCAATTTCAACCAACGCAGAGTTCCCGCTTGCATGTTTGTCATCATTCTCACTTGTATTGGTTACATTACAATCATCAAGAAGATTCAGCTCCACAGTAGTTGTAGACTGTGCATGACATGTCTTTGATGTTGCATGATATATCCTGTTCAACACAGCTAACCTTTTCTGCACATTTTGAGCAAATGGTGAGCTAGTTACTACGATCTCTGCTAATGTAGATTGACTACCTATTAAAGCATTAACAAGATGTTCTTGTTCATCCAGAGTTGGAGGGTCATTCTCAAAGTCGGCTATATTTGGACTTTTAAGATGTATGGTATGTGGGTTGGATACACATATTTCTTTACTGGTGACTAGCTTTGAATACAAAGATTCAAGATCAACAGAGCTAGCCACAGCCTCACAGTTTTCAGAGATCCATTTTGAGTTCAAGTGGTCGGAAAACAGTTGCTGATTTTTATGTTCCAAGGTCATCCTGAAAATATAATCAAAGCATTTTTCAGTTTTGTTAATACATAATTATATGATATAATTATATAAGTACAGACTACATCCGTTAATGTCGAATTCCGTTGGACCGAACAATATACGTTGACATAACCGAAGTTTGCAACGGATATTGACCATATTTCCAAAGATGATGTTTTTCGTACTAGTAGATCACAGCCTTACCCATCGTACACTTGTCCCATAAATCATCTTCCATGTTGTCATTGTTATACAGTACAGGACACACTTGATAAAATAACACTGTAATATCGTATTTAATATTTACTAAAATGCAGCACGATGATGATTGAGCTTATTTACCTTCTCCGCCGGCGAACCATGTGGGCGAGCGAAAATGAAGCACATACATGTAAATAACATTTATAAATATGAAAATGTGGTAAAAAAATCGCTGATGTAATAATGGTGCATTAACGGTAGTAATAAACTGATACTCGATTAAATAATCTGCTGTATTCTTTTGAATTTAAACATGTCTCATTTACACTCTGTCCGATTCGATCATGTCAACTTTTCTGAAGAATTTAGTTTGCCTAAATATGTTAATTGAATCAAAATCTGATTAATTATAATTATTACGATGAGCCATTTATCCAATGATTGGTTAATTGCCGATAAGTCTTTATTGATTGTTTGCACAGACACGGCAGTCCGTCTTTGATCAGGTAAATTTAAGTCGAACTTCGGCGCAACAAAGTGGCACTTCGACATAACAAGTGTGAAATACTGCACATTTATACTGAAGGGACAAAACAATAAATTTGATATAACGAAAAATTCGACTTAACGAAATTCGAGATAAACGGAGTCAGATAGGTATATGATTGGCTACTACATTGTCAATGTATGTCATATTTGTAATGGCGTCAAGAAGTGCTTCTATGAGGGAAAGGGATACAATAAATATCATAATATCATTATGCTCAGCTGAGAGTGAAACTTATTTGCACAGTCTGTTTTGAACACAAATACACAGGTTATTGCTTATGCAGTGTTCTCTGTGTGACAAGATCCAAGTCTACCAAGACAATTAATACAGCCAGATAGGTGTAGAACTAACAGAAGAGGACACAACCAAATACTTAGGCGTGGACATACATTCGAATCTCGCTTCTCGAATATCAATCGAGTTACAAAGAAGGTAATTAAAATACTGTTTCCTCCCTCATTGTTTTCACAAAGCATCCAAAACAACAAAGACTAATGCCTACAACATTCTGGTACAACCAAATATTTAGTACTGCAGTATAATATGGAGCCCACATCATAAAGACCAGATAGGAATGGTGCAACGCAGCGCAGAAGATTCATTACCCACAGAAATATAGAAACACTACCAACGTGACTGATATGCTATAACATCTTGACTGGGACTGCTTAGAAACAAGGAGAGATAAGCTCCAAGTAACAATGCTTTACAAAATCATAATAAATGACCTGGTCGACAATTACATCTGCGACTTATCTGAAACCAAACACTTCCAGGACAAGAGCAGCGAATGCCAACAAGTTCCAGCAGTACTCTACATCAACAGACTACTTCAAGTACAGTTTCTTTCCAAGAACCAACCCACTCTAGCCGAGAGCCCTCTTTGGCATTCTTCTGGGGTGAACTTTCTAACCAACCCTTCTAATTGGGATTCTCATACCCAGCTACCGTACTCCACATGACTAGACCTGAGCTATGCTGACGGGACACTACTATCCTGGTAGCAATATGCAAGTAGATTGGTTGTGTCTGCTGTTGATGGGTAGCTTTCTTTTCTGTGTTGGTACTTATCATCACAGTATTAGGCAGAGACCCGTCGGGCCGTCTTTTCGACGGCCTATCACCTAATAAGACAGTCAATTATATTGGCGACGGTTACCGACGGCCAGTTAAAAAATTGGCTGATAACAGTTTTATTTATTTTTTTTTTTTCTCCGAGACCTCACTAGGTTTGTTAACATATATATGCAGCTGTAAAACAATGACAAGAACTGGACCCTATAATAGGCTAATATTGTTCGCAATTCCTTTTTGGAGAGGCTTTCCCACCCGGGCTTTCCCAGTTTCTGCCGCATTTCGATCACGTCAGTTCGCCGTTCTCACATCGAGTCCGTGCGGCAATTTCCGTCATCATTCGGGTCCCGCTCTGGGGCTGGACTATTTTTTTAGACTCCCATTTTGATATTTCTGCCTAATACTATGCTTATCATCCATGTGTCTTTCTATCCTAGCTATATATCAACTAACTATGTTAATTGTCTTTTCTTGTGCACATGATTGTCAAGCTTAACAGATTATCGTAAACTGTAGATGTAGACATCACCAGTAATCAGTATACCCATGATAAATAGTGCAGGTTCCCACTGTCGGTCGCAAATTGCAACAAAAAGCAAATACTGATGCTAAATTTTGTGAATTGGCGAAAATAGTTAGCACTTTTTTATTTTGGCACAACATGTTTTGTCAAATACATGGCTTCAAATATTTATCTGTGAACTACATGGTTTTTAGTTGGCTCCAGTTTTTTTCAATTGATGACAGAAGTGGAGCAGGCAGACAAACATTCAGACAGTGTAAGTAGGCTGTAGTGCACTGAGCTGCTAAGGTTTACGGCATACACTTTGCACACATATACAGTTTTCTTATTATTTATTAGCAGGTGGTGTTTCATATTAAATGCATGTAAATACCATTGAGACCCTCAACACATATCCCGGCGTGAAGAGTTTTCGCCCAGAACAGGTTTTCGCATAACTGGGAATAGCAAGTCGCGAGAGATCACGCAATATTTCACGCTCCAGTTACCGGAATTATAAATAAAAATACCTTGTGCACTTCCAATCTATTTCTAACCGATCTTAGAGATCATACAGGTAAATTAGCGGTGAAAACTTTAAACCTACCCCAGTTTTCGCTAATTTCACTATATCTGTTTATGTCACCATATAAATATCATTTTTTAAAGAAATTGGCAATTTGTTCTCCAAAATGACATATGCATCATCTGCCACGCCAATATATTTACGAATCAAAATGTCATTATAGTCTCACTGCTCCGTGTTTATGAGTTCCGTCCGTTATTACACACAAGTGGTCCTTATGCATAATATCGATTTTCACCGTTTTTCGCCTTCAGGTCCATGTGTTGTAAACCTAGTTATTCTCTGTTAGGAACCGTGTGATGTGTTCGATTTACGGTTCTGCACCCAGTCAGAGTAATTAGGAGGGATGACGACTTCTTATGCCCCGTGTGTTTGTCCAAGTTAAACTAAATTAGTTTTTAGATACAGTATATAGACAAAATGCTCTCCAACAAATGAATTTTGAGTGAAAATGATAAATTAAGCCTATTATTAAAGTAAGTGTTCCTTATTTATATTGTTTTGTTAAAAAAAAACGTTGCTTACATACTAATGCTCGTGCTGTAGGCAATTTCCACAGTTAGGTGAAAACATGTGACGTCATTCCGGATTACTGAGAATGAGGTATTTGTGAGGCTGGTCCGTGCCTGGACGGGCCCGTCCTGTAAGTGCTCAATGTGCTCTACCTAGTCGTGTCCGCTTATTTCCTCATGCTTAATGTGCTTATAAATGTGTGCTATGTGTTTTATTTGTGTTTTTATGTTTATAATTTATGATTTGTGCTAGCTTGATGTTCTAATTTGATTGTTGTAACTTAGTTTTAGTGTTCTATAAATTTGCATGCCACAAATAGTTGCTTTAACTGCTTTTTATGTATTTTGTTTTAAGATACCTGTGAGGTAATTGCTGATCAGTTCCTTTCCAAATCTGATTTGGGGGATAACTGTTTTTTTTAAAAACATATCTTAATTTCACAGTAGTGTACCTTTTTGCCTGTCAGTGTCTTAACATTTTTTGTTCTTTGCAGTTTTTAGGCCACAGGCCAAGATCAGCAACTACAACACAGTGTATCAATCAATAGTGTATTTCTATTTGAATTCTTAAGATTTATCTATATTATATAGTTGCTTGTATCTTAAGCTGTATGTTATCCTTAAATTGTTAAAACTATTAACACAATGTATTAATTTTATTTTTGTCTTTTAGGTGCTCGCTTTAACATGTTTTAATTATGCTATGTCCTGTGTTGTATTCATGTGTAAACCAACTTTTATTTCTTAGCTGTTTTTTTCTTATGTTTTGATTATAATATATGTTTGTCGGAAAAATAGCTTATTAGCTAATGTTATTTGTAAATGTAATCCGACGTTAAATAAAGCTTCTTGTATCTTGTATCGCTATTTTGTCAACTTTTCTCAAAAAGTAAACATTCGATTTTCTTCGAGATTTTTGTGAATGAAAGGTAAAACATTGTTTATTTGGTGACATAAATTGTTTGCAGTGTATGACAATTCTAAACCTATAGGAGTCCGTTATGTACTACATCGTCGGAAACCAGTAACACCGGGATATGACATAGTCAATGGCTCAATGTTCCCGTTGTCCGGATAAACATTAACCGATAATATACACACTTAAGAGAAACACGTTAAATTCAATGAAACAAAACAATTTGACATTTTAATGAAACAGTAGTACAGAAGAATTAATCATAGACCATTAATGAACTCTTAAATATTGCCAAATTAACCTGAGTTCATAAAAGTGTCGCTTCTGCTTCGTCTGCAGATAAAAACAAAGTGCTTCATTTGATTTATACTATCAGTGATTATTCTTGTCTTCTCAGTTTTATATAACATATATTTTTCTTCTTTTAATACCTCTGGTTTCTAGTTCTTAATTATATGCTATCAATGGAATAACACACTTTTAGTTCTCACTGCGTTGCACGTGTTGTATCTAGAAGATACATGCTGAAACGTTGTCAACGCGAACAGCGGCGTAGCCAGCTGAAAATGATGTGCAAGCCAGTTTAAACTATTAAGCACCGTAGGTGCGAACCCGGTAGAGGGCCTGAGGGCATCCGTCCCCTAATTTGTTGAAACCTAGCAATCAAATGGTGCACTCTGGCATATTTTACGGGCAATTTATACACTAACAAACACATAAGAATAGTTCAGTATTTCATAGATCCATTAACATTAAACAATGATTTTTTTTAACCATTATCGTGATTCTCCAATATATTGATATGTTTATGCAATCAAGGTATTGAAGATACGGAACACTTTTTCTTCAAATGTAATAGGTATAGAATTGAACGTCGTTCACTTTTCGTAAATACTCGTAGATTCCATCCACTAAGTTCCATAAAATTACTTCACGGTATAGAGTCGTTAACAAATGAGGAGAACAAAACTTTATTTTTGGAAGTGCAAACTTAACATAAAAACATTCGCATCGTTTTTCGGCATGCCTCTTTTGATTAAATATACGTTATTTGCTTGGACTGGATCGTGAGTTCGTGTATTGGCGTGGTGTGGGGAACAACAGGTGGAATCGTGAGACACGTGTATTTTCTTTTTTTTATATAGATTTGTCTTTTTTCTTTCTGATCCTTCATGTGATATTTTTTATTTACATTCTATTTTGCGTACTCTTTCAAGAAAGAAATCAGTCATTTAACTTAATCAAACGTTAGCTTGACTTTCTGGTGTGGGCCGTTGTCTAATGTTGTTAAAACTTGTGGCCCAAACCATTTGTATTTTCATGCTATGTATTGTATCTTTACGCGTATGACATATGTACTATTGATTTGCAATAAAATATGGTTAAATAAAATAAAAATAGATCCATTTATATTATTATAACCCCACGACCTTATAAACTAGTCATGAGTATAATGCTAGACTCATCTAGACTCATGTGCTTCAATTAGGAAACGACAACTTTCAAGTTCAATACAAATTAATTCATGTCACTAAACTTTTAATCACCCTCGGGTCTGTTCAGCATGTACAAAACAAAGGTTGATCAACTTTCTTGCTCAATGAAATAGTAGCTTTACATACTCTAAGAATGGTCAAATATTGGTATGTTGAACGTTCATTATCACCCAATCTCTTCTACATACATTTATTTGAAGCATCTAGTCTCCTTGATTTGCCGTCGGCAATTCTATTAATAATTTCTTCCACATTGATTTCTCTTTCCATATATATGTGAAGTTTTGCCAGGTTTTCCATACGGTCCGTGAATATTATTGACCTTGGGTAAGTTTTAAGTTATACAAGTATTCCCTCGCAATGGGAGGAAATAGAAAATCCAGTTTACTATAGATGTTATTTAATTTATTATAGACATGCACTAACAGTATGATAGACCTACTACTGTATATCCAGCAATATTCAGCAAAAAAGTTTTAAAAAATCATGAAAATAATGTGCAAGCCCGGGCATTATGGCGTAAAGGCAACTACGCGCCTTGTGAACGTTTTCGGACTCAAGTTGTCAGTGACGTGATTTGTGACGCATTTCATGGACGTCATTTATCGTAGTCCAAGCTGAAACAGACACATATCCTCTTAATCTTCCTCAGATGTCAAACCCCTCGTTGGTCTATTATTTGTCCGTTCATAGGTACATAGTGACAATTTCATATTAACTAGTACAATGTGTATCCGATATGTTCCATTATTGTCAAACTCCTTATGGGGACCTATACATGTTGTCCTGTGCAGGCTTAGGCGACCTAAGCGGTTAACCAGTACTAAGCAATAATTGTGTGTGAGGTGCCCTGCTCAATGGCCATCTTACCCGGGCCCCCCTCGATTCTAAATTCAATGCTCTATCACTGGACAACGGACGCCACACAATACGACGTATGGTAATAGCCTGTCAAATGTTGTACCATGAACCACTTCCGTATTCATAAGATTACTACGTGAGTCAGTATGATAGTAAAATTATTTTCATTCATTACACGTCACCAGGCCAATAACAATCGATTGACCTTTCATCCCAAAATGACAAACAATCCGACAGAGAATAAGTATATTAACTATTATATCCCACACTCTTTAAATATTATATTTGTCTTTCGTTTTATATCATTTAGACGTAATAGTGGAACTATGTCGTGAATAATATTGTATTTGTATGTAAAATTTGGATACACGAAGAAGAATCCCCCAGCATATTTCTATACATTATTATGCATGATATGATTGTTTATACAACTGCTTTCATTTCAGGTCATTCCCGGAAGCACCACGTGGCTAAATATTTGTTTCTGTTATATACCCTCATGTTGTACACATGTACCTGAGAGAATAAAAGTATATGTCTGTCTGTCAGTTAAATTTCGAAATACAACATACACGTATTTGTTCAGACATTCAACAAGAGATAAGCGGTATGGAGGAACACATTATAATATTCATTTTTCATAAACAAGCATTCCAAATTTATAGCCGAATACCCGTATTAACAAATGTTAAATATCTTTACATAAATCTTGTTTATTGCTCATATTTAAATTAAAACGATGTGCTTTTAATAATTTGTAATAGCATATGCTGAAATAGAAGACAGGAAACAAAACAAATATTTTTTATGAAAATACGAACCATCGTCTATAATACAAAACTCGTAGCTTCTGTGTAAAAGCAAAATGGTAAGAATGAGTTATCAAAATTTAATTTTACAGTTATTCTATAGCAAATCCTGGTGTCACGCACATATACATAGTTGTAGAACAAAGATTAATTATTGATGTACATTATATATATTTTGACTCGTAATGTTATTGTTTAAATATCGATATATTAATCGATGGCATTATGCCGGCTGGCATTGGAAGTGGGTGGGGTATTGTGCCTGCTGCCCATAACCGTTAACGGGACAATTGACAGTAATCTGGGCATTAGTGTTAAGGCTAAATTCGATCTGCAATTAAAAAATATTCTACTGTTCAGCTTTAGTTTACTGCCACCTATTTTGTGGGATTACTGCCTCTATCCCTAACCGCCTAGAACGGACTAAAGTGACCATGCAAAGAAAGAGCGGAAAAGTTAGTGACCCGACGTGGAACTCGAACCCACGACCTCCCAAACACTAGTCGGACAGCTCTACCAACTGAGCTAGCCAGGCCGCTGTTCTACCCACGCCGAAATACACTACACTCTTCCCTCTTTTATTCTTTAGGAGCCGCACTCCGATTCCTGGAGCCGCACTCCTACTCCTTTGCCCGTACCATATCCCATCCTCGTCGCCATTAAAGTGACCATGCAAAGAAAGAGCAGAAAAGTTAGTGACCCGACGTGGGACTCAAACCCACGACCTCCCGAACACTCGTCGGACAGCTCTACCAACTGAGCTAGCCGGGCCGCTGTTCTACCCACGCCGAAATACACTACACTCTTCCCTCTTTTATTCTTTAGGAGCCGCACTCCGATTCCTGGAGCTGCACTCCTACTCCTTTGCCCGTACCATATCCCATCCTCGTCGCCATTAAAGTGACCATGCAAAGAAAGAGCAGAAAAGTTAGTGACCCGACGTGGGACTCGAACCCACGACCTCCCGAACACTAGTCGGACAGCTCTACCAACTGAGCTAGCCAGGCCGCTGTTCTACCCACGCCGAAATACACTACAGGACCAATACACAAGATGCAAGAAATAACAGCTAAAGTGTATATAACCAGAATGGATACTTACTTCTGTTGTCTTGTTAGTCTAACGATACTTGGTCTCCGATGTTTATCGTTCAATGAGAGCAATAAAAGTGATCCCTGCCAACCATCCAATAGATAGCGCCACCTCCCGGAAGCTCGACCCGACTCGATTAACCATTCGGGTTGTTCCGGAGCTTAACCAAATACTTATTCCTATCTTCACTACACAGCCCACATTTGAGACTAAGTGGATCAACCACACATAAATGGATCATATACCAATATGGTCATAATGTTTCATGTTTAAGAACTTGTTTAGTTTAGCTGTTGAATGTGTTTTTCACATCTTTGTCACAGCAATTATACTGGCTTGGTGGTACGTACAAATACCGAAATATCGCGAAAATAAAACTATATTATATTACATGTATATGTGTGTAAAAAGCTTTTCTCACTCCGTCAATAACAGTTCAGTTGTTAATGAAAGATTTTCCTTATTAGCTTTTAAAATTTAGCAAATAGTTAACTAAGTTGCTAAAAACCAATGATATAGGTGAGGTAGACAGGTACTTCTGAAATGACACTTATTATTAAAAAATAATGTTTTTCATATTCTGTGTCCTCTAAGGTCACAGAAGACGAAAGATTAACATAAATCATAAATATGAGAAGTTAGGAACATGTCATTATAATTATTAAAATAATACATACGTGAATCAATAATATATAGCTTATTCCAAATAAAACAAAACAAAATCCGAAAATTTTCAGAATTATTAGAATCTATATTCGATTATATTTGTCAAGCATACTACTTGAGTAGTAGGAATACTTGTTTGTAGCAGTTGTAGTAAGTATATTTCGGTATTTGTAGCTACCCCTGGCTTGGATGGACACAAATTCTCTGTGGTAAAATAATATTCAGCCGTCGCTTTGTTCACGCAAACTACACAATTGTAGGTACATCATCAAATGTTTACTTCAACTTCATACTCCCGAACAATCAAAGTAATGATTATGATTGGCAGGTGCAGTCTAAAACAGTTGGTTAATCTAAAATGTAGTGGAACCCCTGACATTGCTTACTATGCTGAAAGGAGCAGGTTACTAAATTTGAAGATACGTACGTGTAGAATCTAGCCCCATACAAACCCTTCTTTTTATGTTTTCAGTCTCGACGATATGATTCTAGGACGACTATTTTCTCCCCCGAGGGAAGACTCTACCAAGTTGAGTATGCGATGGAAGCCATTGGTCATGCAGGAACGTGTTTAGGCATCCTTGCCAATGATGGAGTTCTGCTTGCAGCTGAGAGACGCAACACAAACAAACTTCTAGATGAAGTGGCATACTCCGAGAAAATATACAAACTTCATGAGTAAGTTGTCACTAAAGTGAGTAAACCATAAAGCCAAGGTTCCATCCATACCCAGCAATGTTGTATCAATAGAAGCATTGACATAGCCAATCACCGTAAGATTTCTAGCGGTACCCCCAATACCCCCTCCCACACATGTATACCCTCTTTGCCATTCAATCTTCACCCTGTCCCTATTCTGACCTGCCGTGCCCCCTTTTCCACTCTGGAATAAACCCTACACCTAAATATACATGTGGTATTGACCACCAATTTACCAGTATTGACCACTTTGTGAGTATTGACTTGGACACTTATAATCAGTTGAAATCAGAGGTGGTGTCGTAAAATCGATGTTACTAAATAGTAACTAATCAATTTTGGATGCCATTTTGTTATTGCCCTGATGAATTGAATGTGGTGGGCCTTCTTCAATGGGGAATATGAAATACTATATGCTTCCTGATCTCTCGAAGAGCCTCAGGTGAGCATAATTTGCCCATTTGCTTGGTTCACTAGAAAATTTCTAACATTTATCACAAATCCTAAAGTAGCATGTTTTTCTATGTTACAGTGATATGGTGTGTAGTGTGGCCGGTATTACATCAGATGCCAATGTCCTCACTAACGAGCTGCGCCTTATAGCACAAAGGTAAACCATTATTGCCATCCACAACTTACGTCAGACCTTCAAAAGAGGGTTACAGTGTCCAAGGGAGAAGTACAGGGAGATGCCACACTGAACAGGGCATGTTACGGGAGTGTTGGTATAAAATATGAAGCAACAATTCATATCTTGTAGCATACATGCTGGTTACATGCAACAAATCAAGTCTTGTGAGTAGGATGTTTTTAAGACATACATGTGTATTATTGTGGTCATCCTATGCAGGTTAGAAATGTCACTTTCAATGAATATATTCCATAATATCAAGACGACCCCCACCCCAACTTTGGTCTTAAATCAGTGATATTTTGCATAGACCCGCATATAAAATGGGTTGAGAAAATGGAAACCACTCAGAAGTAAAGATCAAGCAAATTAATAAAGCACTTTGAAACAATAATCTGGTGATAAAAATCTCGTCTTATGGGCGAGTAAGTACTGTAGTTAGATCGCATCAACACATTTTGAATTATGCGACATGTACATTGTATGGCTATACTCCTTTAGCAAGTTGATATATTTATTTCTCTGTTTATGCAGATACCTGCTACAGTACCAGGAACCAATTCCATGTGAGCAACTGGTCAGCACACTCTGTGATCTCAAGCAAGCATATACACAATTTGGAGGTATCTATTCATTCTTACGTGTACATATGTGGAAGCTGTAGAAATATATTCTGTTAAACTCCATTTGGCAATGTCGCTATTTTATCATTAAATCATTTCCTGACACCAATAATCCAAATTTAAACTGCAGTCAAACGTGCTCGAAATTTGTTGTTGTTTTTGTTTTTCATGGTGTTTGTCGTGTCTATCAAACTGTTCAAGAGATTTTCTCTTGGTATTGTGATTTTGGCTACTTTGCCCATGTCCGGAAAAAAATGATTTTTTAAAACTTTATTTATTTTACAACAATTGCGAAGCAAGTAATAACAACTTATATTAATCACTTTCGTTGGCGTGGATGAAAGCATATATGTTGTCATTCGTGTGTGGGAGGAAACCGGAGTACCCGGAGAAAACCCACCTGTCCGATCTGGTGACCACCGTACCATCTCACATACTTCCCGGTCAGAGGATCGAACCTGGGTTACATTGGTGAGAATGATTTGTCATTGCACTGAATCGAGTAAATTGTGAACATCCGTAAATTATTATTTTGACAAATTGTCGTGATTGGAACACTGTCCACTGACATTATGTTATAGCTGGGTTTTGTAAAAATATTGTACAAATGTATACATAACCATCGTGGCGGAATATACACATTTCCAACTTCCGCTAACTAATTTGTTTGTATAAACAGAATTTATTCATGTATTAAGCATGCATACAATGAATTTATATTTTCTCCGAGTAGTTCCTGTGATGTATATTTATCCTCTTGTCCGCTGACAATTAATTTACATGCATAATTCCAATTGTACAATTATATGTATAATTCCAATTGTACAATTACATGCATAATTCCAATTGTACAATTACATGCATAATTCCAATTGTACAATTACATGTATAATTCCAATTGTACAATTACATGCATAATTCCAATTGTACAATTATATGCATAATTCCAATTGTACAATTACATGTATAATTCCAATTGTACAATTACATGCATAATTCCAATTGTACAATTACATGCATAATTCCAATTGTACAATTACATGCATAATTCCAATTGTACAATTACATGCATAATTCCAATTGTACAATTACATGCATAATTCCAATTGTACAATTACATGCATAATTCCAATTGTACCAGTCGGACGTAGGATTTACACAATATGTGCATACATTCTTTTGTGTTTTTATGTTTGACCTCGTTAATTTATACAAATTTACATCAGCATTACACCCGGGCATCATAGGTTTATCTACGGTGATGGTTTAGTATTCAGTTAGTATATAGATTAATGTTGGAGGAATATAATAGGGTTTAGTTTATACAAATTTATTTTAGCTCTATTGCGAAACAAGTTCTTACTACTTATATTAATCACTCTCGAGACCTCATTCCTGATGGAATCCATCGCCACGAGGGAGAGAGAAGAGGCAACGTGTAATTTAAAAAGCCTTGCCTAGGGCACAATCGTAACTGCTCCAGCGGGGCTCGAACTCCAGACCGCGCATTCACTGCGCTATCACGACTTCCACTTGTTGACGATTAGGATTACGGTAGCTAAATCAGTTACCTCTATATAAATAATGAACGTACTTACTTGCTGACATGCATCTTGCAGGAAAAAGACCGTTTGGTGTGTCACTGTTGTACATGGGGTGGGATAAACACTACGGGTTCCAGCTGTACCAGAGTGACCCCAGCGGTAACTATGGAGGATGGAAAGCAACATGTATAGGAAACAATAGTGCTGTAAGTAAATCTAGCTGCTTGTCACGTCCGCTTCACTCCATACTATAGTTCTTGAAGAGACCCAGAGTTTCCTCTGGAACTCTGGGTCAATTTTAGTTTGCGCCATCAAATTCGCCAATCAGAAAAAGTTTGCTCCAATATTGGAGCCAGCAGTCTATAGTGCCATATTCAATCGGACATCTGGTATGTGCTGATGTTAAGCAAGTTGTGAACTTGTGTGCATGTACTACTGCTAATTACTTGTACTTCTGCTGTAGTTATCTACATATACTTATGAATAAATAAATACTGTGTAACTTACTACCTACCAATCATAAAAAATCAGGTTTGGGAAATTGGAAAGTGCACTAAGACTAACCATGCATTTTCTTGTACCCACTACATTCTAAATTCGCGTTTTGCTACAGTTACGTTTGTAGGGACTATTAGTCATATCACTAAACTGAAAGTGTTTCAGTACTTTCATGGTTGGAAATTGTCTGGGCCTAATCATATTCTGGGGTTTCAGGATTAGCAGAATTATTCTGCTTGGAAACTAAACCTATTTCAGTAGCGGGCATTTCCCGACATATGACGTATTTACTTATCTGTATCACCTGAACGCTTTTCGTTGTACATAATTGTAACAAGTAAAAGCGTCTCGTCAATGAACAAGTACTCGGTGATCTTGTACATATAATCTGCTGTCAAAATATTGTTGCGTCACAGAAAACGCATTCAATGATTCTCATTGCGTCTCTGGCCATTTCATTGCATCAAAACCGCAAGAAATGCACAGTGAGAAAACACTGCACTATCAAATTCTGGTATACAGAAATATCTGTGCTAATCAGTTGTAGGATTAAAGACCGCCATTTAATCCAATTATCCGTAATTAAAATGTCACCATATTCTCAACACACCATGCAATCAAGTGCCAAACAGCTGATTTCCAATAAACAAACGCTTGTCATCATCGCATGCATGACCGCACACGCGACCTTCACTTTCATCGATTTTAGGCCGATTATGTTTCTTGAACAATGTTATTTTGCCAATATTTATGGCATGCGCCAAGGATTTTTGGAGCCAGATTTAATTTTTATGCGCATTTGACGACAAATGCGACCAACAGCGGGAACCCTGAGACCTCAAACCAATTTCCATATTAAACACTATTCATAGTGCAACATTATAAGTTGTTGTTGATGTGAGATTAAATTGTTCATACAGTATTAATTTGAGAAATAAATATTTGCTATATTGCAAAGCATATCAGAAATTGATTTAGTAGACTCATTCTATATTGATTGTTAGATTTCACTCTAGACTCATTCTACTGTCATTCTATATTGATTGTTAGATTTCACACAGACTCATTCTATATTGATTGTTAGATTTCACACAGACTCATTCTACTGTCATTCTATATTGATTGTTAGATTTCACACAGACTCATTCTACTGTCATTCTATATTGATTGTTAGATTTCACACAGACTCATTCTATATTGATTGTTAGATTTCACACAGACTCATTCTACTGTCATTCTATATTGATTGTTAGATTTCACACAGACTCATTCTACTGTCATTCTATATTGATTGTTAGATTTCACACAGACTCATTCTACTGTCATTCTATATTGATTGTTAGATTTCACTCTACACTCATTCTACTGTCATTCTATATTGATTGTTAGATTTCACTCTACACTCATTCTACTGTCATTCTATATTGATTGTTAGATTTCACACAGACTCATTCTACTGCCATTCTATATTGATTGTTACATTATATTTGTACACCTCTTTGATATCGCCCTCTCAATGTTATTGGGTAGATAAACTTTTAAATATTTACATAAAGTCATTTTGGACTAAAGTTTTAGAAAAATCTAGCATTATAGTTTTGATGTAACACAGATAAATATTACATCTGTGGTTTTGTTTACATTTAGAATGCGGTTTCAATGTTAAAACAAGATTATAAAGAAGCGGAGACAAGTCTGCAGCAGGCACTTCAACTGGCCATCAAAGTTCTCAGCAAAACTCTAGATATGACTAAAGTTACGTCGGAGAAAGGTAACACTTTGTGTAGCACTCACATCTAGAACGGACTGGTCATTACCTTCATTTGGCGAACATTTCTGCCAAGATTGTAGGTCACTTGTAAATACTAGGAACACTTCAGGTTTAATCCAAATTTCTTCAACCTTCGGTTTATTTTAGTGAATGCTTCATTTTTCATTTGATTTTGTTCACACATTTTATTATATCGAAAGATAGGTTCTATTCGGTGATATCGTCATATCTGTAAAAAAGATAGTCCAGCACATATCGTGTGAGTGTAAATCCTTGTATACACAGAGTCCAGCACATATCGTGTGAGTGTAAATCCATGTATACACGGAGTCCAGCACATATCGTGTGAGTGTAAATCCATGTATACACAGAGTCCAGCACATATCGTGTGAGTGTAAATCCATGTATACACGGAGTCCAGCACATATCGTGTGAGTGTAAATCCATGTATACACGGTGTCCAGCATATATCGTGTGAGTGTAAATCCTTGTATACACGGTGTCCAGCACAGTCCAGCACATATCGTGTGAGTGTAAATCCATGTATACACGGGTCCAGCAATATCGTGTGAGTGTAAATCCTGTATACACGGTGTCCAGCAATATCGTGTGAGTGTAAATCCATGTATACACAGAGTCCAGCACATATCGTGTGAGTGTAAATCCATGTATACACGGAGTCCAGCACATATCGTGTGAGTGTAAATCCATGTATACACGGTGTCCAGCATATATCGTGTGAGTGTAAATCCTTGTATACACGGTGTCCAGCACATATCGTGTGAGTGTAAATCCATGTATACACAGAGTCCAGCACATATCGTGTGAGTGTAAATCCATGTATACACGGAGTCCAGCACATATCGTGTGAGTGTAAATCCATGTATACACGGTGTCCAGCATATATCGTGTGAGTGTAAATCCTTGTATACACGGTGTCCAGCACATATCGTGTGAGTGTAAATCCTTGTATACACAGAGTCCAGCACATAGCATATCGTGTGAGTGTAAATCCTTGTATACACGGAGTCCAGCACATAGCATATCGTGTGAGTGTAAATCCTTGTATACACAGAGTCCAGCACATATCGTGTGAGTGTAAATCCTTGTATACACTGAGTCCAGCACATATCGTGTGAGTGTAAATCCTTGTATACACGGAGTCCAGCACATATCGTGTGAGTGTAAATCCTTGTATACACGGTGTCCAGCACATATCGTGTGAGTGTAAATCCTTGTATACACAGAGTCCAGCACATATCGTGTGAGTGTAAATCCTTGTATACACGGAGTCCAGCACATCATATCGTGTGAGTGTAAATCCTTGTATACACAGAGTCCAGCACATATCGTGTGAGTGTAAATCCTTGTATACACTGAGTCCAGCACATATCGTGTGAGTGTAAATCCTTGTATACACGGAGTCCAGCACATATCGTGTCAGTGTAAATCCTTGTATACACGGAGTCCAGCACATATCGTGTCAGTGTAAATCCATGTATACACGGAGTCCAGCACATATCGTGTCAGTGTAAATCCATGTATACACGGAGTCCAGCACATATCGTGTGAGTGTAAATCCTTGTATACACGGAGTCCAGTAAATCCTTGTATACACGGAGTCCAGCATATCGTGTGAGTGTAAATCCTTGTATACACGGAGTCCAGCACATATCGTGTGAGTGTAAATCCTTGTATACACGGAGTCCAGCACATATCGTGTCAGTGTAAATCCATGTATACACGGAGTCCAGCACATATCGTGTCAGTGTAAATCTATGTATACACGGAGTCCAGCACATATCGTGTCAGTGTAAATCCATGTATACACGGAGTCCAGCACATATCGTGTCAGTGTAAATCCATGTATACACGGTGTCCAGCACATATCGTGTGAGTGTAAATCCTTGTATACACGGTGGGTCATAGTTTTTACTGAATTTCGGTCACTTGTTATACTTTGGTGTGTGATGTATTCCTATCAATACCGTCGACCAATTCATTTTAAAAACTAGGTCAAATTGAAGAATATCCTTGTAAACGGTGTAACAACCCAATTTTGTTCAAACTTGGCCACAAGTTAGATTTTGAGGAACGCTTAGTTTCTTTCATAATCCCATCATGAAAACTAATTATGTCAAATTAAAGATGGTACTTGTAAGTAGGGGTTTGACGATTTTAAGTTTGATTACCGTATACACTCGGCCATAAGTCGACCTCGCTCATAAGTCGAGGTGGTATTTTGGGGCTAAAAAAGGTTGAGGCAACTTTTTCAGAAAATTTCAACAAACGGTATAGCTAAAAATTCACTGAAACCTAGACCCATCTTGAATTGTTTTTAATGTAAAATATTCATTGCTTTACTTGTTTATCATCATCCAGAAATGTCCGACAACTTTTGGCATACGGTAATCGCCGATTAAAAAATCAAATCGATTGAAATCGGCAGCCATATATATTTGTTGGTAAAATCCAAATTATTACTATGTATTAGTGAAAAAGTCATAACTTGTAATGCAGTCTGCCCACATCGTACCTGCACCTTTGTGCAAGTTATATAAGTCTAAAATGTAATGCTTTACGAATTGTCAATAATGACTTTTTATTTTGAATTAGTTGCATCATTATACATGCTCTTTGTTGACCAATCACTGGTCAGTATGTCTATGGAATTACAAGGAGAGATACAGTTGGGCTATGTATACATGTACTGTAGGTAGCAGGACTGGGAAGGTACAGGCCTATCATGGAAGTAGACTATGCATGTAGATATACATACATCTATTTCTTACTAAACAACATCGCAGGTTCGATCCCCCGTCTGACCCTAACTGACTTTAAGCCACGGTCTCGTGTCGATGCTGTACACCGTGCACGTAAAAGAACCAGAGGAGACTGGAATGGGTCTCTGTCTGTATCAATGCACTATTCTCCAAAAATCTAAAATGACTAATCTCTTCAGGAGGCGTCGCTCATATGGGCAACCGGTAGCGACAATAAATAAACGTAAAACACACACACTGAACAACATATAATGTATATTTAATTTCGACAGTAATCATTTAAAAACCAGAGAATCACCATGTTCATAGTCCCCTATATAATCGATGATTCAGGTATTAATTTGGCACCTCCGTGGCCGAGTGGATAAGGTTGTTGGTTTCAAATCACATGCCCCACTGGCACTGTGGGTGTCGAGTTCTTTCATGCTATTAAGCTGGCTTGCGGTAGGTCGGTGGTTGTACCTGGTGTCCGTCTGTGCCTGCAATACTGCTTAGAAGGACATCATATGTCTTTCTCCACCAATAATAGCTGGAGAGTCGCCATATGTTGATGAAACTTTAAACCCCAAAAACAAACAAATCGGGTAATAATTTAGCAACATTCTCTTTCTCATTCGCTGTGCATACCCGCTTTCGTTAACTATGCTCCTGGTGCATGGTGACCCTGCATTATATTGATTCTGTTACTTCAAGTTAATCAAAGAGCTGGTATGATTGGGAGCTACCGACAAATATGCTTACAAAGATTTTTATACCGTAGATCATGTGTACGTTTACACTTGTGGAAATTGATTTTTTATGATAATCGAATCGGTACCTATTAACCAGGTATTCGTCCAACCCCTACGTGTGTCATTTTGTACATTTTTATCTTCATTCTAAGGACTTTAATTCAGGTTATATTTTTATGACAACTTGGTTCCTTCCTTATCGGCCATTTCAGTTAAAAAAATAGGTCAAATTAGCGAAATCCTAGTAAACACTGTACATAGCATCTGAGTTCACAATGCCCTTTTTGTATGTATTGGGTTAGATATTAAAATCTTTTTTGTTTCAATGTTTTCAGTTGAACTAGCCACTTTAACTAGAGAGGATGGAGTGACGAAGATCAAAGTGCTAGACAGTAAGACCGTGGACGAGCTCATCAAAGTTCACGAAGCTGAAGAAGCTAAGGAGGCTGAGAAAAAGAAAGAGAAATCGTGAATTATATAATTACAACTAGGTATAAATACAACAATATACACTTTAGGCGATTATTGATTAAATGCTAGATTGACCTCAGATTGACCTTTTTGGCACTGCCATCCTAGAATTTATTGGGGGGAAAAATTCCTCCAAATTGATCAAATATGGGGAATTAGGCTATCCTGTTAATTACAAAAGAAAATAACAGTGTGTGTGTGTTGACCATAAAGGGGGAATTCATTTTGCTAAACTATTGAATTGTTCTAATGATCTTTGTTGCTTATTATTAACATGTTCACAGGGCTCACACTGGGTCGAAGAAAGTTGGGGCCACTTATCTGTGTGAACGATGGGGTGGATGCGGGAGGGGTGTCCACTCCTTGGTTTGATTTTTTTGGCTATTTTTATTTGTAAGTGGTGAGATTCTAGCCCGTTTTTTTTATGGAAGAAGTATTCATATAGAATGAAGGTATGCATACATACCTGTTAAGGCTAAAAGTTTATTTTAAAATGTAGCCCTGTGACAGTGATTAATAATGGAAGCCAACACAGGATTACATTTCAAATGAACTTTACGCTCAAAAAAGACATGCATACTATTCATTTTTGAAGACAATCCAATGAACTTTTACAACTTATTTTCTTGGTCATAATAATTTTAAAATACAACATCAGAATTACATATATTTATACATGTATAAATAAAGTATCCACTATGTCTAACAAATCGCACAACATTCAGTTCAAAATGCGTCTGTTCTTCTTGGCCCACATTTCAAATGCCGATTAGCATATACCAGAGCAAACAAATTGTAACCAGTCAAAGATACAATGAACACAAGACTGTGTATCGATATTTCTTTAACTGGAAAGCGCCGCCGTCAATGGTAAATAAAATCAGTCGAGTACGAAAGGTTAAAATATGGCACAAACGTTATTTATGCCGATTTTTTGGTCCAATGTTCTGAAAATCGCCTTGTGGCGACTGACAGCGTGGCCTCTGGTTCATATCAAAATTTATTGTGTAAAATAAAATAAACATTCACACATTTATGACATGAGATGACACAATACACAGGATTAGGTAGACCGTAATATAAACTGTCAGAATGTGGTATCACACTTGTAGGTTTGATCCCCCGTCTGACCATAATATAACAGTCTTTCAGATGGGACTTTAAACCGAGATCTTGTGTCGGTGCTTTACACCGTGCACGTAAAAGAACCAGAGGAGACTCTGGAATGGGTCTGTATCATTGCACTATCCTCCAACAATCTAAAATGACTAATCTCTTCAGGAGGTGACGCTCATATGGGCAACCGGTAGTGACGATAAATAAACGTAAAACACACACACACTTGCAAATTTATTAGAAGCTAGTCGCACTGGAGTTCTTGTGTCATTTCAGACTGAAATACATGGTTTTATTACTGGATAATGGGGGTTGTCCATTTATAGAGGTTTGTGACCATTGAAATATAGAAACATAATTCCTTTCTGAGAAAAGCTGATCTTAATAGCTGGATGTTATTAATATGGGGTGGTGTTTGTGAGGGTTTTACTGTAGATTAGCCTAAATCTCTTATATAGGAAACGGTTGAATATTAATGATATTTCTATGAATGATCAAATTATATTTCATCGATTGAACACTGAAAGCATTATTATCACAAGTAGTGCTATTTTAGGTTTAATAGTGTTTTTATAATAGAAAACCATGCGCTAGGACGTTATCTTGACGACCATGTACATGTATGACATCATAAAAGACATCATGGTTGACGTCACCGACGGCTTGAGTCCGGAAACGTGCATGTTGCTAATATTTGAACATGCAGCGGATAGGTACCACACGTGCAGAGCGGTTAGAAATAACTTGTATTATTCCACTGCTTTCAAAAAGATGTAGAAGAATGTCATTGGATAGCATACAATAAATACAGTTCATTAATGATAATATATCCATGTAAATATGTTCAATTTTTTCAGGTGTGGAAAAACTTTGTATGAACGTGTTTGAGGATACAGGAACAATACAGTACAGCTCCGATAGTGAAACATCGAGACTTGTGACAATATTTAAAACATTTTCTTCCTGACGTTGATATCTTCAAAGACTGTCTGTTGGAAGTTTTAGACTTGCATACATGTTATGAACTGTAACGTTTTACATGTATCTTTTGTGTGCAGTTACGTAATGTAACTGTATTCGTTTTATTTTCTTCTAATGGAAAAATAAACTATAATTTATATACAAATACATGTACCGTATGTCCATCGTTATTTTAGAATGGTAGATAATTTACACATCTTAATTTCGGAAAACATTTTCAAAATGGGTGCAGGGTTCAAACTATGGGACAATTTATGAGAAGTAGTCTCCCTAGCTGCCTAATTTCTCCCTATTTTCAGCTTGTGGAGAAGGTTTTTCATATAGAATACCCTATCGGCGATATATCCCAAAATGGATGCAGGTGTAAAACAAACATAGAATATATAGAGAACATTTGACTCTACATGTGTTGACGGTCTAGCTTAAACCCTATGAAATATAATGATCACACTTTCTAATCATCTATAACATAGAACATATTCTAGCAAGCACATAATGGGGCTTTAGATCGGTTGTTTCTCACAGAAACTTTCTTAAAAATTGCTACTCTCAATTCAACAATCTGTATGTAACCGACTCGGTTGATCAGGGTTCCCCTCTGTTTGAATGTTTGTCTGCGCCACTTCTGTCGTCAATTGAAAAACACTGGAGCCAATTTATAAAACGTGGAGCCAACTAAGAGCCATATAGTTCACAAATAAATATTTGAAGCCATGTATTTGACAAAAAAGTTTTTTTTAAATGTTGCACCAGATATTTTCGCCAATTCACAAAATATAGCGCCAATATTGTTTTTTTTGCCGCAATTGACGATCGACAGTGGGAACCCTGGTTGATACACATTTGCGAGAATGGTTATTGTTCCTTGGAGCATACATGATTAGCATACATGCTGGACAACTAATGTTGAATATTTCTATTTATCCATTCTCATTCAATAAAGATATGTCACCTATGGTTTCATTTATAAACAATGTCAAATTAATTTGTGTTCTTATTCAGTTAGTGATACGCACTACTCGTTTTGAGCAGAATGCTCGGGTGGGGTATTGTGATTGACCTTTGTCTGTATGTCACTATTTCTCTTTGACAGATGGATCTGTAGTCCAGTGGTAACACGCTGGACTGGTAATTCAGGGATCGCAGGTTCGATCCCCCGTGTGATCCTAATAAAATGAATGAACAGTCTTTCAGATGGGACTTTAAATCGAGGTCATGTGTCGGTGCTGTTTGCCGTGCATGTAAAAGAACCAGAGGAGACTGGAATGGGTCTCTGTCTGTATCATTGCACTATCCTCCAAAAATCTAAAATGACTAATCTCTTCAGGAGGCGTCGCTCATATGGGCAACTGGTAGCGACGATAAATAAACGTAAAACACACGCAAATATTTCTCTTGTAAACACTAACAAGTCTTATCTTACATTGTTCAAACTTGGTGACCAGTTACAATTTAATGAAAACTTTTGATAATCTGCCATGTCTGTGAAATAAACTATGCCAATTAAGAAATTAATTGTAATGAATACCAACTCTATTTTACCTGATTTTGTTCAACTCTTGTTAAATGCTTTGATAAGTTGCATGCTGTTTCTAGGTGTTGTTCTTTGATCCCGCCACCAAATGTGACCTTGAATTCTGGAAAATAACTAGTTTTCAGAAATATTTGACCCGATAAGAATAAATCAAACATTATCATTTCTCAAAATGGTCAATGGTTTGAAACTACGCATGCACATCCAAGGACTAATTCTAAGCTTTTATCGATGACCTCCCAAACTCCATCAAAAGTAAACATGACGCCATAGTGTATCTCGCAGTAAATCCTCTTCTGATGCACACATCATATAAAGTGACATGTATGCTCTAGAACAGTGGGAACGGGATAGGTCCATGGAGTTCAATCCTGACTAGTGAGGTGCTGAGAATAATTCACAAAAGAAAGCTACTAATTTTGCCTTGCACGCTCCGCAACATGGTACTAAAGACAACTGGTCTCCCCATACAAACAACATCTCTTAGGCTACTAACTCTCAATTCACACAAATAAATGTAAATACCAGTACCAGGAATGTCCACGAAAAGGCTTATAATACCAATGTTCATCCTCAACTCGAGTATTGCACAACCATCTGGCACACATAGCAAAAGTCGTTTACCTATAAAGCAGAAAAAGTGCAAAGATCAGCTGCATGCTATATCTGACTATAACCTGCAGTGTAACTTGCATGATTAACTGGCAAACACTTGAATATCAACGCATACAATTCGTCAGTCATATACCTATGCAAAATCAGAAATAATTTGGTATGCGGCGGCCACAATCATCTTAACACCTATAAGAAACGTGAACTACTTACCCCATAGTCCAGTACCATATAAACTCATTCCTCCTGAACAAAACGTCTCTGGAATGGCATTCCCATACTATGTACACAGTCCAGCCCCAGCTACCATTTTTGGGGAGTGGGTGGCCACTGTACTACTTGTGTAACCCTAATGTCTGTTTATAACCTTAATATGCAGTTCTATTTATTGCTTACTTGATGATGTTTTGAAACACTCTTGATCAGCACCTCTCAGTCCAGTCCAGTCAGTGGGAGTATTATGTAGATTATTTAAATTTATTTTAGTTTGACAGAAAAACAAGGTTTTGCCACATATTAATAGTTAATGATACCGCATTTCTGATTGAATCCGTCGCCATGAAGGAGAGAAAAATGTGGAATTAATTACTGTGACTTAGGGCATACTCGTAATGGCTCCAGATGGACACAAACTGGGTCTCAAACACCACCAATGCGCTATCACGACTTCCACTTTTATGTAGATGTTCACTTCGTCAGTCTTTAGACATATTAAATCGATTGCATTTAGTTATATATTCATTTTTACGTTTTCTTTCTCATTTTCATATGACTGTTTTTGTTATTCGATTCGGACAATTACTTGTTAGGGCATCAAAGTTGGACACAATACGGTATGGTACGGAGAATGTACTGGATATAGTCAAAATCTCGATAGCCAATCAAGAGTCGAGTATTTTGCTTGATTGGAACACGTTTTCGGATGGGGCGGCTGCTTCGAAACTGCATTGATTTTAACTTAATACTGTGATGGGCGTTTGAGGCAGTGTTTACATGATACAAATTTATCCATACAAAGTCATTATTCAAATTGATGAGTAAAGTTGATAATAGGTGATCGACAACAAGACGCCTCGACAATATTGTGCCGCGGGTTTGGCGTCATTGACAGCGGTGTCTGTGCAAGTTTTCATCTCGATTTCTAAATCGCCGTCGAAAGGTATGATATGATGAATTCATGTTTTAGATTAAAAAATATATGTGACCATTTATTGTATTTAGTTGTCTGATACATACAAATGAGTGATTAATTGAAAAGTTTTAATCAAACCATGAATAAAGACGAAAATAGGACTTATTGCACAGGCATTATTTTACTTCGATACCGGTAACGGCGTTATATATCATTCTCATATATATATCGCCCTTTGCCATGTTGAATCTATGGTTTCATATATAATCATTTAGCTCTAGCCCTTGATGAACAGGCGAGTTAGTGTTTTCAGCAGTTAACATTTTTGGCAATTCCAACTCGCATTTTGATACCCTATCGGACCATAAAAAATAATACAACATTTCTGTACAGACCTCCAGCAAATCTTCGGACTGTGTTTCTACATGTCTGTGTAGAGGCTTAACCAACATAAGCTGTTAACAAGTACTAAACAATGTGTGTGAGGTGCCTTGCTCAAGGACACTACATACGTGGCCTGACCGAGTATCAAACCCGGGACTGTTCAATTCCAAATTCGATGCTCTACCACTGGACGCCACATTTACACATTTATTGATATATTAGTTATGTAATCCTAGATATTGATTATAATATTCATGTATACATGTATTATTTTATAAATATTAAATATAACTAAACTCTACAATGTCCGGATATCAAGTGCCTCCTGAATATTAAAACATTATGTGTCATTATACTCGTCTTCCTCTAATGTCGAACCCCCATGCATCAAAATCCGCAAAGAAGTTAAAAGTATGAGTATTTAAAAGCATAAATATAAGAAAGTAATGAAAAATAAGTTGGTTTAAGAGTTTAAAAGCAGCTGCACAGAACTAACTAGCGGCTGGCATGATCAATACAGCAAACTGCTGTATTGAATTGCTCTATGGTAGGGAGACAATGGTAGATGGGTCTTGGAAAAAAGGAAAACTTGTAGTAGTCTGTAGTTGCTGTAATTAACCTATAGCTCAAGGAATGGCAGTGGCGTGCAAGACGGGAGAGGGGAACTAGTTATAATTTTCAATGGGGATAGCAACCAGATCATTATGAATTTGATACATAAGGGATAACCTATTGTCAATACGCCGTTGATCTAGTCTGCATAGATTTAGGGAATGTAGCATTTCTGTAACACTAGAGGTACGATAGAAGTTTATCCAACAGGCTGCTCTTCGCTGGACACCTTCAATTTGGTCTATCAATGTTTGGGTATGGGGCGACCAAATCTCATAGCCATATTCCAGCTGGGGTCTCACTAGTGTCTGGTAAGCCATGGACTTAAGGAGTGAATGTATACTATAATGTGGTATGTACATGTTCGATGCTAACTTATATAATATAATATACACAAGGTTGTTAGTGATGTATTCTATAAACTCTATAACAGTATCTCTTATTACTACTGAAATGACAAAACGTAATTAATCTGAAAGTTTAGATATTTATAATAATAGATTATATTATAAATATAAAATGTAACTAGGCATTACACCCGGGCATCATAGGTTTATCTACGGTGATGGTTTAGTATTCAGTTAGTATATAGATTAATGTTGGAGGAATATAATAGGGTTTAGTTTATACAAATTTATTTTAGCTCGATTGTGAAACAAGTTCTTTCAACTTGTATTAATCACTCTCGAGACCTCATTCCTGATGGAATCCATCGCCATGAAGGAGAGAGGAGGCAATGTGGAATTTAAATGCCTTGCCTAAGGGCACAATCGTAACGGCTCCAGCGGGACGCAAACTCCGCACCTGAAGCGAACGCGCATCCACTACGCTATCACGACTTCCACTATATAATAGGGTACAGTATATAATGGGATTATTTGGTCACGGTCTCGATAAAGGTAATCAAATGGTGTCGGGTAAAAGTAAATTGAATCAAAACACTGCAATTTAATAACCACAATGGTTACTGATTAGCTTAATACATTTCAATACATTCAAATGGCATAGGCCTACATATGTAGACAATTTTTGATAAATACCCTCAGAAATAGAATAGCCTGAATTTATTCGAAAAGTTTTGCATCTGCTGTACTAGATACAGTATAACCTCCTATAACAGTCAACCCTATTCAACGGCCACCTCCAATGAACGAGCCAGTTAATTTCCTCCCAAGAGATTTTCCTATATATTTGACCTCTATTTCACCTCTCTGACCCAGTTTGGGAGAAGTGATCTCATTGTTTAGTTGCATCAAGGTATGAGGTAGATATAGTGTTTGGGAGAAGTAATCTCACTGTTTAGTTGCATCAAGGTACGAGGTAGAGATAGTGTTTGGGAGAAGTAATCTCACTGTTTAGTTGCATCAAGGTATGAGGTAGAGATAGTGTTTGGGAGAAGTAATCTCACTGTTTAGTTGCATCAAGGTACGAGGTAGAGATAGAGTTTGGGAGAAGTAATCTCACTGTTTAGTTGTATCAAGGTACGAGGTAGAGATAGTGTTTGGGAGAAGTAATCTCACTGTTTAGATGCACCATGGTATGAGGTAGAGATAGAGTTTTAGTTGCATCATGGTATGAGGTAGAGATAGAGTTTGGGAGAAGTACTCACTGTTTAGATGCACCATGGTATGAGGTAGAGATGGAGTTTTAGTTGCATCAAGGTACGAGGTAGAGATGGAGATTGGGAGAAGTAATCTCACTGTTTAGTTGCATCAAGGTACGACGTAGAGATGGAGTTTGGGAGAAGTAATCTCACTGTTTAGTTGCATCAAGGTACAAGGTAGAGATGGAGTTTGGCAGAAGTAATCTCACTGAGCTACATAACTTTCTCCTATTTTGAGCTCAGTAAGAAGTGTATTCACGTACCTGTTCGAGTTGACAAATTTCTGTACTTGAATGCCTTAAACCTCTACCTATTGTGACCTTTTAGTCATGGCTTTATGATGTACATTGTATAGTTGTTTAAATAGTCGAGTGTCAATATTAGTATTCTTTATTTCCCTTGCATAGATATACTGATGGGTGAAAGTTAAGACTATAATAATGGGTAATAAACAATTAGATCGAAACAAAATGGAAACATGTTGGGTGTTATTGTAGGTCATATATTGTTGGTGAGAAACATCAACAGATTGTAGGTGATCTATTGTTGGTGAGATAACATCAACACATTATAGGTGATCTATTGTTGGTGAGATAACATCAACACATTGTAGGTGATCTATTGTTGGTGGGATAACATCAACAGATTGTAGGTGATCTATTGTTGGTGGGATAACATCAATATATTGTAGGTCATATATTGTTGGTGAGAAACATCAACTAATTGTAGGTGATCTATTGTTGGTGGGATAACATCAACACATTGTAGGTGATCTATTGTTGGTGAGATAACATCAACAAATTGTAGGTGATCTATTGTTGGTGGGATAACATCCACACATTGTAGGTGATCTATTGTTGGTGGGATAACATCAACACAGTGTAGGTGATCTATTGTTGGTGGGATAACATCAACAGATTGTAGGTGATCTATTGTTGGTGGGATAACATCAATATATTGTAGGTCATATATTGTTGGTGGGATAACATCAACAAATTGTAGGTGATCTATTGTTGGTGGGATAACATCAACAGATTGTAGGTGATCTATTGTTGGTGGGATAACATCAACAGATTGTAGGTGATCTATTGTTGGTGGGATAACATCAACAGATTGTAGGTGATCTATTGTTGGTGGGATAACATCAACAGATTGTAGGTGATCTATTGTTGGTGGGATAACATCAACACATTATAGGTGATCTATTGTTGGTGGGATAACATCAACACATTGTAGGTGATCTATTGTTGGTGAGATAACATCAACAAATTGTAGGTGATCTATTGTTGGTGAGATAACATCTTGTCACAACAACTGTAGGAAAGTTTTTAAAAGTTTTAATAGAATATCTCCTCTAGTATTATTCGTCCTATCTTGTTTTATTGAAATATCTTTATTTCAAATACCTTTATTTCACACCAATACTATCTGTACTAGCTGACACTAATGTAATCAATGCCGATATGAGAGAATAACTAACAAACTATAGTCTTGATGGTTATCTTTACTTAAATATGCACCATGCATTATACTGTCCGATTAGCGCAGTGGTTAGCACGCTCGCTTCTCACCAATGCAACCCGGGTTCGATCCTCGGACCTGGAAGTATGTGAGATGGTATTGTGGTCGCCAGATCGGACAGGTGTGTTTTCTCCGGTTTCCTCCCACACAAATGACCACACTTACGCTGTCATCCGTGCCAACGATAGTGATTAATATAAGTTGTTAAAACTTGCTTCGCAATCGTTGTAAAATAAATAAAGTTTGAAATGGTCACAACAACTGAAAGACAGTTTTTAAAAGTTTTAATAAAATATCTCCTCTTGTACTATTCACCCTATCTTGTTTTACTGAAATATCTTTATTTCAAATATCTTTATTTAACACCAATACTATCTGTACTAGCTGACACTAAGGTAATCAATGCCAATTTGACAGAATAAATAACACTATAACTATATATATATCTTTTTTTAACGTTTATTTATCGTCGCTACCAGTTGCCCATATGAGCGACGCCTCCTGAAGAGATTAGTCATTTTTGATGGTTATCTTTACTTCAATATGCACCGTGCACCGTGCATTAAACTGAAATTACTTAATTGCACTACTATTTCTCATTTTCTATATTAAATTGTTCCTGATTGATTCTGTTCAACTTGAAGCTTCAATAACCTTTTTGTCAACACAATTTGTGACGATCAATTAAATTATTTACAGATCTAATTCAAAATTCCAATGGGTGATCCGGTAATCGATTGCATTGAAACGTGTGTAAGAAAACTATTTTTTTGGTAGACAATCTATAGTAATGAATTTTTGTCTGACCTACATCCCGTTGGGTCTTATGCTGTTGATTGTATTTTTGTATTTAAATCGGTAGCACAAATGTTCAATAGGGTTTATGGGTATTTATCGTTTCGCATGTCAAGTGTTTTTTAACACTTGCGATAGGGATTTTCTTGTGATCATGTTATTGAACTAGCTGAAAGATCTATAGAAGTACAGCAAATATATACCAGGGGATTATAGATACTGCTTTGTTTCGTATATCTATCTGACTTTTATTAAATATAAAATGAAAAGTGATTTTGTTTTACCTTGTTGTAAATATGTACATAGGTTGATAGCGTAGTTTATGTTACAGGAATATAGCGCAGATTAGTTTAAATCGGTGCTGTGATATGACATAGTAAATAAACTTGTAAATATGATTGAGACTTATCAGGAATATTTTTAATAAATTAATTTTGGTGCTCATTGTTTTCGACTTTTTAAGATTTGTTAAGACCATATTGTAGCATGTTATAACAGAGAGGTAGAAGACATTAAATGTATACAGACATTATTTGTGATTGCAGCTGGATATTATAAACAGAGTTGTGCAACTTTTTCAGCTGTACAATGTATCACCACTTCTTTGACAGGGTAAGCTCATATTTCCTTAAGACCCAAGTTCTTTAACATGTTTTGTTCAAGTAACAATGCCACCTTACATACCATAGAACCTTCATTTCAGAGCCCTCATTTCAGTGCCCTTATTTCAGAGACATCATTTTGGAACCCTTGAATTCAGAGACATCATTTCAGAGCCTTCATTCAGTGCCCTCATTTCAGAGCCTTCATTTCAGAGCCTTTTTTCATAGCCTTCATTCAGAACCCTTATTTCAGAGACATCATTTTGGAACCCTTGAATTCAGAGACAACATTTCAGAGCCCTCATTCAGCGCCCTCATTTCAGAGCCTTCATTCAGCGCTCTCATTTCAGAGCCTTCATTCAGCACCCTCAGTTCAGAGCCTTCATTCAGAGCCCTCATTTCAGAGCCTTCATTCAGCGCCCTCAGTTCAGAGCCTTCATTCAGAACCCTTATTTCAGAGCCTTCATTTCAGAGCCTTCATTCAGCACCCTCAGTTCAGAGCCTTCATTCAGCACCTTCATTTCAGAGCCTTCATTTCAGAGCCTTCATTCAGCACCCTCAGTTCAGAGCCTTCATTCAGAGCCCTCATTTCAGAGCCTTCATTTCCGAGCCTTCAGCGCCCTCAGTTCAGAGCCTTCATTCAGAACCCTTATTTCAGAGCCTTCATTTCAGAGCCTTCATTCAGCGCCCTCAATTCAGAGCCTTCATTCAGCGCCCTCATTTCAGAGCCTTCATTCAGCGCCCTCAGTTCAGAGCCTTCATTCAGAACCCTTATTTCAGAGACGTCATTTTGGAACCCTTGAATTCAGAGACATCATTTCAGAGCCTTCATTCAGCGTCCTCATTTCAGAGCCTTCATTCAGTGCCCTCATTTCAGAGCCTTCATTCAGTGCCCTCATTTCAGAGCCTTCATTCAGTGCCTCTCATTTCAGAGCCTTCATTCAGTGCCTCTCATTTCAGAGCCTTCATTCAGTGCCCTCATTTCAGAGCCTTCATTCAGCGCCCTCATTTCAGAGCCTTCATTCAGTGCCCTCATTTCAGAGCCTTCATTCAGTGCCCCTCATTTTAGAGCCTTCATTCAGTGCCCTCATTTCAGAGCCTTCATTCAGTGCCCTCATTTAAGAGCCTTCATTCATTGCCCTCATTTCAGAACATTCATTCAGCGCTATCATTTCAGAGCATTCATTCAGTGCCCTCATTTCAGAGCCTTCATTCAGATCTCTCATTTCAGAGCCTTCATTCAGCGCCCTCATTTCAGAGCATTCATTCAGCGCCCTCATTTCAGAGCATTCATTCAGATCCCTCATTTCAGAGCCTTCATTCAGATCCCTCATTTCAGAGCCTTCATTCAGTGCCCTCATTTCAGAGCCTTCATTCAGTGCCCTCATTTCAGAGCCTTCATTCAGAGCCTTCATTTCAGAACCTTCATTTCAGAACCTTCATTTCAGAGCTATCATTCAGAGCCTTCATTTCAGAACCTTCATTCAGAGCCTTCATTTCAAAGCCATCATTTATCATTTCAGAACCCTCATCGACAGAATCTCATATCTGTTTTAACACAGTCCTATCATTGCCAATGTTCTTTGTTGGGAGCCTTTTTCATATTGCTATTCTAATAAAGCTCATCTTCGGTGCAAAAAAGTTAATATATAGTTTTTCTTGCACGTCTCAAGGTATTTTTCCAAGTTTTATTTCATTTTCTCTGCTGCTCAGATTTGCAACAGAATGAGACATTCATAATATAACAAATACTTAGTTGTGGAACCAATGCTCGGCGTAAATCCCACATATAATGACCAGTATAAAATGATAATTGCACTTGCCGTATATTATTATTTTCTTAAGTCGCAAAAACAGCTTTCAAAAAACTCTTGTTGACAGTTTTAGCTTCATCACGTAATCTTGCTACACAATACAGCTATCGCAACAGCATCTGGTCGGCACCCATTTATATGGAGAACTCAAGACTTCAGGGGCACCTATGCACGGCGTACCTGTTATTTATCCACCATAACTTGTTGAATATCTTATTTTGAATTAAGTAAATCATTGAATAAAAAGACTTATTGGTCTTAATCAGAAATGGTATAGAAACTATTTTTCGGGTTAGTGGTAGCTTTTTAAATTCGGATAGCTACCTGAATTGCTCATACACTGTATCAGTTTCGGTGGAAATATTCTCCCAATGATTTGTTTGTTTATATTCGTCTGCTGGACCAGTCAAGTGACAGTTGCATCAGGCTACCGATACATGAAACGGAATGCTATTGAACCATGCTTCAACTCTGTCAGCGAAATTAGCCTAGAACTATATAAATATTTTAAATAAGGATGTAAATGGGCAAATACGCCAGACATAGGAATACGCCGAGCATAAGTTGATAGATTCTCTCCAAAGTCCCCACTACATAGCTGGTGTGTATACATGCCCTACCACATAGCTGGTGTGTATACATGCCCTACCACATAGCAGGTGTGTATACATGTCCTACCACATAGCAGGTGTGTATACATGCCCTACATAGCTGGTGTGTATACATGCCCTACATAGCTGGTGTGTATACATACCCTACCACATAGCTGGTGTGTATACATGCCCTACCACATAGCAGGTGTGTATACATGTCCTACCACATAGCAGGTGTGTATACATGCCCTACCACATAGCTGGTGTGTATACATGCCCTACCACATAGCAGGTGTGTATACATGCCCTACCACATAGCTGGTGTGTATACATGCCCTACCACATAGCAGGTGTGTATACATGCCCTACCACATAGCTGGTGTGTATACATACCCTACCACATAGCTGGTGTATACATGTCCTACCACATAGCAGGTGTGTATACATGTCCTACCACATAGCTGGTGTGTATACATGTCCTACCACATAGCTGGTGTGTATACATGACCTACCACATAGCTGGTGTGTATACATGTCCTACCACATTCTTCCCAAAATGCAGATTCTTCCCAAAATGCATATAGCAGAGGAGTTAGTAGTGCAGGGGCTGTGGAACCAACGCAATATTGCAAGTTTACATTTCCAAACATCCATTAAATATCCTGCCAATATTTGAAGATTGTATATCAGTAAATTTCTTTAGAATTATAATTAACCAGAGGAAAATTATGTTATTGGTTTTTAACTTTTCGCTTCATTTATTTTGAATTCAAAAGTTGCAATTTCGTTATTTTCTCCGTATCATAATTGTGTCTCACTGAAACCTGATGCAACATCAATATTGTATATTTACTTCCAGGTAAAATAAATAACAGTAAATAAAAGACTTTTCATCATATTTTATACTTCAACAATGTAGATCTAGTCACAAAATTGGCGGTACAAACTATAGTTCATGATTCTCAGTTTTATTTTATTCTGTCTAACAGTCACTTACTTCTTCAGTTTCATGTGTGCACATTTAACCCTTTCAACACCACAGACCTCTAAATAGCCTTATAAAAAGTGTAGATCAAGATGAGCCGGCTCATGACGATTCAACCGTTTCCTTTTATATCCATATAATTATGGACTGCACTTTATAGATATGGGCAATAATAATCTTAACCCTTTCAACACTACAGACATTTAAGTAGGCTTACAAAAATTGTAGATCCAGATAAGCTGGCTCATCAAGATCTGCACTTTTTGCCAGTAATATTACTATTTTTAGACAAAATTACCCATTTTGATTAAATGAACTACTCCAAATGTAGTTTTCTAATTTAATGGCCCAAAAATATCATGCACCAGTCGCAGGTTCGATCCCCCGTCTGACCCTAATAAAATTAACAGTCTTTCAGATGGAACATTAAACCGATGTCTCATGTTGCTGCTAGGAGACTCTGGAATGTGTCCCTGTCTGTATCATTGCACTATCCTCCAAAAATCTAAAATGACTAATCTCTTCAGGAGGCGTCGCTCATATGGGCAACCGGTAGCGACGATAAATAAACGTAAAACACACATGCACCAGTCCATGTCAGTTACTTGGTGTTGAATGGGTTAACAGAACAGATTTTGTTTGTATTCGTGTAGGTGTAGAAAATTTGCATTACAAACATTCAGAAATGAATGAAAATAGTACATTCAGTAATGACACAATAATGGCAGATAATAATATTGAGCCAGTGTTTTGCTATTTGATCTATCACAATGAAACGCACAATGAAACAATAGAATATCAATTGACATGTTAACTTATGAACAAACAAGATAGTACAACTTTGAATAGAGCTTTGGTTATTGACTTGGCTGGTATGTCAAAAGTCATTCAAATATGTAACTCTTGAGTTTTAATACAGTGTGTGTATTTGATGGTGTTTTATTTATAGTTTGTTCCATAAATGTTGCAATCTGGGAATTATTATATATCTGAGTTTATGACTTGAGGGATTACGGCAGGTACTGCTACTGCAAGGTGGGACTTTCATGTTATTGATTCGTCATTAAAAATGGAGTTAAAATTTAAATGTTGATATTTCAGGTTTTGTGCCATGTTCCTATCAGTAAGGTATTGTTATGGATGGCTGCATAAGTTATTCATCATGTAATTTTTAAAATATGTACAACCAAAGTTCTTATTTACAGACGGATCTGTAGTCAAGTGGTAACACGCTGGACTGGTAATCCAGGGATCGCAGGTTCGATCCCCGTCTGACCCTAATAATATTGTACAGTCTTTCAGATGGGACTTAAACCAAGGTCTTGTGTCGGTGCTTTACACCGTGCACGTAAAAGAACCAGAGGAGACTCTGGGATGGGAGTCTGTCTGTATCATTGCACTATCCTCCAAAAATCTAAAATGACTAATCTCTTCAGGAGGCGTTGCTCATATGGGCAACCGGTAGCGACGATAAATAAACGTAAAACACACAATTCTTATTTTGTATGTAATCTTATGCATAACTCAATACCCAACTATTAGTTCAGCAAACGCTAAGTGTTCTGAGGAGACTAGTAACCTGCTAATCATTACTAAAGTCGCTTTTGCAAAACGTGCCATCTGATCAGGCTCTATGCTGTTTGCTAACGGATAGTGGAGCTAAAACACTTGGCTGAATAGCAAACAGCATAGGTCCTGATCGCGATCAGACGAGGCATAGCGTCACGGCTGATCTGGATCTATGTTTTTTGCACATTGCAATTCATACAGCATATTAAGGGTTAACTGAGGTCGTGTGCAATAAGACAACAATATATACTAGGGTGTGGCCCTGTGTTCATCTACCCTCTCTGAATACAGTCAAACCCGTGTTAGTGGTCACCTCTATTAAGCACACCCAACCTGTATTAAGCAGCCAGTTTCCAGATTCCCAATATGATGTATTATTATACATTTGCCCTCTATTAAGCAGCCACCTGTGCTAAGTAGGTCACTTTCTGTGATTCCATTGGCTGGTTGCTTAACACAGGTTTAACTGTACATCCATGTACAAAATAAAGCGAAGGCTGTCTGATTAGCGCAGTGGTTAGCACGCTCGCTTCTCAACAATGCAACTCTGATTCGATCCTCGGACTGAGAAGTGTGTGCGATGGTACGGTGGCTGCCTAATTGGACAGTTAGGTTTTCTGCGGGGACTCCGGTTTCCTCCCACAATAAGGATCACATATACGCCAACGAGAGTGATGAATATACGTTGTTTTGCAATCGAAACCAAATTTGATGATGCAAAATTATAGTCAAAAGTATAGTTAGATAAGATAAATTTTATTTTGAGTTGGCAAGATATCAACAGTACCACACAAGCTGTGAGTGAGTTGATGCAAATTCAGCCATCGCCTATTAAATCCATATAATTATTTATGGACAGTGCACTTTATAGATATGGGCAATAATGTTAACCCTTTCAACACTACAGACATCTAAGTAGGCTTACAATAAGTGTAGATCCAGATATGCCGGCTCATGAAAATTCAACCATCTCCTATTATATCCATATAATTAATTATGGACAGTGCACTTTATGGATATGGGCAATAATGTTAACCCTTTCAACACTACAGACATCTAAATAGGCTTACAATAAGTGTAGATCCAGTAAAATTACCCATTTTGATAAATGAACTGTTCCAAATGTAATTTTCTTATTAATTTATTGGTCTAAAACTCCATACTTGGTGTTGAATGGGTTAATGTACACCAAACATAATTGAAGAAGACCATTACTCAATGGTAACCTATTTTCAACAATAGACTTTACCTTATGAATGTTCTTATGACCTTTAAATGAGGTCAATATGCATGATGTACCGGTAGTTAAGATTATTGCAAATATTTAAGGAATGAATCGCGAGGTAATAGTTTCCATTTGGGTTTGAACTACATTGAGTGTGCTTAATGTGAGTGGAGGCCCAATGTAGTTCATACCCCAATGGAAATTATTAACCTGCTATTCATTACTTATATGTACATTAATTATATTGTTCAATGGGACAAAGAAAAATATCACACTTTCCAATTAAAAGGTATTTAGTCCAAATCTGCGACTTATCGTGTGGCGCCGATCTGATAATTAGATCATCATTGGAACAGCGTAAACTGTAAGACACGCCTTTTCTCGCGACGAATGCTGCCTAACACTGCGAATGCGCATGCCCGTAACATCGAGTGCACATGTCAGCTGCATATCATTAGTTGGAAACCCTCATACGGAATTGTATACAATCAGGGCACATACGTTCATCAAAGGAAATGCAATAGCGACGTAAATATTTCTGCATTGAATTCCAGCACCACATGGAGTTTAAAATATCAATGACATATTTTGTTTGAAAGTAATTCTGAAAAATCAATCTAGCTATGGTATATATCCTTTCAATGATTAAATTGATTTTTGCTGAACATTAAACTTAAATGCATGTGAGTAAATTAATCCTTTTAGTCGCTTGTATATTCTACTGACATAATTACTTAAATCTTGCGTCAAATCTGATATTATGTCGGATTGGTGTATTATGACATCTAGATAAAAATCTCTGTCAAAAATTCAATAAGAAATATTTGTACTAAAGAGGTACTAGTCGCCCTGAACTTTGAATTTATGGGCCTTGTTTATTTATTACATGATTGTTGGCAACTTGTTTTGAATGCTAATGACTGTCTCGAGGATCAAAATAACTTGTGTTCTACATTCCACAGAAAGTTAAAGGAGCTTGTTGGCAGATGGCAAAATTAACATTAATGTTAAATAAGTTTAGTCTAAAATAATTTAGTTTTGAAACTGATAAATGTAGTTGTTTGCAATGTTCATTCCATGAAATGTAATTAAATCTTTCGCTATAAAACAAACAAATATCTTCTATATTAGATGGGTGGTGATAAAGCGAAAATGTATTATACCGTCCATATTTGCCTATAAGGCGATCTCGTCTATAAGACGACCCCCCCCAAACTTTCCTCCTGTAATCTGTGGTTTTGGCATACACTCGCATATAAGATGGGTTGATAAAGTGGACACCAGACCAAGTATAAATTGCATGTTTGGTCAGTGTAAGTTGAAGACATGTTCATGCCCGAGCGATTGTCGGGGTGCCCGAGCGATTGTCGGGGTGCCCGAGCGATTGTCGGGGAGCGATTTCTTTCTTTTCCAAAACATAATTATGGATACCATTTAACACATTTTGTATAAAATAAATTGGTATTTTTATTTTTCTTAATTTTATTTTTTGCACTCGCTTTATAAGACAGGAAGCCACTTTGGGGCCATAATCTGGTGTAAAAATGTTGTGTTATAGGCGGGTATGTATGTATGGTACTTGTGTGTGTGGCAATGTAGCACCGAGCTCCTTTAACCCTTTCCCTCATAGAAGCACGTATTGACGCCATTACCAATACGGCATACATTGACAATGTAGTAGCTAAACCAATGTTCATAATAAAAGCCAGAATCTCATGTAGTCACAGTAATATCTATAGAGGTGGGATAGATATGGCCACTACTTATCCACTGCATGATAGCTAAATGGCTGTCATTTGTATGGAGATATAATAGTATATTAACCTACGGTAAATCTCTATGAAGGAAAGGGTAAATTTTATTTTTTGCACTCACTTTATAAGACAGGAAGCCACTTTGGGGCCATAATCTGGTGTAAAAATGTTGTGTTATAGGCGGGTATGTATGTATGGTACTTGTGTGTGTGGCAATGTAGCACCGAGCTCCTTTAAGTTGTAATCTGAATTAAAGAAGCCAATTTTGGTAGAATAATGACATGCTGATCTGATAATGAGAACGATCATATAGACAACTAGTGAATTGCTGGCTGAAACGTTATTTCATGGATTATGTTTCACAACATATCCACATAGTGCTTTCAAATATGACATGATCGGATCGGGTATTTATCCGGCTTTCAGTAACCATTCATGTTTTCATTTCCGCTTTGAACATTTTCAGACTTTGTCATTAAGACTCATTATTTTGGGGGCACTGTCTCATAAGTAGATATTAAAAAAAGCAGAATAAAATTGCACCCAGCAGACAATATAATTTTCACATATAAATTGCATTGCTACTATATTTACATTCTTCCAAACTTCTGTTGAATGTCAAATCTCTTACAGGTACGGAGATCTAGACATTGATTCATTCCTATACAGGCTTTGTTGTCCTAAATGGCTAACCGATTAGCGCAGTGGTTAGCACGCTCACTTCTCACCAATGCAACCCGGGTTCGATCCGCAGACTGGGAAGTATGTGAGATGGTATGGTGGTCACCAGATCGGATAGGTGGGTTTTCTCCGGGTACTCCGGTTTACTCCCACACGAATGACCACATATACGCTTTCATCCGCACCAATGAGAGTGATTAATATAAGTTGTTAGAACTTGCTTCGCAATCGTTGTAAAATAAATAAAGGTTAACCCATTCAACACCAAGTAACTGACATGGACTGGTGCATGATATTTTTAGACCAATAAATTAATAAGATAATTACATTTGGACCAGTTCATTTATCAAAATGGGTAATTTTTGTCTAAAAATAGTAATATTACCGGCAAAATGTGCATGAGTCCTGATGAGACGAGCCAGCTCATCTGGATCTACACTTTTAGTTTAAACAATATTTTATTTCAATGAATATACATAGTATAATGATCACAATAAGAAAATACATGTAGGATTGAGGAGAAAGCAACTTGCTTATATGGTTACCTCTTTCCTAGTTACACTTTTTGTAAGCCAATATAGAGGCCTGTGGTGTTGAAAGGGTTAAGCTTTAAATGGTTAACCAATCCATAATAAGCAACGTGTGAGGTGTAATGCTCAAGGTCACTTCAAGACAACTTAATATCAAACAGGTACCCTTAGTTTATACAAATTTATTTTAGCTCGATTGCGAAACAAGTTCTTACAACTTATATTAATCACTCTCGAGACCTCATTCCTGATGGAATCCATCGCCACGAGAGAGAGAGAAGAGGAAATGTGGAAATTAAATGCCTTGCCTAAGGGCACAATCGTAACGGCTCCAGCGGGGCTCAAACTCCGGACCTTTCGCACATGAAGCGAACACGTATCCACTGCGTTATCACGACTACCACAGTAACACATTTCCCGGTACCCTTCAAAATTAGGCTCTACCTCTACACCACAGATGCCACTTGGAGGAAATATAAACAAAGTACAGTAAAGATTTGATCTTGGTTTAAATAATTTCAAATTTAGAATTTCAAAATACCTGCACAGTGGTCATAATATCATAGCACAAGTTTTAAAGCTGAATTTGAAAACATCTACTTGAAATATATAAAACTAAGACCTACTGGTTTTCTATTTATCTTGTTTCAACTTGACAGCATGTAATCTACCATATAAATGCACCTGCTAGTGTGTGTGTGTTTGTGTTCTTCAAATAGAAAAATAGATCAAAATCATATGTTAATTTATCCTAGTGTTAGAGGCATTATTTACAAAGTTATGGATGATTTTGATCTTGAAACTAAAACTGCATAAAGTAGAGTGCAGTATTCTATGCAGAAAGAACAACCTGTGAGATTTAAAATGCTTGTATAAATTCATACATTGTACTTATGTGTGTTTTGCGTTTATTTATCGTCGCTACCGGTTGCCCATATGAGCGACGCCGCCTGAAGAGATTAGTCATTTTAGATTTTGGAGGATAGTGCAATGATACAGACAGAGACCCATTCCAGAATGGCCTCTGGTTCTTATACATGCACGGTGTAAATCACCGACACGAGACCTTGGTTTAAAGTCCCATCTGAAAGACTGTTAATTTTATTAGGGTCAGCCGGGGGATTGAACCCTGGAATACCAGTTAGGCCAATATTGTGGTAAACAGTTGGTTTTGACATCTCTATAAATTGATATACAATAATGATCACGTACCATAGAGCACGCCTATTTATATGGATACATATATAACTGTAGTTGGTAACATTTAATGTAAAAACAGTTACATATCTCTGTCAAAACTCTCTTATTTTCAATAAAGAACAAAGAGGATTTAGTTGATGCTTTCCAATGTATGATTTGAGTTTTCTGAGTGAAAGAAAATTATCCTATCTTTATCTGTTTTCAAACAGTGGACTATGGCATTTTATCTGTCACTGCTTGAGTTTCAAATTGTTGTTTATATTAGACCGGCTGAGTATCTATAGATGTGTCATCAAGTATCTAGCATCGTATGTCAGCTTTTGCGTCTGGCCTCGATTACATCACATTAAGGGCTGTTGCTAATGTTTTCAAAACTTGTAGCCCAATCCTTTTGCACGTTGAAAAATGTATAATATGTATATGTATATTATCAGGAATGGAAATGCGACAGTAATGTTATTGTGATATGTAAATTGTTATCCTTATTTGTTGGATCACACAATAAATATTATTAAATTAATTGGATCTCACAATAAATATTATTCAATTAATTGGATCTCACAATAAATATTATTAAATTAATTGGATCTCACAATAAATATTATTCAATTAATTGGATCTCACAATAAATATTATTCAATTAATTGGATCTCACAATAAATATTATTCAATTAATTGGATCTCACAATAAATATTATTAAATGGATCTCACAATAAATATTATTAAATTAATTGGATCTCACAATAAATATTATTCAATTAATTGGATCACACAATACATATTATTCAATTAATTGGATCTCACAATAAATATTATTAAATTAATTGGATCACACAATAAATATTATATCCTCTGAAACTATTGGGTAGAATTTGATCAAACTCGTTCTGGTATATCCTGGCAATGATATATCAGGTGGTGCAAAGAACAGATAAATAACCGTATAAACTGATAATTTACATGATTATAAGTATTAGTTCTTGCTTCTCACCAATGCGACCCGGGTTCGATCCTCGGACAGGGAAGTATGTGAGATGGTACGGTGGTCGCCAGATCGGACAGGTGGGTTTTCTCCGGGTACTCCGGTTTCCTCCCACACGAATGACCACATATACGCTTTCATCTGAGCTAACAAGAGTGATTAATATAAGTTGTTAAAACTTGCTTCGCAATCGTTGTAAAATAAATAAAGTATAAAATAAAAAGTTCTTGCAGCTTATATCTTATTTCCTAAGAAAGTTTTACTGTTTACATGTTGAGGGCCTCATGGTAGATTGACTTAATTGTTCAAATGAGTTATCTCGTTAAATAAAGTCTTTCTTATTATTATTATTAGTATTAAGAATTACCAAATTTTCTCAGATATGGGTCATTCTGTTACGTTTATTAGGATTATAACGGTAATGATAAAACCAAAGTGATCAGCAGTTTGTGAGATTTAGGATAGTTCTTACCTGTATTTAAATCATTAAGATTTATTTGATCCTGAAAGTTAAATACCTTGTGTGTATTGACATTATTTCTAGTACCTGGGGGGGGGGGAGTTACTGCCACCACATATTGAACTGGCACAAAAGTACCGTTATGTTAGGATAGTCCATTGATGTCCATTACCGCCAATAATGTTTCTTGGCTATGGACATGTACATGTTTCATCAATATTCCGATAAAAGGTGTGATTCAGTATTTGCAGATGATGTTTTATGTGTTATCAAAAGTTGTATAATGTGTAAAGAAGCTTTAACGACTTAATATTAATCACTCTCGTTGGCGCGGATGAAAGCGTATATGTGGTCATTCGTGTGGGAGGAAACAAGAGTACCCGGAGAAAACCAACTTGTCCGATCTGGTGACCACCGTACCTTCTCACATACTTTCCAGTCCGAGGATCGAACCTGAGTTGCATTGGTGACTGATAAGCGAGCACTAACCACTGCGCTAATCGGACATCCATATTTAATGTTGTCCCCCGCCGAGGCATATGGTCATGCTGAGCACCGCACCGCTGTTTATCCGTCAAGTGTGTAGCAGCATTGTTGATGTGAGTCGTGTATGATTGTGCTCATATAGTTGTAGTGATCGTGCGATAAAACTGACATCTGGAGTGGCATCCTCTTCCTGTTCAGGGTGATAAGTCCTGAGCCGGTATTACTTCTTTCTGAAAACGGTCCCTTTTAGGGCAACATCCTCCACCATTTGTCCACAGTATCATCTCGCAGACTTCGGATATTGGTGAGAAGAGCCTGCTAACCACTGCGCTAATCAAACAGCCAAAAAGCATTTCACTCGTGAAAATGCAGAAATTTAAATTGAGACAGACATCCCAAAATCCTACTGTTGATCACCTAGCCATATAACTGTACTTTACTGATCACCTAGCCATATAACTGTACTTTACTGATCACCTAGCCATATAACTGTACTTTACTGATCACCTAGCCATATAACTGTACTTTACTGATCACCTAGCCATATAACTGTACTTTACTGATCACCTAGCCATATAACTGTACTTTACTGATCACCTAGCCATATAACTGTACTTTACTGATCACCTAGCCACATAACTGTACTTTACTGATCACCTAGCCATATAACTGTATTTTACTGCTCACCTAGCCATATAACTGTACTTTACTGATCACCTATCCATATAACTGTATTTTACTGATCACCTAGCCATATAACTGTACTTTACTGATCACCTAGCCATATAACTGTATTTTACTGATCACCTAGCCATATAACTGTACTTTACTGATCACCTAGCCATATAACTGTACTTTACTGATCACCTAGCCATATAACTGTACTTTACTGATCACCTATCCATATAACTGTATTTTACTGATCACCTAGCCATATAACTGTACTTTACTGATCACCTATTCTACTGTATATACATATAACAGTACTTTATTGACCACCTATTCTACTGTATATACATATAACTGTATTTTATTGACCACCTATCCCATATAGTTGTACTTTATTGACCACCTATTCTACTGTATATACATATAACTGTACTTTATTGACCACCTATCCCATATAAGTGTACTTTATTGACCACCTATTCTACTGTATAGGCTTGACTGCATAGCTGTACTTTATTGACCACCTATTCTACTGTATAGGCTTGACTGCATAGCTGTACTTTATTGACCACCTATTCTACTGTATAGGCTTGACTGCATAATTGTACTTTATTGACCACCTATTCTACTGTATAGGCTTGACTGCATAGCTGTACTTTATTGACCACCTATTCTACTGTATAGGCTTGACTGCATAATTGTACTTTATTGACCACCTATTCTACTGTATAGGCTTGACTGCATAGCTGTTCTTTATTGCCAAGCTAAGGCTCAGTAACAATACCTTATTCCATGGATTGAAATATTTGAAGTATTTTGAATACCCTAGTGTGATAACTATATATAGAGGGTTCTGTGGGGCTTAGAATAGTTGTTCAAAAACTACTTGATTTAATTTAGATTATATTTTTAATGTAAAGCCAGCATAGAATTTCTAGCGACAGTAAATAAAAAGTGACAAAAAATGACTGTTTGTTAATGTTTGGAATATAATAGAAATATGTGTTAGAATGGAATTGTGCGGACTTTGTACAAAGCTGTAGGTGTTAATACTTTCATACTTGTAGAGATCAAGTTATTTAACAGGTTAAAAGTCGTAGGAAAGCAATGTGTGTGTTTTACGTTTATTTATCGTCGCTACCCGTTGCCCATATGAGCGACTTCTCCTGAAGATATTAGTCATTTTAGATTTTTGGAGGATAGTGCAATGATACAGACAGAGACCCATTCCAGAGTCTCCTCTGGTTCTTTTACGTGCGCGGTGTAAAGCACCGACACGAGACCTCGGTTTAAAGTCCCATCTGAAAGACTGTTAATTTTATTAGGGTCAGATGGGGGATCGTACCTGCGATCAGTAACGATTGGGTCTATATCCACCATTTATAGTCATGATACTTGGGTAGGCCCTCGGTGGGGGGATTACAAAATTCTTAAAACCACGTCATTATGTAATCCAAGATGGCCACTGTCTAAAAATAGCACAAATTCTTAAAAAATCTTCTCACAGACTGCCAGCCGGATTTTGCCGAATCTTGGTAGGAATGATAGATGTACAATGCTCTTTTAAAGTTGTTCAAATGGTGACCTCGGGATCAAAAATGGGCGTGGCCTGGGAGGTCAAATAGGTGTATTTGAGCAAATATGCCAACAACACTGAGCATATTCTAAGAAGAAGTTTATTACAGTGAAACCCCTCTAAACCGAACGGCTTCCGGACCGGAAGAGAAGTTCGGTTTGGAGGGGTTTTCGGTTTAGAGGGGTTTCGGATGAGGGGGGGGGGGAGATAAAGTTTTGAACAAATGTCTGTATGAATACAGGAATAACAAGAAATGACACTAAAATTACTTTTAATAATACAAATATATTCTTGCCACGTGCCTTGCAAAACCATTCCCAAACCATGTCATTCAATTTGTCGAATTTACAGGCGTTATTGAATCTACATTTGCCGGCATTTGAGTTCTTTTCCCATTGATTCACAAAACACCAATTTCTTCTTTAGGATGTCGGTGGTTCCGTATTTGATCAATAATTATGAAATATAATTATCAATGTTATGCCTTAAATAATGATAGTCTGCCTTTTGTGAAATCCCATTCACATCTAATTAGATCGTATTAAAACTAATTACTCAAAACATGAAAAGAGATTAACAAACCTGCAATTGCAAAGGACATAATTAAATAGTGTCCAGTTGTAATCCATTTGAAAACAACGTAATTAAAACAAATTTTCAGCATCATTGGTTTTTATCACGCCTTTATGTTCTCACAACACCACGTCGGATGTAAACAATACGGATAAACACCAATATGCCGACTGATTAATTGACTTGTGAAAACACGGAAGGTGTTATGTTTCAGGTGAGACAAAGGTTGTTTCGGATCCGGATTTTACGCCGCTGGCTGTTCGGTTTTCAGGGGTAATTTGCAATAGAAATGTGCACAAATGGTCCCGAAAACTTGTCCGGTATTCGGAAGAGAGGTTCCGGTTTAGAGAGGTTTTTTTACAATGAACAAAGAAGGGAAAATATCGGGACCGCGAAAATTGTCTGGTTTGGAGGGAATTCCGATTTAGAGGGGTTCCGGTTTTGAGGGGTTTCACTGTATTATATTTTATGTGTTGTATTCATGGAAGGATTTTACTGTCGTGGAATTTTTATTATATCTTAATGTGTTATTTTATGTGTTGCAGAGAGGGGACTACCTGGACCAATTTCCGACACGAGAAAACGGCGACATGTATTACGAATCACAAACACAACTCAGTCCAGAGAGAACATCATATAATTCATTAAAGGGAGGCAATCCACAAGACTCTATGCTTTCGCTGTTCCCGGATGATGACAGTGGATTTAAGTTTGTATCATGTTTAGTATTTACATCATTTTGTTGCTGTAACTCTATATGTTGATTGTTCCTAACAGGAAACTAGTTATATAGATTATTGTAGATAAGAGAAGAAGCTGGGGCACCTGTGTCCTATGGACAAGTTCTTAATTACTTTGTACATTGATAACCCATATGATTTGTGAATAGCGCCTTATTTTTCAATTTATTAATCTAATGATCAGATCGCTTCTGTTCACACTATATAATTATTATTGAATGCATATTAGGTGACTTATAGGCCCACGGGGCCGGGTGCGTCTTCTTGTTGTTTAATATTTGCTATATATATTTGTTGAAATGCGCACATGTCACTTTAATAAAAACTTACTTACTTACTTTTAAGGCCATCTAAAGTATATACAATGTATATACAATGCTGTCAGATTAGCGCAGTGGTTAGCGCGCTCGCTTCTCACCAATGCGACTCGTGTTCGATCTTCGGACAGGGAAGTATGTGAGATGGTACGATGGTCGCCAGATCGGACAGGTGGGTTTTCTCTGGGTACTCCGGTTTCCTCTCACATGAATGACCACATATACGCTTTCATCCGAGCCAACGAGAGTGATTAATTAATAGTTCTATATGGAGTCTCATATCACAAGCTTACCTGTATAGTTTTATATGGAGTCTTGTATTACAAGCTTACCTGTATAGTTCTATATGGAGTCTTGTATTACAAGCTTACCTGTATAGTTCTATATGGAGTCTTGTATTACAAGCTTACCTGTATAGTTCTATATGGAGTCTTGTATTACAAGCTTACCTGTATAGTTCTATATGGAGTCTTGTATTACAAGCTTACCTGTATAGTTCTATATGGAGTCTTGTATTACAAGCTTACCTGTATAGTTCTATATGGAGTCTTGTATTACAAGCTTACCTGTATAGTTCTATATGGAGTCTTGTATTACAAGCTTACCTGTATAGTTCTATATGGAGTCTTGTATTACAAGCTTACCTGTATAGTTCTATATGGAGTCTTGTATTACAAGCTTACCTGTATAGTTCTATATGGAGTCTTGTATTACAAGCTTACCTGTATAGTTCTATATGGAGTCTTGTATTACAAGCTTACCTGTATAGTTCTATATGGAGTCTTGTATTACAAGCTTACCTGTATAGTTCTATATGGTGGTAAAATGTTGTGCACTCAATGAAGTGCTCAAATTATTGCCAATACTGTATAGGTGATTTAATATGAATAAGTTAATTAATTTGAAGACAATTTCCTGATGTTTTAGAAGTCATTACGTATCTTCAAATTTAATTAATTGCCGTTAAAGGTGATTTTTTGAATATATTATATATACACACCATGTATATGTACAGTTTACAACCGTTTTGTCGAATTCTGTCGGATACTTCAGATACTAACCTGTGTTATGCAGCCACTCTGTGATTCCCTTGACTGGCTGCTTAAGACAGGTTTAACTGTATATGTATTGTCTGATGCTATCCACCAATGACGACAATGAGACTAAGTACACCAAAGTTGTAATGTTTCATGCTATAACATTATTACCCTTTGTACGTACAGTCAAACCTGTCTTAAGCAGCCAGCCAAGGGCACATCAGAATGTGGCTGCTTAGCACAGGTGGCTGCTTAATAGAGGTCAAATGTATAATAAAACAACATATTGGGAATCTGGAAACTGGTTGCTTAATACAGGTAGGCTGCTTAATGGAGGTGACCACTAACACAGGTTTGACTGTATATACACAAACCTACTTCCTTACACTACCCAGATATTACATATATAAACTATCATAATGTTTGAATCTTTTGTCATTTTCAGTTCAACTTTTAGATCAAAAAGTAGATCCGGACTGTATTTATCTGACGAATACAACACTTCTCCAAGAATGGACCGCTCTCGTTCAATGACACGTCTTCCATTGTCCAGTTCCCAGGACCTTGATCCGAGCCTCTCCCATTCTCTGAGGTTACGACCGTTTGATCACTCACTGAGGCACCTGAAGGATAATTTAGACGACAGTGAAAACAGACGAGTTGTTCTCGTTCACAAGCTGAAAGAGGCCCAGGAAACATTAGAGGTATGTGCACTCGTGCATGAAATATCGTGGGGAAATCATCACATCTAACCATTGACTCCACAATAGATATGTCCAATTCAATTCAACAAGTTGATTGCATAAAACATGTATCATTTTATCTCCATACATAAAACATGTATCATTTTATCTCCATACATAAAACATGTATCATTTTATCTCCATACTACTGATAGGCAATAGGCACACTATACCTCATACTCAATAAACAAAACCTGTTGGAATAGATAACTGGGTTTAATAGTGGCTATATGTGGGAAGCGATAAATGTTTTGTATGACATGTATGTGGAGTAAACAGATACGCACATTTTAATTTCATACACGCCCCCCCCTTGCAGGCAAAATATTTGGGTCATCAATAATTAAACACATCGAACCATAAATACCAGTATATAGTACTTAGTTTAAACACTATTTATTTCTTTGAATCTTTGAATAAATATAGTCAAGTATAAATATTATGTACATACATGTAGGATTGAGGAGAAAGCAATCTGCTTGTATGGTTACCTCTTTCCTATATACATACATGTAGGATTGAGGAGAAAGCAATCTGCTTGTATGGTTACCTCTTTCCTATGTACATACATGTATGATTGAGAAGAAAGCAATCTGCTTGTATGGTTACCTCTTTCCTATGTACATACATGTAGGATTGAGGAGAAAGCAATCTGCTTGTATGGTTACCTCTTTCCTATGTACATACATGTAGGATTGAGGAGAAAGCAATCTGCTTGTATGGTTACCTCTCTCCTACTATATAGTACTTCTTAATGATACCCGAAATATTTCCTGCATATATATATATACCGGTGTCATATGATATTTTCACCCGCCTATTGTTTCACCCGCGGGTGAAAAAAATGCCATGAGATTTTCACCCCCCCCTATGAGACTTGGTTAGGGTTAAAATATTGGGGGGCGGGTGAAAATCTCATAGGGGGGTGAAAATCTCATGGCATTTTTTTCACCCGCGGGTGAAAATATCGCGCGGGTGAAAATCTCATGTGACACCGGTATAGCGTTTGTGTTCAGGACAAGGTTGTTCCCTGCTAAGCATTGTAAATGGATGTTTACTTTAACCTTTTACCTCATCGAAGCACCTCTTTATGACATACATTGACAATGTAGTAGCCAAACCAATGCTCATAATAAAGGTCAGAATCTCATGTAGTCCCAGTAATATCTATGGAGGTGGGATAGATATGGCGACTACTTATCCACTGCATGATAGCTAAATGTCTGTCGTTTGTATGGAGATATAATAGTATATTAACCTAAATCTCTATGAAGGAAAGGGCTAAATGACTGTCGTTTGTATGGAGATATAATAGTATATTAACCTAAATCTCTATGAAGGAAAGGGCTAAATTACTGTCGTCGATATGGAGATATAATAGTATATTAACCTAAATCTCTATGAAGGAAAGGGCTAAATGGCTGTCGTTTGTATGGAGATATAATAGTATATTAATCTAAATCTCTATGAAGGAAAGGGTTAAATGACTGTCGTTTGTATGGAGATATAATAGTATATTAACCTAAATCTCTATGCAGGAAAGGGTTAAGTAGAACAGTAAAGTGTCTGGAACTGAACATTATAATACATGGGTAATTGCCCTATAATTGTAGGATATGCACATCTATTTAACATGTATTGTATTTCAGTTTTCTCAATTTCAATAGTCACAATGCTATTTTCACCTGTTGTATGGACTCTGAACAATTACCATTTTAGTGAATAGCCGGAGCCCAAGTATATCATAATAGCGTATGTTTTAATGTCGTAGTACCAAACAATCTTGTTCAGAACAGATCCATATACACATTCCTCTTATAGAGCATATAGAATAGACACTTAATTGAAGATCTAATTAGTTTGAAATACCATCAATCAAATCTAAAAGTGCTCATGTTTTTACATTAATATTTAGTTTAAACATATTTTATTTCCCAAATATAATACATATTGAACAATGCATACATCACAACAGATGGATCTGTAGTCCAGTGGTAACACACTGGACTGGTAATCCAGGGATCGCAGGTTCGATCCCCCGTCTGATCCTAATAAAATTAACAGTCTTTCAGATGGGACGTTAAACCGGGGTCTCGTGTCGGTGCTTTACACCGTGCACGTAAAAGAACCAGAGCAGATTCTGGAATGGGTCTCTGTCTGTATCATTGCACTATCCTCCAAATATCTAAAATAACTAATCTCCTCAGGAGGCGTCGCTCATATGGGCAACCGGTAGCGACGATAAATAAACGTAAAAATACATATACATCACACATACATGTAATCAAAATACAGAAAAAGGATTAGAATGAAAGACAGAGTCTTATATAATTCTTCTCCTTGAATTAATATTTGACTATAATATGTTTTTATTATTATGATTATTTGAATAAAAAATTAATAAATTCGGATTAATTTTGAGCCTAGTAAACAAGAATAAATAGACGACATGCCTACAAAATAACATTAATAGTATTATAATTATGTTCATGTTATAATGGAAATAATATAATATTTTTATGTTTTTCCTTTGTTTTTTAGCTAATAAATCTATTTGGAGTTCCGTATGCCTGTCTGGTTAATTCCTACACATCAGAATTCCAAACAATTTTTTATTAGCTGATAAATGATAAAATAACATAGATATATTATTTCTTAAAGTGACATTACATCGCTAAAAGCAAAAAAGGTAATTTGTATGTATAAATAGCATTGCTAACGGTACTATGAATTCTTCCATAATAATTCGAACAGTAACTTTCAATCAGTGTTTTTGCAGTTTACAAACTCTCAAAAGTGAAAGTAGTATGTTTTTCCTTTGTTTTTCAGCGAATAAAGCAATTTTGAGTTACGTATGCCTGCCTGGTTAATTCCTACGCATCAGCATTCCAAACAATGTTTTATTAGCTGATAAATATCATAAAAACATATTATTATTTAGAGCGACATTACATCGCAAAAAGCAAGAAAATATTATTTTTATGTATAAATAGTATTGCTACCTGTACTATAAATTCTTCCATAATAATTCTACACTAACTGAATAACACTAACTTTCAATTGATATACAGTGTTTTTGCAGGTTACAAACTCTCAAAAGTGAAAGTAGTATTTTATATAGCGGTCAGCCACGCTCCTGAATTGACGTTTGTTTATTATTGGAGCCTATGTTATGCGTGACACTGTCGTTTAAGGATTAATTAAGTTATATTAGTCTAAACATAAATATGCATCTGCACAAATATGAGATATAACGGTAAATCTGTACCATGTACATGTATTATGCATGGATGTTGACCCTATTTACATTATTTTGTTATGTTAAAAAGCGTCATATACAACATTTGTTTATTTGAAATACTCAGATTATGTGGCAAATATTTGGGGGATAATATACCATATTATAGGAAATTACATTCTGTAGAAATATATATTTGCCTCAAAAACTGAGTATTCCAACAAATAAACAAACGTTGTATACACGGTTTGTTGACATAACAAAATAATGTAAATAGGGTTGACATTCATGCGTAATACAAAGCGTTTATCCTGAATAACACAAGTTATGGTACATATTTACAGTGATATCTCACATGTGTGTCAATGCATATTTATTTGTCGACTAATCTTAGTTAAATGATCTCTAAACGAAAGTATCGCATGCTTAGTATTGACTCCAATGACAAACAAATGTTAATTCAGGAGCGCGGATGACCGTTATATGAAATCCTACTTTCACTTTTGAAAGTTTGTATACCACAAAAACACTGTTTATTGATTCAATGTTAGTGTTTGATGTATTCAGAAGAATTTGTAGTAGTAATGCATTTATACATATGCATTTATGCATGTAAACATTTATTATTATTTATTTGCTTTTTGCGATGTAATGTCGCTTTAAGTAAATGTGATTTAATTTTGTCCTGTATTTGTTTCAGTTACAAAATGACAGACTTAACAGAATAGAAGGCACGGCAAAAACAAACTCAGTACTAGTGGATGACTTGAAATACAAGGAAAAGGTGAGCATTTAGTATTTATAATTTAGTATTTATAATTTAGTATTTATAATTCAGTATTTATAATTCAGTGTACATTAACGATAGAACATATTGTTTGTGACATATGTAAGTGTATGTACATTAACTATAGAACATATGTAAGTGTATGTACATTAACTATAGAACATATGTAAGTGTATGTACATTAACTATAGAACATATGTAAGTGTATGTACATTAACTATAGAACATATGTAAGTGTATATACATTAACTATAGAACATATGTAAGTGTATGTACATTAACTATAGAACATATGTAAGTGTATGTACATTAACTATAGAACATATTGTGTGTGACATATGTAAGTGTATGTACATTAACTATAGAACATATTGTGTGTGACATATGTAAGTGTATGTACATTAACTATAGAACATATTGTGTGTGACATATGTAAGTGTATGTACATTAACTATAGAACATATTGTTTGTGACATATGTAAGTGTATGTACATTAACTATAGAACATATTGTTTGTGACATATGTAAGTGTATGTACATTAACTATAGAACATATTGTTTGTGACATATGTAAGTGTATGTACATTAACTATAGAACATATTGTTTGTGACATATGTAAGTGTCTGTACATTAACTATAGAACATATTGTTTGTGACATATGTAAGTGTATGTACATTAACTATAGAACATATTCTTTGAACATATTGTATACTGTGTATGAATAGTTTTATTATAACCGCCATGTTATTTGATTTATGGCGATGAACATGTTATATGTTTATGCCAAATAAAATATATTGAATTGAATTGGAAAAATAAATACTGTTTAAACCAACCAAGCAAACAGAATCGAATCTTTAAACTATTCCCACTAATGTCTGTGAAGGTGGGGTGGGGTAGATATGTTCCTGTTTAAAGGGGTTCAGGTTTTGAGGGGTTTCATCGTACAAGTACTGTTTGATGCATTTCAGGAGTATCGTGACAAGATCAATTACTTAGAGAGATCAGAGGACGAAACTTTCATATTAAAATCAGAAAATGGCAGACTACGAGATGAGATGCAAAACAGGTAAATACGCAATGTTCATATTGAATCCATAAAATTGCAGACTGCAGAATGAAATGCTTCAGTTATGGAAGCACTACCTAGCTCCAAATTACTACACTTAACAACGCAACAGTTAGCTGACATTAGAACTGTTGTGCTAAACAGTTAGCTGACATTAGAACTGTCGTGCTAAACAGTTAACTGACATTAGAACTGTCATGCTGAACAGTTAGCTGACATTAGAACTGTTGTGCTAAACAGTTAACTGGCATTAGAACTGTCGTGCTGAACAGTTAGCTGACATTAGAACTGTCATGCTAAAAAGTTAACTGACGTTATAACTGTCATGCTAAACAGTTAACTGACGTTATAACTGTCATGCTGAATAGTTAACTGACGTTAGAACTGTGCAAAAATAGATCAAAAGCTCACTGTGGAATTCCTGGCAATGAAGTTCTGGTTCCAAGGTTATACAATTTTCTCAAACTCGAGCTCAAGTGATTTGATTTGTGATTTTGATATTTACACTCTGCTCAACGAATGAGAAGCTTGAGATTGAGTTTGAGAATTGAGTAATGTTTTATAACCTCCACGTCAAATCAACTGGCTAAGGCAAATGCGAGAAAGAATCCGCCACTAATAAGTGGCAGAAACAGAGAAAATGTTACAATCATAAAGACATTGATGATAACAAGAGAAGGATGGCCGTCATCTTGTTGTCAAAACTGTTTGTCATGCTGAGACTGCGCTCTGTGCAACAGATTAGTTTATACAAAATTTATTTTAGCTCGATTGCGAAACAAGTTCTTATAACTTATATTAATCACTCTCGAGACCACATTCCTGATGATCCATCGCCATGAGGGAGAGAGAAGAGGCAACGTGGTATTTAAATACCTTGCCTAAGGGTACAATCGTAACGGCTCCAGCAGGGCTCGAACTCCAGGCCTTTCACACATGAAAATAGTCTTGTTTAACCCTTCCCTCATAGAAGCACCTTGATGCCATTACCAATACGACATACATTGACAATGTAGTAAGCAAACCAATGTTCATAATGCAGGCCAGAATCTCATGTAATCCCAGTAATATCTATGAAGGTGGGACTTATCCACTGCATGATAGCTAAATGGCTGCTGCTTGTTTGGAGATATAATAGTATTTTAACCTAAATCTCTATGAAGGAAAGGGTTAAGATAATGACCACCAGTTAACTTGACAGACAAAAGCATACACATAGGTCATAATTCCAAATGGTGGGAATTGGCATGCTCCTTAGCAACAATACTGTTACCTTGTGTGTGATTTACGTTTATTTATCATCGCTACCGGTTGCCCATATGAGCGACGCCTCCTGAAGAGATTAGTTATTTTAGATTTTGGAGGATAGTGCATGATACAGACAGAGACCAATTCCAGAATCTCCTCTTGGTTCTTTTACGTGCACGGTGTAAAGCACTGACACGAGACCTCGGTTTAACTTCCCATCTGAAAGACTGTTAATTTTATTGGGGTCAGACGGGGATCGAACCTGCGATCCCTGGATTACCAATCCAGCGTGTTACCACTGGACTACAGATCCGTCTGTTACCTTGGAGGGCACACTTTGTTTTCTTTATTGAATAGATTTACAACAACCTCGTGCAGTTGATTTGAAGATGGGGCTTTTATTATTCTCCTATTGACGTTTCAATTAATTGTTTTATTAACATTTGCAGATATTTTCACCATGATGGCAGGTACTTGTTGAGTTGCTAGATATGTGTACATGTGTGTGCAATGTTTGCTGAATTGTATTTGTATTCAGTCAAAGGCATCCTTGATATACAACATGATGTTTACATTATGTACTAAATCATGATGTGCTAAAATACATGATGTGCTCAGCTAATTACATTATGTGCTAAATACAGTATGTGCTAAAATTCATTATGTGCTAAATACATAATGTGCTAAACTACACTATGTGCTAAAATAATTTGCGCTAGATAGGTTTTGACCCTTAAAATGCTGAAGAAATTGGAAGGCATGTGCAAAAAACATAGATCCAGATCAGACGCGGCGTAATGCCTTGTCTGATCATGATCTATGTTGTTTGCTATTCATACAAGTGCTTTACCTCCACTATCCGAACAGCAAATGGCATAGAGCCTGATCAGACAGCACAATCTGTACCATCTGATCTGGCTCTATGCTGTTTGCAAAAGTGACTTTAGTCGTGATTGGCATGTTAAGGGTTAAAATTTATTGACAATGGCTTATTGTGAGATCGAATCGTTTGTCTCTAGAGACAGTTGCTTAGGTAGACTCTATTCAGTCTGCGGTCTATAGCACTAAATTGATATATTGGTATATTATTCCAAAGACACATTCACTTGTGGAATAAGCCAATGCGTATCGGCTCACGGGTCCCGTGGTTAACAAGATGGACGTGTAATCCAGGGGTTTCAGGTTTGATCCGCCACTATATCATACTAAGGTCACTCATATCATAGTCTTTTGGCTGACCCTTTTAACCGAGGTCTCGTGTCGGTGCTTTACACCATGCATGTAAAAGGACCAATAGAGACTCTGGAATGGGTCTGTTTTAACAACAATTTTAACGGCCCTCGCCAGAAATGTATCACCAGAAATGTATCATTGCACCATCCTCCAAAATCTAAAATGACTAATCTCTTCAGGAGACGGCGCTCATATTCCTCTGATATTACAGGAGAGTTCCCAATATGAGATTTATTAGTTTATACAAATTGATTTTAGCTTGATTGTGTAACAAGTTCTTACAACTTATATTAATCACTCTCAAGACCTCATTCCTGATGTAATCCATCGCCACGAGGGAGAGAGAAGAGGCAATATGGAATTTAGATGCCCTAGCCTAAGGGCACAATCGTAACGACTCCAGTTATGAGATTTATTGTGCAGAATTTGTTGGTTGAAATATTTGTAATATTTTGTTACAGAATAGACAAATTAGACTTTGCTCTGAGGTCTCTACAAGCCCAGCACCAGGTATCGGAGACGGAGAATATCAAACGAACCAATCTCCTCGAACAAAGTACAACAGCATTATCGCTCCTTGAAAACGAGAATACAAAACTAAAGAAGGTATGTCAGAAGGTTACAGAATAAATACGGTATTTTGCCTCCACCCTTCCATACAACAGCATTATCACTCATGGAAATTGAAAGTATGTGAGAGGGGACAGACTAAATACAGTATTTTGCCTAAATTCCTTTAGATCAAAGATCAAAATGTAAATGTAATGACATGAAGACTTTTGAGTGTAGCTGTGACTAGTAAATGTGTTTTGACTTTTCATGTGCCAGCTGGATCTGTTCTGTATAAACAATTTGGTTCCAGCACTATTAGGGTTAACCTGAAGTGTGCAGATTTTGTCAGATCATAGCTTGTCAGATCATAGCTTGTCAGGTCATAGCTTGTCAGGTCATAGCTTGTCAGATCATAGCTTGTTGGGTCATAACTTGTCAGGTCATAACTTGTCAGATCATAGCTTGTCAGGTCATAGCTTGTCAGGTCATAGCTTGTCAGATCATAGCTTGTCAGGTCATAGCTTGTCAGATCATAGCTTGTCAGGTCATAGCTTGTCAGGTCATAGCTTGTCGGGTCATAGCTTGTCAGGTCATAGCTTGTCAGGTCATAGCTTGTCAGGTCATAGCTTGTCAGTCATAGCTTGTCAGGTCATAGCTTGTCAGGTCATAGCTTGTCAGGTCATAGCTTGTCAATCATAGCTTGTCGGGTCATAGCTTGTCGGGTCATAGCTTGTCGGGTCATAGCTTGTCGGGTCATAGCTTGTCAGATCATAGCTTGTCAGGTCATAGCTTGTTGGGTCATAACTTGTCAGGTCATAGCTTGTCAGGTCATAGCTTGTCAGATCATAGCTTGTCAGGTCATAGCTTGTCAGGTCATAGCTTGTCGGGTCATAGCTTGTCAGGTCATAGCTTGTCAGGTCATAGCTTGTCAGGTCATAGCTTGTCAGGTCATAGCTTGTCGGGTCATAGCTTAGCTGATGAAATTTGAAATACTGAGAGATATGAGACTTCAAATCACTTGCCCCTCACTCCTATAGGTACGAATCCCACTTGTGGGTTCAAATTATTTCAGGTGAGGAAGCTATCCAGCTGGCTTGCGGGAGTTCAGTGGTTCTAACCGGGTGTCTGGAGTACTGCTTGTAGGGGTATGAATGTGTGTATGGTTGTGAGAGTGCTTGGTGTGAGAAAGTGAGAGGGTGAGAGTGGATGAGAGCTACAAAATATTCTATGTCAAGTTCTTATCATATTTAAATGTTTAGATTATGTACTTGTAGATACACATAGATTGCAAATGAATTAAATAAAAAAAAAAAGACTGTGCATTTAGGTATTAGTTTTAACAATTATTTTATTCAAGAATAGAACATACCACTACAACTACATAGTTGGGTTCCAATTTAGATATTGTATAATTGTCTCCATTATGCGCATGACTATGTACAGTATTAAGGTGTTTGTCTGTCAGGTGGCAATCTTGTTCCAATTTAATAAAGCGGCAGAGGATATGGCTGTATGACTGTGGTAGATCAGTGGTTCTACCTGGGTGACATCCATGCCTGCAATAATGCTCGGAGGGGCATCTGGGATCTTCGTCCACCAATAATGGCTGGAGAGTCGCCATATGACAGTGACGTAAAACCCCAAAAACAATAGCAATTCATGTGAGGAAGCTATCTCGTTGGCTCGCGGAAGGTTCTGCACATGTACCTGTCTGTGTGAAATGCTGCATTGAGGGGCACCCGAGGTCTTCCTCCACCAATCCCAGCCGTAATATGTCTGTACCTTTAAACCCCAAAACAAAGAAACAAAAACAAAGTATTGTTCTCGTTTATCACTATATTTTGCCCAACACTTATTATCAGGAATAATATACACACATATATATATGGTCCGCCTCCGTGGTCGAGTGGTTAAGGTCGCTGACTTGTATACCACTGTAACCTATCATCACTGATTGTCATGGGTTCGAGCCCCGCTCAGACCGTGTCTCATTTATATGAAAAAGTTGGCAGTTTCTTACGGAGGTTGGTGCACCCAAGTACTGGTTAACCGCTGGAGCCTGCCCAGGAAAGGTGTTGTTAGGTAAACTGCCCGCCGGCCATATAGCCCAAAATGGTGCTGATGCAGGCGTAAAACCCAAAATATAACATAACACACATATATATTATACACTTATAAATAATGTAGTGGCATCCGTACAGCGTCGGATTTGGAATCGAACAGTCCCAGGTTCGATACTTGGTCAGGCCACGTATGTAGTGTCATTGAGCAAGGCACTTCACACACATTGCTTAGTACTGGTTAACCACTTAGGTCGGCTAAACCTGCCCAGGAAAACATGTCTAGGTCCCCGCAAGGTGTTTGACATTAATGGAACATACAAATGTATATTTATGAGTATCTGACATTAAATTGCTCTTCTGCCGTCGGTTTGTTTTGTAGAACAAAGATGCATTACGACAGGAACTTCTTGTTGCTAAGGAAGCCATGGAGATGGCAAGGGAAAAATATTCACCAATGGAAGGCGAGAATAGAAACCTGCAACATGAGATGGAACACATGAAAGAGGTACATGTCTGGCACGGGCTCGGGCTGGGTCCACTTAGTACTCAACTCTTTAAACACAGAAGCTGTTTACATGCCCCATTGAGTTCCATTTTAGCTCTCCACGTTTTTATTGTTACTGCAATGTGTCTGTCCGTCGGGCATCCGTCCGTGAACATTTTCAGACGTCTTCTCCGCAGTAACCATTGGGACAATAGCCATCATTTATGGTCATGATACTTGGGTAGGTTGGGGATTACAAAATTGTTAAAATCATGTCATTACGTAATCCAAGATGGCCACTGTCTTAAAATAGCACAAATTCTTAAACAGTCTTTTTCTCACAAACCGCCAGCTGAAAATGTTGACGAATCTTGGTAGGAATGATCGATGTACAATGCTCATTCAAAATGGTGGCCCCTTTTTATTTTTGAGCAATTATGGTCATGTCATATATCAAATTGAAGTTATCGACGATGTGATCGTTCTGGTGCAAAATGTCCAAGATGACCCCATGTAAAAATAGCACAAATTCTTAAGAAATCTTCTTCTCACGTGACGCCAGCCAGATTTTGACAAATTTTGGTTGGACTGATCGATGTACAATGCTATTGTTGTTCAAAGTTGTGACCCCGGGATCAAAAATGGGCGTGGCCAGTGAAGTCTAGTAGGGGTCAAATTATATTTTTGAGCGAATATGGTCATATCATATATGAAATCCAAGGTATCGATCACTCTGATGCAAGATTTTGTCATCCAATTTGGCTGCCGAATTATTATAGATTTCAAAATTCTTCAAAAAGATCTGTCGTTGCTCATTTTTGTGTTTGGCAGTTTTAGACTTCTACCATGTAATCCAAGTACCTGCTACTGACAGCTATCACGTCATTTGCAAACAAATTCGATAACCGGTTGTGTACGGAAATAGGGCGATTGACGATACTTGAGCTCGCTTGCGACTTTTGACTAATCACTCTCGATACCTTATTCTTGATGGGATCGCTCACCATAAGGGAGAGAGAAGAGGTTATATGGGTGTCATTCCAAAGGACACCACCATCATGGTTCTAGTGGGGTTCATACTCACAAGGAGGCCTCCGTGGCTGAGTGGTTAAGGTCGTTTAAATCACTTGCCCCTCACCTCTGCTGGTACGAATCCCATTAGTGCTGTTGAATGATTGCTTGCGGAGGATCAGTGCTCGTTCGCACCTGAAATACTGCTCGAAGGGGCATCTGGGGTCTTCCTCCACCAATAATAGCTGGAAAGTCGCCATACGTTTGTGCAACGTTAAACCCCAAAATCAAACAAAATGAACATAATCAAACTCGCAACCTCTCAGTTACAAAGCGAACACCATATCCGTTACACATGTAGGCTTCAAATGCAATTCACTGAGAGTAGTTCATCTTTTCTCGCATGCTTCAGTTCTACTCAGTGTACCTACACTGTAGCCTGGGTTCCAGTCTGTCCATTTTTCACTTTTTAACTTATGGCAAAATGACAGCCTGGGGAAACTGGATTCCGATCATCTACTTACACTCTCAAAATTGAGGAGGTAGATTTGAAGAACGATAACTCTTTACAAGATAATATCGCTAAATATAGAAACGGAATTCTATCTGAAATCGCCGAACAGGCACGATTATACACGTTCATTTCCAAATATACACGAATTCTCCCGTAGACTCATTTACATTGCAAACATGTAACATCCCATTTCTGTGTTATATCGACGAGATGGCGGATTTTAATTATTACGTTTAGATGGTAATGGATCGATTTGGCGTAGTTGAACTAAGGACGACTTAAATATTGAGTAAATATGTCAAATCAGACGTACATTGTACTTTTTAAAACTATTTATCGTTCCATTGACCCGTAAACAATGGCGGCCAATTATAAAGTTTTATCAACATTGCAGTGCCTCGCTTTCGATTCAAGTACGTCATTAATTAATTAATTCACGTGCTAATAGGCCTATTAATAGGACTAATGCGAGTCACGGATAATCCCCCACTTTTCCCCAGGCGTTACTATGATCAGAAGCTCAATATGGCCCAATTAATAGTCTCGGTGTTAAAATATATTTATTTGACTGACCAGGCAAAATATATCAACGGCTGTTTCCAGGCTACCTACACTGGTGAATTTATTAATCCTTATAATGCCGAATAAATTGTATGGAATGTGCAAAGAACATAGATCCAGATAAGTCATGTCTGATCAGGATCTATGTTGTTTGTTATTCAGCCAAGTGATTTAGCTCCACTATCCAAATAGCAAACAGCATAGAGGCTGATCAAATGGCACGTCGTTCTGTGCACGTTCTGTGTCATCTGATCTGGTTGTGATTAGCATATTCATCACAAAGAATTGTTCAAAGCTAGTACTACATATAGTCTCCGTGGCCTAGTGGTTAAGGCGTCCGCCTACGGAGCGGGAGGTCGAAGGTTTGAACCACAGGCACAAGACACAATTTTTTTTTGCCCTATGGTCATATAGTAATGTAAACATTTTTTTGTCTTGTGCCTGTGGTTTGAACCTTGTCAGGGGTTCGTTCTGATATGGCCGGTTGGTGAGCTGCCTGCTAGTTAAATAATGGTTACCGATTGCCTACCAGCCTGGCATCTGGCATACAAGCATAGGATTCAGGAAGTACTGATGTTCATAAAAAGAGGTGTCTCATAAGTCAGGGTGAAATAGGGGTGACACTATAATAAACAAACACTTTACTTTGTATAATGATCTATTTCTGTCATTATCTATGAGTACTGATCCTACCGGGGTCTATATTACTGGTGTTTGGGTATGTATCACACCTTTACTGGTGACATAGCCCATAATGGTGATGATGAAGACGTAAAACCTGAACAAAGAAACTGTTGAAACAGTTGCGACAAGCTCGTGCAACTTGTATTAATCACTCTCATTGGCGCAGTTGAAAGTATCTATGTGGTCATTCATGTGGGAGGAAACTGGCGTACCCAGTAACCCACCTGTCATATCTGGCGACCACTGTACCATCTCACATATTTTCTTGTCTGAGGATCAAACCTGGGTTGCATTAGTGAGAAGAGAGTGTGCTAACCACCGTGCTAATTGGACAGTCTGTTTGAAAACGATAGCCTAACTATTACAGTACTTCATTTTGGTTGTGCTAAGGCATTCAAATCAATGTCAACCATGATATATCTTTCTGTACATAGACCTACGTTGAACTCAAAGAGGTAAGAGAGATGTAACCATGTCCCACTTCCCCCACCCAACCAAGCAACCCACCAACCCGCCCACCCACCCCACTAACACAATGTTTTATTTCCTGTGATAACCACTGTTGTTTTAATTGGAACTACTACGTATATAAATGTGTATATTTAATTGGAACTACTACGTATATAAATGTGTATATTTAATTGGAACTACTATGTATATAAATGTGTATATTTAATTGGAACTACATGTACAGCGTATATATAAATGTGTATATTTAATTGGAACTACTATGTATATAAATGTCTATATTTAACCCATTCAACCCCAAGTAACTGACATGGACTGGTGCGTGATATTTTCAGACCAATAAATTAATAAGAAAATTACCTTTGGACCAGTTCATTTATCAAAATGGGTAATTTTATCTAAAAATAGTAATAATTATTACTGGCAAAAAAGTGCAGATCCTGATGAGACGGCTCGTCATGAGCCGGCTCATCTGGATCTACACTTTTCATAAGCCTATTTAGAGGCCTGTGGGGTTGAAAGGGTTTAATTGGAAGTACTACGTATATAAATGTGTATATTTAATTGGAACTACTACGTATATAAATGTGTATATTTAATTGGAACTACTACATATATAAATGTCTATATTTAATTGGAACTTCTACGTATATAAATGTCTATATTTAATTGGAAGTACTACGTATATAAATGTGTATATTTAATTGGAACTACTACATATATAAATGTGTATATTTAATTGGAACTACTACATATATAAATGTCTATATTTAATTGGAACTTCTACGTATATAAATGTCTATATTTAATTGGAACTACTATGTATATACATGTCTATATTTAATTGGAACTACTACATATATAAATGTCTATATTTAATTGGAACTTCTACGTATATATATGTGTATATTTAATTGGAAGTACTACGTATATAAATGTGTATATTTAATTGGAACTACTACATATATAAATGTGTATATTTAATTGGAACTACTACATATATAAATGTCTATATTTAATTGGAACTTCTACGTATATAAATGTCTATATTTAATTGGAACTACTATGTATATACATGTCTATATTTAATTGGAACTACTACATATATAAATGTCTATATTTAATTGGAACTTCTACGTATATATATGTGTATATTTAATTGGAAGTACTACGTATATAAATGTGTATATTTAATTGGAACTACTACATATATAAATGTGTATATTTAATTGGAACTACTACATATATAAATGTGTATATTTAATTGGAACTACTACATATATAAATGTGTATATTTAATTGGAACTACTACATATATAAATGTGTATATTTAATTGGAACTACTACATATATAAATGTGTATATTTAATTGGAACTACTACATATATAAATGTGTATATTTAATTGGAACTACTACATATATAAATGTGTATATTTAATTGGAACTACTACATATATAAATGTGTATATTTAATTGGAACTACTACATATATAAATGTGTATATTTAATTGGAACTACTACATATATAAATGTGTATATTTAATTGGAACTACTACATATATAAATGTGTATATTTAATTGGAACTACTACATATATAAATGTGTATATTTAATTGGAACTACTACATATATAAATGTGTATATTTAATTGGAACTACTACATTATATAAATGTGTATATTTAATTGGAACTACTACATATATAAATGTGTATATTTAATTGGAACTACTACATATATAAATGTGTATATTTAATTCTAACTACTATACTATATATTTAATTCCACAGATTCTTTGTGTTGTTTGAAACAGGTTTAATAATGTTTGGAATAAGCTGGAGTTGTTATCAACTCAACATAGCTCTTGTAATGGCACCTGCATGTATGTGTGTATCCAGTCTATAACTGAGTATATATATACATTTGTAGCATTATAAACACTAACCAAGGGCTGGCTGGTAATCGTTAGATAGTTGTTTTATGTGGTACAAACTTTATGTGGGGTGTTTGTAGCATGTACGGTACATTTTATACCCTATCATTCAAAATATGGTAAAGAAACATATGTGTTACCAGTGTCTGTTTGTGTGTCTGTTTGTGTGTCTGTTTGTGTGTCTGTTTGTGTGTCTGTTCATCTGTAGATAATCAGTTATTCTAAAATGGCTCGGTATTTTGTCTGACAAATAAGGATTTTACTTTGTTTAAAGCTGCAACAAAACATTGTTTAGCTATTGAAGTCAAACCTGACACCACTTTACTAGTATTTTAGTAGTTTTCTAATGTCAATTACGCAATATACTTAACCTGGCATGATATAGCCTGAACTGTGCTCAAGCGCCGCTAAACCAAATACTCACTCACTCACTCACTCAATTACGCTCTCTAAGAAATTACTTAACCAGGAACGATATAGCCTGAACTGTGCTCATGCGCCATTAAACCAAATACTCACTCACTCACGCTCTCTAAGAAATTACTTAACCCGGCGCGATATAGCCTGAACTGTGCTCATGCGCCATTAAACCAAATACTCACTCACTCAATTACGCTCTCTAAGAAATTTCTTAACCCGGCGCGATATAGCCTGAACTGTGCTCATGCGCCGTTAAACCAAATACTCACTCAATTACGCTCTCTAAGAAATTACTTAACTGGGAACGATATAGCCTGAACTGTGCTGATGCACCGTTAAACCAAATACTCACTCAATTACGCTCTCTAAGAAATTACTTAACCCGGCGCGATATAGCCTGAACTGTGCTCATGCACCGTTAAACCAAATACTCACTCAATTACGCTCTCTAAGAAATAACACCAACTATTTTGGCATTGTTTTTTTAATAGATATTTAGATCATGTGAGAATCAAAATAATATTTGGTTTTATATAGAGTCCAATAAAACATTGTTTGTCGTTCTGAACACCGGAATTAACAACTTAGGCCCATGGCCTGCATCGTTAATTCCAGAACTCATATTTTACTCACCAGTAAATAACTGAAAGACAAATATCATTTCTTGAATGTCTTGTTTACATGTATATGATGTTACTGATGGATTGGTTCCGAGGGCATTATTGATGTTATTTTAAATCACAGGCACAGGGACCAATAATTATATATATATATATATACCACAATATACCAAAATGACTACTATAAGATCATAAGGCACAAAAACATATTGTGTACAGACGGATCTGTAGTCCAGTGGTAACACGCTGGACTGGTAATCCAGGGATTGCAGGTTCGATCCCTCCGTCTGACCCCAATAAAATTAACAGTCTTTCAGATGGGACGTTAAACCGCGGTCTCGTGTCGGTGCTGTACACCGTGCACGTAAAAGAACCAGAGGAGATTCTGGAATGGGTCTCTGTCTGTATCATGCACTATCCTCCAAAATAACTAATCTCTTCAGGAGGCGTCGCTCATATGGGCAACTGGTAGCGACGATAAATAAACGTAAAAACACACACATATTGTGTACTATGCCTGTGATTTAAATTGTAATGGCTAGGAACTGTAAGCTTAAAATTAAATGTGTTATTTCACTGCTTTCAAACAGTACCTTAAACGTTATTTATTTTACAACGATTGCGAAGCAAGTTTTAACAACTTATATTAATCACTCTCGTTGGCGCGGATGAAAGCGTATATGTGGTTATTCATGTGGGAGGAAACCGGAGTACCCGGAGAAAACCCGCCTGTCCGATCTGGCAACCATCGTACCATCTCATATACTTTCCGGTCCGAGGATCGAACCCGCGTTGCATTGGTGTCACTAGAATGCATAAAATAAAACTGTATATTGTGGCATTTCTAGGAAAACGACAGATTATCACACAAAGCGCAGTCTTCCACGAGTAAGTTGAACAACCTTCAGGAGCTCACAGAGACTATGAGAGACGAGAATGAAAAGTTAGCCGGCTCCTGGAAACATCTGTCAGAGGTAAGTGCTGAGATGCACAGTAAACTGCACATGTAGAGTCTATGAGAAGTTAGCAGGCTCCTGGAAACAGCTATCAGAGGTAAGTACTGAGATACACAGTAAACTGCACATGCAGAGTCTATGAGAAGTTCGCCGGCTCCTGGAAACAGCTGTCAGAGGTAAGTACTGAGATACACAGTAAACTGCACATGCAGAGTCTATGAGAAGTTAGCCGGCTCCTGGAAACAGCTGTCAGAGGTAAGTGCTGAGATGCACAGTAAACTGCACATGCAGAGTCTATGAGAAGTTAGCCGGCTCCTGGAAACAGCTGTCAGAGGTAAGTGCTGAGATGCACAGTAAACTGCACATGTAGAGTCTATGAGAAGTTAGCAGGCTCCTGGAAACAGCTGTCAGAGGTAAGTACTGAGATACACAGTAAACTGCACATGCAGAGTCTATGAGAAGTTAGCCGGCTCCTGGAAACATCTGTCAGAGGTAAGTGTTGAGATGCACAGTAAACTGCACATGCAGAGTCTATGAGAGACGAGAAGTTAGCCGGCTCCTGGAAACAGCTGTCAGAGGTAAGTGCTGAGATGCACAGTAAACGGCACATGCAGAGTTGAGGAAGACCCCGGGTTCCCCTCTGAGCAGACACGGGTAGAACCACTGATCTTCTGCAAGCCAGCTGGACAGCTTCATCGCATGAAATAAAATGATATTAATATTCGACACACCCAGTTGGATTTGAGCCAACAGCATTGAGGGGCTAGTGAGTTGGAATCAATGACCGTAACCACTCTGCCTCATAGGCCGCTATATCAGTACAAGTGACGTTTACTCTAGTTATATAGCGACAGACAACTGTCAGATGTGAGTACTATGTATTTATTTGTATACAATATGTCAATTACCATACGCAATACTAGTACAGTCAAACCTGTCTTAAGCAGCCAGCCAAGGAAAGCACAGAAATTGGATGCTTAGCACAGGTGGCTGCTTAATAGAGGTCAAATGTATAGCAAAACAATATATTGGGAATATGGAAACTTGCTGCTTAATGCAGGTTGGCTGCTTAATAGAGGTGACCACTAACACAGGTTTGACTGTGATCTTTGTTTTCAGGAAAAACAAAAGTTAGTACGGGAGATTGACAATAACCAGGAAAATCATCGTGATGCACGCGCACGTGTGACTAATCTGGCAACGGAGCGAGATAGACTGTTCAGCGAGAAGATGGAAATGACGAGTAAAATACAGCAGGTGATGATTGACAAGGAACAGGTAGAAAAGGTAGGTGCAGTTCTGAAGGAGGCATGTGTTGCTGTATACAGTCAAACCTGTCTTAAGCAGCCAGCCAAGGGAGTCTGTGAAAGTGGCTGCTTAGCGCAGATGGCTGCTTAATAGAGGTCCAATATATAATAAAACAACCGATTGGGAATCTGGAAACTGGCTGCTTAATACAGGTTGGCTGCTTAATGGAGGTGACCACTAACACAGGTTTCACTGTATAATGGATGCAAACAATTTGGAAGATATATACTGTCTAGACAATAAGGGGACTCCGGTTTCCTCCCACACGAATGACCACATTTACGCTTTCATCCGCGCCAACGAGAATGATTACTATAAGTTGTTAAAGCAATTGTTGTAAAATAAATAAGTGTAAACTTAGACAATAAGACGATATCGCTCATAAGTCGAGTTGTATTTTTGTGGCTAGAAAACACGTGTGTTACCTGCACAACAACTAAATCCTCTACATAGTGTCAAATTGACGTCAGTTTTTCCTGACTGGCCTCCGTGGCTGAGTGGTTACTTCAAATTACTTGCCCCTCACCGCTGTAGGTTCGAATCCCACTGAGGGTGTCAAATTATTTCATGTGAGGAAGCTATCCAGCTTGCTTGTGATATGTCGGTGATTCTACCCAGGTATCCGTCCGTGCCTGCAATATGGCTCGGAGGGGCACCCGGGGTCTTCATCCACCAATAATAGCTGGAGATTTGCCGTATCACCTGGGCTGTTGGTGCGACTTTAACCCTTTCAACACCACAGACCTCTAAATAGGCTTACAAAAAGTGTAGATCCAGATGAGCCGGCTCGTGACGAGCCGTCTCATCAGGATCTGCACTTTTTGCCAGTGATATGACTATTTTTAGACATAATTACCCATTTTGATAAATGAACTTGTCCAAATGTGATTTTCTGATTCATTTATTGGTTTATGAATATCATGGACCAGTCCATGTGAGTTACTTGGTGTTGAATGGGTTAAGCCCCAAAAATAAACAAGATTTTTCTGATGTCTTGGCCTATTTTATAAAATAATTCTCTGAGAGTTAAACAAGTGAAGCCCCAGACTATATACCATCTGATGTTTGCTTACACAACTACACAGGAAACTCGCAAATCAGCATTGTTTGAACCAATGTCGTTCAACACTGCTGCTTGTATCATGTTGAAATTTTACCTTACGAGAGTGATTAATATAAGTTATAAGAACTTGTTTCGCAATCGAGCTCAAATAAATTTGTATACAATAATGAAAGAAAACATAAAAATGTATTTTAAGATGTGGATTGTCAGGCTTGGTGAATAGTGATAGGTTACAGCAGCTTGTAGCAAAGAAAAAACATTCTCTCATAATTCTGTCCGGGGTTAATCTTACTTATAATGATAGACATGCTCAGTATCTTTAACCCTTTCCTTCATAGAGATTTAGATTTATATACTATTATATATCCATACAAATGACATTTAGTTATCATGCAGTGGATAAGTAGTCGCCATATCTATCCCACCTCCATAGATATTACTGGGGCTACATAGAGATTTAGGTTAATATACTATTATATATTCATACAAACGACAGCCATTTAGTTATCATGCAGTGGATAAGTAGTCGCCATATCTATCCAACCTCCATAGATATTACTGGGGCTACATAGAGATTTAGGTTAATATACTATTATATATTCATACAAACGACAGCCATTTAGTTATCATGCAGTGGATAAGTAGTTGCCATATCTATCCCACCTCCATAGATATTACTGGGACTACATGAGATTCTGGCTTTTATTATGAACATTGGTTTGGCTACTACATTGTCAATGTATGTCGTATTGGTAATGGCCTCAAGAGGTGCTTCTATGAGGGAAAGGGTTAATGTATGTCGTATTGGTAATGGCCTCAAGAGGTGCTTCTATGAGGGAAAGGAGTGCTTCTATGAGGGAAAGGAGTGCTTCTATGAGGGAAAGGGTTAATGTATGTTGTATTGGTAATGGCCTCAAGAGGTGCTTCTATGAGGGAAAGGAGTGCTTCTATGAGGGAAAGGAGTGCTTCTATGAGGGAAAGGGTTAATGTATGTCGTATTGGTAATGGCCTCAAGAGGTGCTTCTATGAGGGAAAAGGAGTGCTTCTATGAGGGAAAGGGTTAATGTATGTCGTATTGGTAATGGCCTCAAGAGGTGCTTCTATGAGGGAAAGGGTTAATGTATGTCATATTGGTAATGGCCTCAAGAGGTGCTTCTATGAGGGAAAGGGTTAATGTATGTCATATTGGTAATGGCCTCAAGAGGTGCTTCTATGAGGGAAAGGGTTAATGAACACTGGTTTGGCTACTACATTGTCGGAGTGCTTCTATGAGGGAAAGGAGTGCTTCTGTGAGGGAAAGGAGTGCTTCTATGAGGGAAAGGAGTGCTTCTATGAGGGAAAGGAGTGCTTCTATGAGGGAAAGGGTTAACTACACCTATTTTGAATCTGTGGATAATTTTCAGTATTTTGTTTCATTATTAGAGACTAGTGAAGGTAACTTGTGAGGTTTGATGCATGATTTGTCATAGCGCTGTTGTTTGCTATTTACTGTTAGTCTCTCAGTCATTATACTTATCTGTCTGTCCGTCCGTGTGTGTACAAACAAATGGGTACTTAGGTGGCTAGGAGAACAATATAAACAATACGGTGATGCGACAGATGAGGATGAGACGATTTCTCTCAAATCTCCCTTTAGTTCAATCCATTAGTCATTTGTATATTTCATGTGCGAAATAGCTGCCACCATTGAGAGGTCCAAATTTTCTTTGAAATGTGGCATATTTTCACCAAAATTAAAAAAAATACCCACTTGGAAAAGTGATTTTATCTTCTTAGTTTAATATAAAAGGTTTAAAATTCTCCATTTGGAAATGGGTTAATTAGTTTAATATACAAGGTTTAAAATTCTCCATTTGGAAATGGGTTAATTAGTTTAATATAAAAGGTTTAAAATTCTCCATTTGGAAATGGGTTAATTAGTTTAATATAAAAGGTTTAAAATTCTCCATTTGGAAATGGGTTAATTAGTTTAATATAAAAGGTTTCAAATTCTCCATTTGGAAATGGGTTAATTAGTTTAATATACAAGGTTTAAAATTCTCCATTTGGAAATGGGTTAATTAGTTTAATATACAAGGTTTAAAATTCTCCATTTGGAAATGGGTTAATTAGTTTAATATAAAAGGTTTAAAATTCTCCATTGGAAATGGGTTAATTAGTTTAATATAAAAGGTTTCAAATTCTCCATTTGAAATGGGTTAATTAGTTTAATATACAAGGTTTAAAATTCTCCATTTGAAATGGGTTAATTAGTTTAATATAAAGGTTTAAATTCTCCATTTGGAAATGGGTTAATTAGTTTAATATAAAGGTTTAAAATTCTCCATTTGGAAATGGGTTAATTAGTTTAATATAAAAGGTTTAAAATTCTCCATTTGGAAATGGGTTAATTAGTTTAATATAAAAGGTTTAAAATTCTCCATTTGGAAATGGGTTAATTAGTTTAATATAAAAGGTTTAAAATTCTCCATTTGGAAATGGGTTAATTAGTTTAATATAAAAGGTTTAAAATTCTCCATTTGGAAATGGGTTAATTAGTTTAATATAAAAGGTTTAAAATTCTCCATTTGGAAATGGGTTAATTAGTTTAATATAAAAGGTTTAAAATTCTCCATTTGGAAATGGGTTAATTAGTTTAATATAAAAGGTTTAAAATTCTCCATTTGGAAATGGGTTAATTAGTTTAATATAAAAGGTTTAAAATTCTCCATTTGGAAATGGGTTAATTAGTTTAATATAAAAGGTTTAAAATTCTCCATTTGGAAATGGGTTAATTAGTTTAATATAAAAGGTTTAAAATTCTCCATTTGGAAATGGGTTAATTAGTTTAATATAAAAGGTTTAAAATTCTCCATTTGGAAATGGGTTAATTAGTTTAATATACAAGGTTTAAAATTCTCCATTTGGAAATGGGTTAATTAGTTTAATATAAAAGGTTTCAAATTCTCCATTTGGAAATGGGTTAATTTAACCATATTTTATTGCCTATATATACATGAATATAGTTACACAATGATAATACAACATAACAAAAGCAAATGGGTTGGGCAACAAGTTCTAACAACATTACATTAAGCCCTTCACAGGAAATTGGTTCACCTTCCTTTGGATCCCAGATAAATTTCACATGTATAGCAGGGGGTGGTGAAATAAAAATTGCAAATTAATAATGAGTAGCTGAATTGCTAGAAATATAAGTGTGTGTTTTAGTGTGTCATGTTACTTGTATGCTTTGTTACAGCGACTAGAATTTATAGAGAAGGTATAGTGATACATTTACGGCTGGAAGAATCCAGTTAACACTTGGTGGCTTGGACATTTATGTAGATAATGACGACTGAAAGAATCCAATACATGTATTTGTTTTGTTGGCTAACAGATGTCTGTAGATAATAACTTATGGCTGGGAGAATCTGTGTAATATTTGTTGGTTTACAGATGTCTGTAGATAATAACTTATGGCTGGGAGAATCTGTGTAATATTTGTTGGTTTACAGATGTCTGTAGATAATAACTTATAGCTGGGAGAATCTGTGTAATATTTGTTTGTTTACAGATGTGTGTAGATAATAACTTACGGCTCGGAGAATCCGTGTAATATTTGTTGGTTTACAGATGTGTGTAGATAATAACTTACAGCTCGGAGAATCCGTGTAATATTTGTTGGTTTACAGATGTCTGTAGATAATAACTTACGGCTCGGAGAATCCGTGTAATATTTGTTGGTTTACAGATGTGTGTAGATAATAACTTATGGCTCGGAGAATCCGTGTAATATTTGTTGGTTTACAGATGTCTGTAGATAATAACTTACGGCTCGGAGAATCCGTGTAATATTTGTTGGTTCACAGATGTCTGTAGATAATAACTTACGGCTCGGAGAATCCATGTAATATTTGTTGGTTTACAGATGTCTGTAGATAATAACCTACGGCTGGGATAATCTGTGTAATATTTGTTGGTTTACAGTTGTCTGTAGATAATAACTTACGGCTCGGAGAATCCGTGTAATATTTGTTGGTTTACAGATGTCTGTAGATAATAACTTACGGCTCGGAGAATCCGTGTAATATTTGTTGGTTTACAGATGTCTGTAGATAATAACTTACGGCTGGGAGAATCTGTGTAATATTTGTTGGTTTACAGATGTCTGTAGATAATAACTTACGGCTGGGAGAATCTGTGTAATATTTGTTGGTTTACAGTTGTCTGTAGATAATAACCTACGGCTCGGAGAATCCGTGTAATATTTGTTGGTTTACAGATGTCTGTAGATAATAACCTACGGCTGGGATAATCTGTGTAATATTTGTTGGTTTACAGTTGTCTGTAGATAATAACCTACGGCTCGGAGAATCCGTGTAATATTTGTTGGTTTACAGATGTCTGTAGATAATAACCTACGGCTGGGAGAATCTGTGTAATATTTGTTGGTTTACAGTTGTCTGTAGATAATAACCTACGGCTCGGAGAATCCGTGTAATATTTGTTGGTTTACAGATGTCTGTAGATAATAACCTACGGCTCGGAGAATCCGTGTAATATTTGTTGGTTTACAGATGTCTGTAGATAATAACCTACGGCTGGGATAATCTGTGTAATATTTGTTGGTTTACAGTTGTCTGTAGATAATAACCTACGGCTCGGAGAATCCGTGTAATATTTGTTGGTTTACAGATGTCTGTAGATAATAACCTACGGCTGGGATAATCTGTGTAATATTTGTTGGTTTACAGTTTGGTTTACAGTGTCTGTAGATAATAACCTACGGCTCGGAGAATCCGTGTAATATTTGTTGGTTTACAGATGTCTGTAGATAATAACCTACGGCTGGGATAATCTGTGTAATATTTGTTGGTTTACAGTTGTCTGTAGATAATAACTTACGGCTCGGAGAATCCGTGTAATATTTGTTGGTTTACAGATGTCTGTAGATAATAACTTACGGCTCGGAGAATCCGTGTAATATTTGTTGGTTTACAGATGTCTGTAGATAATAACTTATGGCTGGGAGAATCCATGTAATATTTGTTGGTTTACAGATGTCTGTAGATAATAACTTACGGCTCGGAGAATCCGTGTAATATTTATTGGTTTACAGATGTCTGTAGATAATAACTTACGGCTCGGAGAATCCGTGTAATATTTGTTGGTTTACAGATGTCTGTAGATAATAACTTACGGCTCGGAGAATCCATGTAATATTTGTTGGCTAACAGATGTCTGTAGATAATAACTTATGGCTCGGAGAATCCGTGTAATATTTGTTGGTTTACAAATGTCTGTAGATAATAACCTACGGCTGGGATAATCCGTGTAATATTTGTTTGTTTACATATGTCTGTAGATAATAACTTACGGCTGGGAGAATCCGTGTAATATTTGTTGGTTTACAGTTGTCTGTAGATATTAACTTACGGCTGGGATAATCCGTGTACTATTTGTTGGTTTACAGTTGTCTGTAGATAATAACTTATGGCTCAGAGAATCCGTGTAATATTTGTTGGTTTACAGTTGTCTGTAGATAATAACTTACGGCTGGGAGAATCCATGTAATATTTGTTGGTTTACAGTTGTCTGTAGATAATAACTTACGGCTGGAAGAATCCAGTTAACACTTGGTGGCTTGGACATTTATGTAGATAATGACAACTGAAAGAATCCAATATATGTATTTGTTTTGTTGGCTAACAGATGTCTGTAGATAATAACTTATGGCTCGGATAATCCGTGTAATATTTGTTGGTTTACAGATGTCTGTAGATAATAACTTACGGCTCGGAGAATCCGTGTAATATTTGTTGGTTTACGGTTGTCTGTAGATAATAACCTATGGGCTGGGATAATCCAGGTAATATTTGTTGGTTTACAGATGTAGATAATAACTTACGGCTGGGAGAATCTGTGTAATATTTGTTGGTTTACAGTTGTAAATAATAACTTACGGCTGGGAGAATCTGTGTAATATTTGTTGGTTTACAGATGTAGATAATAACTTACGGCTGGGATAATCCATGTAATATTTGTTGGCTAATAGATATCTGTAGATAATAACTTACGGCTCGGAGAATCTGTGTAATATTTGTTGGTTTACAAATGTCTGTAGATAATAACTTACGGCTCGGAGAATCCGTGTAATATTTGTTGGTTTACAGTTGTCTGTAGATAATAACTTATGGCTGGGAGAATCCGTGTAATATTTGTTGGTTTACAAATGTCTGTAGATAATAACCTACGGCTGGGATAATCCGTGTAATATTTGTTGGTTTACAGATGTCTGTAGATAATAACTGATGGCTGGGAGAATCCGTGTAATATTTGTTGGTTTACAGATGTCTGTAGATAATAACTTACGGCTCGGAGAATCCGTGTAATATTTGTTGGTTTACAGATGTCTGTAGATAATAACCTACGGCTGGGAGAATCCATGTAATATTTGTTGGCTTTACAGATGTCTGTAGATAATAACTTACGGCTGGTAGAATCTGTGTAATATTTGTTGGTTTACAGTTGTCTGTAGATAATAACTTACGGCTCGGAGAATCCGTGTATTATTTGTTTGTTTACAGTTGTCTGTAGATAATAACTGATGGCTGGGAGAATCTGTGTAATATTTGTTGGTTTACAGTTGTCTGTAGATAATAACTGATGGCTGGGAGAATCTGTGTATTATTTGTTGGTTTACAGTTGTCTGTAGATAATAACGTACGGCTGGGAGAATCCATGTATTATTTGTTGGCTAACAGATGTCTGTAGATAATAATTTACGGCTGGGAGAATCCATGTAATAGTTGTTGGTTTACAGTCACAGAACTATTTGGAAATATTCGTTTTTATGTGAGTGGAGGTGAAGAAACACACAATAACATATTAGTTAATATGTATGTGGCTGGCTTGTTTTTAAATGTCATAATTCTATTGGTATTTAGATATATAACCCGTGAGGGCCATATAGTTTATTATTTGTTCAATTTTTCTTGGTATTACAAATTGTTTAGATTTATTTGAATTATGTTCCAGTATTCTGAATTTCCCAGAATTTGTTTAATTCCATGTTTTTATTCTTAGATTTTCTAATGTAGGGGGTTACTACTTACTGTTATAGTTGTTTTGCCATGAGAATGACATGCGTTATTTATTACAATGTAGTTATATTGTAAATTGACCAATGCAACCCGGGTTCGATCCTCGGACCAGGAAGTATGTGAGATGGTACGGTGGTCGCCAGATCGGACAGGTGGGTTTTCTCCAGGTACTCCGGTTTCCACCCACATGAATGACCACATATACGCTTTCATCTGCGCCAACGAGCGTGATTAATATAAGTTGTTAAAACTTGCTTCGCAATCGTTGTAAAATAAATAAAGTTGAAACTTTTGTTAATTGACAAACTTTGGAAAGTACTATAAAGTTATAGGATATAGCATACAGTAACACATATAGAAGTGATATACAATGTATGGTTCAACAATAAACTATTGTCTTGCTTATTCCCACCACTTTATGACTTTAAGTGTAATTATATAAATATTGCATTCCTGCGTGGGCAATATGAAAAATATAGAAGTGATATACAATGTATTGTTCAACAATAAACTATTGTCTTGCTTATTCCCCCCCACACTTTATGACTGTAAGTATAATTATATAAATATTGCATTCCTGAGTGGGCAATATGAAAAATATCACCTGGAGAACATGAATATTAACTGAGACATCAGCCAAGGTTAACCCATTCAACACCAAGTAACTCACATGGACTGGTCCATGATATTCATAAACCAATAAATGAATCAGAAAATCACATTTGGACAAGTTCATTTATCAAAATGGGTAATTATGTCTAAAAATAGTCATATCACTGGCAAAAAGTGCAGATCCTGATGAGACGGCTCGTCACGAGCCGGCTCATCTGGATCTACACTTTTTTGTAAGCCAATTTAGAGGTCTGTGGTGTTGAAAGGGTTAATATTCATGTTTTGAGGGGTGATATTTTCATAATTGCCAAATTATGCCAAACTCAGGCATACATGTACAATTAATTGAAAAGAAATCTTGTGACTGGATGCCAAGGCAGTCAATATTACCGAAACTATTGACTTGTCAATATTATCTCGGAGGCGAATAGTAAATAATATTGACTGTTGGCCGCTGGTAATTTTGCATTGGATATTCACATGATATATATATATTTTCTATTTTCTTGCATCCCCAACATGCATAGAGACGGATCTGTAGTCCAGTGGTAATACGCTGGACTGGTAATACAGGGATCACAGGTTTGATCCCCCGTCTGACCATAATAAAATTAACAGTCTTTCAGATGGAATTTTAAACCGAGGTCTCGTGTCGGTGCTGTACACCATGCATGTAAACGAACCAGAGGAGACTGGAATGGGTCTCTGTCTGTATCATTTGCACTATCCTCCAAAAATCTAAAATGACTAATCTCTTCAGGAGACGTCGCTCATATGGGCAACCGGTAGCGACGATAAATAAGCGTAAAACACACACCAACATGCATGAAGAAAAATGTCATACATCTCTCTCTATATAACTGAAAATAAATATTCTGGCCCATTATAAAGCACTCCTTCTATTCAAATGTTGTAATTAATGGTTGTACTGTGCATTTTAACCCTATTTTGCAGAAGTATATTAAAGAACACCATTTAAGGAAGCGATCACGCTCTTTCTCACTTCTCCCAAAAATTCTGACCTAGAATGAACCCTGCTACGGGTTTTATTTTCATCGAGTGGCAACAGGAAAATCATTAACAAATATTTCTGTTTTGGCTTTTTGTTTTACATTAAAAAACAATTGATGAATTATTTTTTGTTGTTAAAGATTATGATTTTTGTGCATGAATTCTTACAGACAAAGATAGCTCTGGAAGAGCAAATAGCCGAGCAAGAAGATGAATTAACAAGAGTAAGAAAAGGTGTGAAACGGAAAGACGACGAACGGAGATTGCTGGAAGAGACATTACATGATTCTAAACACGTATGTAGCCCATTTGCATATATTAGACAGTAATATTTGCGGACTACACCGATATTGAATCTGATATCGTAAGCAGATTTCACAGTAATATTTGCGGACTACGCTGATATTGAATCCGATATCATAAGCAGATGTCGTATAGCAACTTCTACTCGTGTTTGTCACTAGATGTCGTCCATACACAATCAATGTAACATCATTCGATTCGACTCCCAGGCTCTTCATCGGATTTGTCCGTCTCCGCGGTTGAATGGTTGAGATCGCTGACTTGTATGCCACTGTAACCTATCATCACTGATGTTCAATGGTTCGGGCCCCGCTAGAAAAATGTGACGACACGTGCCTACAGTGCATATAAGAAGCTATACCACAGGTTGTAGAAGGGAATGAATGTAGCCACTGTTGCCGGAACTTTATGGCCCAACTTATTTCGCTTTCTTTGTATTGTCGTGCTTTATAATTCACATGTACATGGGAAACTGAAGCAAGCAACTTAAATGTTATTAAACTAAATATTTTGTAGAATTACGATGATCTGTACAAAGAATTGGCAAATGTGCGAGCGTATTACGAACGGTCGTTGGAACAGATCAGTGTTCTGGAGAACAATAAACAACTGGCCATGCAGCAGTTGGAGCTATCGGAGCACGAGAAGGAACGTCTCAGAGCAGATAACGACAGACTTAGAGAGGTAAGCTCGAAGCAGATAATGACAGACTTAGGGAGGTAAGCTTGAAGCAGATAATGACAGACTTAGAGAGGTAAGCTTGAAGCAGATAATGACAGACTTAGAGAGGTAAGCTTGAAGCAGATAATGACAGACTTAGAGAGGTAAGCTTGAAGCAGATAATGACAGACTTAGAGAGGTAAGCTTGAAGCAGATAATGACAGACTTAGAGATGTAAGCTTGAAGCAGATAATGACAAACTTAGAGAGGTAAGCTCAAAGCAGATAATGACAGACTTAGGGAGGTAAGCTTGAAGCAGATAATGACAGACTTAGGGAGGTAAGCTTGAAGCAGATAATGACAGACTTAGGGAGGTAAGCTTGAAGCAGATAATGACAGACTTAGGGAGGTAAGCTTGAAGCAGATAATGACAGACTTAGGGGTGTAAGCTTGAAGCAGATAATGACAGACTTAGGGAGGTAAGCTTGAAGCAGATAATGACAGACTTAGAGATGTAAGCTTGAAGCAGATAATGACAGACTTAGGGAGGTAAGCTTGAAGCAGATAATGACAGACTTAGAGAGGTAAGCTTAAAGCAGATAATGACAGACTTAGGGTGGTAAGCTTGAAGCAGATAATGACAGACTTAGAGAGGTAAGCTTGAAGCAGATAATGACAGACTTAGAGAGGTAAGCTTGAAGCAGATAATGACAGACTTAGGGAGGTAAGCTTGAAGCAGATAATGACAGACTTAGAGAGGTAAGCTTGAAGCAGATAATGACAGACTTAGAGAGGTAAGCTTGAAGCAGATAATGACAGACTTAGGGAGGTAAGCTTGAAGCAGATAATGACAGACTTAGAGAGGTAAGCTTGAAGCAGATAATGACAGACTTAGAGAGGTAAGCTTGAAGCAGATAATGACAGACTTAGGGAGGTAAGCTTGAAGCAGATAATGACAGACTTAGAGAGGTAAGCTTGAAGCAGATAATGACAGACTTAGAGAGGTAAGCTTGAAGCAGATAATGACAGACTTAGGGAGGTAAGCTTGAAGCAGATAATGACAGACTTAGAGAGGTAAGCTTGAAGCAGATAATGACAGACTTAGAGAGGTAAGCTTGAAGCAGATAATGACAGACTTAGGGAGGTAAGCTTGAAGCAGATAATGACAGACTTAGAGAGGTAAGCTTGAAGCAGATAATGACAGACTTAGAGAGGTAAGCTTGAAGCAGATAATGACAGACTTAGAGAGGTAAGCTTGAAGCAGATAATGACAGACTTAGAGAGGTAAGCTTGAAGCAGATAATGACAGACTTAGAGAGGTAAGCTTGAAGCAGATAATGACAGACTTAGAGAGGTAAGCTTGAAGCAGATAATGACAGACTTAGAGAGGTAAGCTTGAAGCAGATAATGACAGACTTAGAGAGGTAAGCTTGAAGCAGATAATGACAGACTTAGAGAGGTAAGCTTGAAGCAGATAATGACAGACTTAGAGAGGTAAGCTTGAAGCAGATAATGACAGACTTAGAGAGGTAAGCTTGAAGCAGATAATGACAGACTTAGAGAGGTAAGCTTGAAGCAGATAATGACAGACTTAGAGATGTAAGCTTGAAGCAGATAATGACAAACTTAGAGAGGTAAGCTCAAAGCAGATAATGACAGACTTAGGGAGGTAAGCTTGAAGCAGATAATGACAGACTTAGGGAGGTAAGCTTGAAGCAGATAATGACAGACTTAGGGAGGTAAGCTTGAAGCAGATAATGACAGACTTAGGGAGGTAAGCTTGAAGCAGATAATGACAGACTTAGGGATGTAAGCTTGAAGCAGATAATGACAGACTTAGGGAGGTAAGCTTGAAGCAGATAATGACAGACTTAGAGATGTAAGCTTGAAGCAGATAATGACAGACTTAGGGAGGTAAGCTTGAAGCAGATAATGACAGACTTAGGGAGGTAAGCTTGAAGCAGATAATGACAGACTTAGAGAGGTAAGCTTGAAGCAGATAATGACAGACTTAGAGAGGCAAGCTTGAAGCAGATAATGACAGACTTAGGGAGGTAAGCTTGAAGCA
>CM026399.1:9376449-9431534 GCA_014843695.1 Archivesica marissinica
GTACTCAATGGCCATGTTCTTGTATCTTGTGGCCAAAAATGGCCTTTGACAAAGAGAGTAAAATGTGTATCTTGTCACCACTTTCTAAGTTAGTTTTGTCCAAGATATAGTGAACCCCCACTGTTAGGAACAACGGTTATCGTATTTGGCTGCAACTGCATACATACAGGTTAACTCAAAAAGTTGTTGATGGATTGTGATGAGTTTGCATATTGTGACCAAATGAAAATGTCAGGTACATATATACAAGAAGCATATTGTGACCAAATGAAAATGTCAGGTACATATATACAAGAAGCATATTGTGACCAAATGAAAATGTCAGGTACAAAATATATACAAGAAGCATATTGTGACCAAATGAAAATGTCAGGTACATAAATTATATACAAGAAGCATATTGTGACCAAATGAAAATGTCAGGTACATAAATTATATACAAGAAGCATATTGTGACCAAATGAAAATGTCAGGTACATAAATTATATACAAGAAGCATATTGTGACCAAATGAAAATGTCAGGTACATAAATTATATACAAGAAGCATATTGTGACCAAATGAAAATGTCAGGTACATAAATTATATACAAGAAGCATATTGTGACCAAATGAAAATGTCAGGTACATAAATTATATACAAGAAGCATATTGTGACCAAATGAAAATGTCAGGTACATATATACAAGAAGCAGATTGTGACCAAATGAAAATGTCAGGTACATATATACAAGAAATGTCAGGTACATATATACAAGAAATGTCAGGTACATTTATACAAGAAGCATATTGTGACCAAATGAAAATGTCAGGTACATATATACAAGAAGCATATTGTGACCAAATGAAAATGTCAGGTACATTTATACAAGAAATGTCAGGTACATATATACAAGAAGCATATTGTGACCAAATGAAAATGTCAGGTACATATAGACAAGAAGCATATTGTGACCAAATGAAAATGTCAGGTACATATATACAAGAAGCATATTGTGACCAAATGAAAATGTTAGGTACATATATACAAGAAGCATATTGTGACCAAATGAAAATGTCAGGTACATAAATTATATACAAGAAGCATATTGTGACCAAATGAAAATGTCAGGTACATAAATTATATACAAGAAGCATATTGTGACCAAATGAAAATGTCCGGTACATATATACAAGAAGCAGATTGTGACCAAATGAAAATGTCAGGTACATATATACAAGAAATGTCAGGTACATATATACAAGAAATGTCAGGTACATTTATACAAGAAGCATATTGTGACCAAATGAAAATGTCAGGTACATATATACAAGAAGCATATTGTGACCAAATGAAAATGTCAGGTACATTTATACAAGAAATGTCAGGTACATATATACAAGAAGCATATTGTGACCAAATGAAAATGTCAGGTACATATAGACAAGAAGCATATTGTGACCAAATGAAAATGTCAGGTACATATATACAAGAAGCATATTGTGACCAAATGAAAATGTCAGGTACATTTATACAAGAAATGTCAGGTACATATATACAAGAAGCATATTGTGACCAAATGAAAATGTCAGGTACATTTATACAAGAAATGTCAGGTACATATATACAAGAAGCATATTGTGACCAAATGAAAATGTCAGGTACATATATACAAGAAGCATATTGTGACCAAATGAAAATGTCAGGTACATATATACAAGAAGCATATTGTGACCAAATGAAAATGTTAGGTACATATATACAAGAAGCATATTGTGACCAAATGAAAATGTCAGGTACATTTATACAAGAAATGTCAGGTACATATATACAAGAAGCATATTGTGACCAAATGAAAATGTCAGGTACATATATACAAGAAATGTTTAACTTAATCTGAAGATTAACCTGCGAATGATGATTTCTATTTAGTTGGTTGATGGAAAATCTCGAAATCTGAAAAACGAGAGAGAGCAGTTAGAAGATGCTGTCCTTGACCTCAAGGTAATCTAGTTTCTATGGCAACATACCTTAGCATAGCAACCTTTTCCTGTTTTTCTGTAGAATTAGTTTTCATGTTAGCTCCCATGTTAGCAACATGTTCTTGTTGTTTCTGTAGAATTGGTTTCCAAACGTAGCTTTATCATTTCTTACAACATGACCATGATAACTATTTTGTCTTTAGAACTAGTTTCCATGGTAACTTTTCATATGCCATGGTAACTGTACCTTCTCTTTCAGCATGCAGTAATTTGTTGATTTCCGTTGTAAATTTACCTTCTCTACCGATATTAACTTATTTACATTTTTATATGGAACAAGTTTCCATGGTAACTTCCACATGGCAACCATTTCCATGCATAACCATCATTTCTTTGTATTATTCTGTATTTCCAAATTCTCAAATTCCAAGCCGCATATATTTGATATTTATGATTTAACGTCGGGTTATATTTTAATGTTTTACATTTAACGGCAGGTTATACAGACTATTGCTCAGTTACAGGTGAGCCGGAGTGGCTTCCCTTTGTCCATCAGTTAAATGTTCATTGTTTTAAAGGCTCACCATGGCAACTAAAATCGTCAGCTCATTTGATTTGTTGTTATTCTGTTGTAACGCCTGAATTTGAATTATAAACAGCTCTTTTGATTGGTTAATTTTAACAACGCCTCATCATGACAACTAAGCCTATCAGCTCACTTCCTATTGTATGATATACAGTCAAACCTGTCTTAAGCAGCCAGCCAAGGGAAACACAGAAAGTGGCTGCTTAGCACAGGTGGCTGCTTAATAGAGGTAAAATGTATAATAAAACAAGGTATTGGGAATCTGGACACTGGCTGCTTAATACAGGTTGGCTGCTTAATAGAGGTGACCACTAACACAGGTGCGACTGTATGTGTTAGTGTTGTGATCAAAAGCATATAAATACATGCTTGCTCGATTTTTGAAGACTAATTACATCAGGGTTTTCAAGCAGACGACATTTGTTGCTGAGATTATGATTGTTAAAGTACTTTCAGGGGCCTCCATTGCCGAATGGTTACGGTCGTTGACTTTCAAATCACTTACCTTCACCGCTGTAGGTTTAAATCCCACTGGGGGTGTCAAACACCTTCACATGAGGAAGATATCCTGCTGGTCTGTGTGGCAGATCGGTGGTTCTACCAGGGTACTCATCCAGGCCTGAAATACTGCATGGAGGGGGGGGGGGCAGGAGCACCCGGGGGTCTTCATCCAGTAATAGCTGGAAAGTCGCCATATGACCTATTCTGTTAGTGTGGTTTTAAACCACAACAAATAAATGAATTACATACTTTTGGATATAATATTGGTTTGATGACTCGCTGTTGTTACATATAACCATAGGTACTTGTACTTGAGATTTTATCATAAGTCACCAAAATCCATGTATCTAGATCCCTCTAGCTTAAGGAATAATAATAGAGGGTCCTAGGAATGAGATACAGCGATTTTGGTGCCTTATGGATAACATGTTCCTGTCGTATAACCACCTAACATTTCCGGGGGACAATTACAGATCTGTATGAATACCGTGATGGCATAAAATGTGTGTTTATTTGGTGACCATTTGTATGGATGCTACTTGGTGGCTTAGATAATTTATGGCAATTAATACCTTTAAAAACAAATGCTTTGTGTGTTTATGAATACTGCTCTGCTACTGTGAATGTGAAGCATTGTTTCTTCCAGATTTCAGCTTGGGCTGTGTGTGTGTTTTACGTTTATTTATCGTCGCTACCGGTTACCCATATGAGCGATGCCTCCTGAAGAGATTAGTCATTTTAGAATTTTGGAGGATAGTGCAATGATACAGACAGAGACCCATTCCAGAGTCTCCTCTTGTTCTTTTACGTGTACGGTGTAAAGCACCGACACGTGACTTCGGTTTAAAGTCCCATCTTAAAGACTGTTAATTTTAATAGGGTCAGACGGGGGGATCGAACCTGCGATCCCTGGATTACCAGTCCAGCGTGTTACCACTGGACTACAGATCCGTCCGTATCTTGCGGTATCACGATATACCGGTATATACTGCAATAATGATTAAATTTGTATCGTTCTACAAAACAAAGGATGAATACAAGTTTTTCTGATATTTTTATTTTTTATTGTTTTTTCTCTTTTTAGACATTATTTATGTTGTTTATTATTGTTTATTTATTTGTAGCAGAGAATATTTTTGATGTTTTCGATCTTATGCATATAATGTCCGAGGGCCGAGAATTAAAACGCGAAATATAGGGCAATGTTGGAGGTTATGCAGTTCTATTAAAGCAGCATTACATCGTATGAAATAAAAGATATTTGAAAAATTCAATTTTTACGTATGGGTAGCAATGCTGCTACACATTCTAACATTATATTTTGTATGCTTAAGTTCATTTGGTAAACAGTGTTTTTTTGCGATAAAACAAACTCGAAACCAAAAGTAGGACTTTCCAAGTCGATAGGTCACGCACTTGTTTACAACCGGAACGCATCGTCCCCATTTGTCCCACGTTGTCTTTTTTAATTAAATTACTTGATATGTTGATTCATACCTCTGTTAGCTAAGTCTTTTAGGGACATTTTTACATCCCAGCGAGGGGTTCGACATTAGGGGAAGATAGATAGATTTTCATGTTCAAAATATATACATTGTTTTCTACATCCTCTGTTGTTTCACGCATGCGGGCTGTGCGTGTTACAGTTTGTGTGTTGATAAACAAATTCGTGTATCCGATGGTTTAAATTTATTGGAATTTTATCGTTTCTGAGTTACTATTTCGATTTTTGTAAACACACACACAGTAGTATTTATATTTTACCCAAACATCCTTTATTACGATATAATGCTGCTTTAACATATAAACAAATGCATGCATAATTACAATCTAGCTATATTATATTTCAGAAAATGGAGGTATCTATTTATATGTTTAAGCTTGTCTATATAGCGTATGTGACAGTAAGGAGTAAAATAGTATTGTTGGCTATTTTTTTTTAACCCATATCCTGCCGAATAAATTGGACGTAACACCGCGTCTGATCAGGATCTATGTTGTTTTGCTATTCAGACAAGTGTTTTAGCTCCAGTATCCGAATAGCAAACAGCTTAGAGTCTGATCAGATGGCACGTTCTGTGCCATCCAATCTGAATCTACATGTATGCTGTTAGTAAAAGCGATTTTAGTTGTGATTGGCAGGTTACGGGTTAATCCTAGTTACGTAATATACGCTTGAATTAATATGACCTAGTAGAATTGACACTGACATTTTCTTTCTGAAATATTACATGTTGTAGAATCTTTTATTATTAATTTAATGGATATTAATTATTATTGAACAATATTTATATAATATATTCCATAATATTTATGCTTACTTTTAGTAGTCATATTATTTATGCTTAAATTATTGCTTCAAAGATAAGACCTTCGATACTCTCCCTTGAATAAGGTGGCCTGTTGGTTACTGTTCTTGGATATTACCCATGAGTCTCTGCAATTACTACCCATGATTCCCTGCAATTACTACCCATGATTCTCTGCAATTACTACCCATGATTCCCTGCAATTACTACCCATGATTCTCTGCAATTACTACCCATGATTCTCTGCAATTACTACCCATGATTCTCTGCAATTACTACCCATGAATCTTTGCAATTACTACCCATGATTCTCTGCAATTATTACCCATGATTCTCTGCAATTATTACCCATGATTCTCTGCAATTATTACCCATGATTCTCTGCAATTACTACCCATGATTCTGTGCAATTACTACCCATGATGATTCTCTGCAATTACTACCCATGATTCTCTGCAATTATTACCCATGATTCTCTGCACACATGTTTAAATTCCTGTCCTATTTGTTGTTGTATGGAAGGGTGGGGGTAGTCAGTTTGCTAAGACTAGCGAGGGGAAATATTGTTGATTTCTTACTTGAGAGAAGATCTTCTACCCGGGCAGTGATTCTAATCAGGTTCTGCTGGAAGTAGTGTCAAGCACCCAGTCCTATACTGACTCAGGGGGGGGGGGGGGTTATTTTGGGAAATCGTAGACGTCATTTCTTACTTGCAAAGAACACATTATATACATATAAACACCATACAAGCAAGGTAACTTGACTACATATATTATATGATACAGTTTATGTATAAAAGAATGGCATTTCTAATTTCTGATATTATCGATAGATTGATTAACAGTTATTTTATAATGTTTGCCAAACATACCAACTTGTTGAATCATTGTGGGAGTGAATGGGTTCAAGATTGATTTAACAGTTATTTTATAATGTTTGCCAAACATACCAACTTATTGAATCATTGTGGGAGTGAATGGGGACGAAATCTTTGCTAAATGTTGCGACAATTTTGTCAAAAAAAAGAGTCATGATGACGGCTGTACCCGTGTATACTGCGCACTAGACAAATTCTGCATTGTGTTTAGTATTAATGTGCCGTGCTATGCATAGCAAATCACGGTAATTGTGCGTATTTCATAATTATTTCTTTTAATTAATTATCATTGATGACTACTAGTAATTGCATGTGCTTTATTACGTGCAACTAAATACCCATAACTATTACTCATTGGCTGGTGTTTGTCCTCATATTTTGAATGTTGTGTTCACACAAGAGCATCAACAATTCATATACTTTAAAATATGCTAGAAATGCTGCAAGTAGCTTTGCAATTACTATGCTAACATGAATTGGCATTTTGTATGTATACACAAAAGAGGAATTTACCGTTGTTAAATCTGCAATAAAACATGGCTTAGCGTGTGATGTCAAAAGTGAAGTAATTTTTGTAGTTTTGTGGCATCATTTATGCTATTTTAAAAATAACACCAATTATTTTTGTGCTGTTTAGATATTTTGGTCATGTTAAAATCAAAATAATATTTGCGTTATTTATAGTCGGTCTGCGTGGTTAATTCCTACGCGTCGGAACTCCAAACCATGTTTTATTTGCGGATAAACAACGTAAAGACAAATATTAAATTTCTAGTTTGAAATAGACTCCATAATATTACTAGTAACTATAGAATTATATTTAATTCTAACACGACCCAGCTAATAACATACATACTTGTAGAGTAAAATCTACCTCGGGTTATTCTGCGATATACCTACCTTGAACTATGCTGCGCGCGCACCGTGTTTTGGTTATTCCATTTATACAATGCGTGTAAAGTTTTATGAATGAGTCACGTGATGTTTGTAAATACTACCGTGAGAATTCGCGGAAGTGAGCTATTTTTAGAATCAGATAATCTCTTGTCCGTCTTGTTTTTCTGTTAAGTAACGTTTCAGTTACTATTCTGTACAGTTTTATTTGACAAAATAAATAAATATTATTGATCAGTTACAACTTTTGTTCATTTATGCACTAGATTGATATTTTCCATAAAAAATAACGTCATCACCCCTTACGCGGGAGGAAATTTCGAAAGCCAAATGCAGCGGAGTAGCACCGCGTTTGAAGAAAATACTCCTTTGATTCTCGTCTAAAATGATTAGAAGTAAGTCGTGTTAGAATCGAAATAATAAATATCAACCGTGGTATATCGCAGAATATTGGAAGTTAATAATTATATATCATAATAATAGGCATAATAAGTAAAACTTGTTATATATTGTATTCTATGGCACACATATTTAAACATTACTTAGAGGTTATTACGTGGCATTACATAGGTACTGACCCGATGTACATGTAACTTTCGGGATGAGGCTGATATATCAAGTTACCTCGGGTCGATACCTAGGCTGATATGAAACTAGCCACGTCTTTATTACTTTGATATGAATTTGAACATTTAATAATCGAAATCATGCTCTCCGTTATCCACGTATCAGGAATAAATCACAATTACTGAATTAGAAACACGAAAACGATTGAAATATTACCACGAAACTACAAACATCTGTTATCTGTCAAATTTGACACACTGGGAGGCTACAGGAAGTAAACAAACTAGCACCGAGTGTGCATGCATTTGTCAGGAACTAGTTATGATACAGCTTTTCCTGGTTTGATGCGGGCTCGTGACAGTATCAAACCGGAAAACGTAATTTCAGACTGGAAAACATATCATTTCAACGTGGGTGGTAGAAAGTATTGTGGTAGACAAATAATGGCAAAAACTAGGCTACCATTGGGTGGTAGACAGTATTATGGTAGACAAATAATGGCAAAAACTAGGCTACCATTGGGTGGTAGACAATATTGTGGTAGGCAAATAATGGCAAAAACTAGGCTACCGGTAATACTCATATATCTAAGTAATAATGTAATATATCTCATGTTTTGTTAACAACAGTGCAATGTAACAATTATTTTATATATTGTTAATATAGTGTACTAGTTGCCAATAATAGTATTAACACATATTTTGCAATTTAGCAAGTCAACCGGTTTCCATTTAGAAGAATATTAAACCTGAATTATGTCTATATAATTACATTATGCAAATTATGGTCACATTAAAATGATTGGAAACTCATGCTTGTCCGATTAGCGCAGTGGTTGTGGAAGTCGTGATAGCGCAGTGGTAGCGCGTTCGCTTCAGGTGCGAAAGGTCCGGAGTTCGAGCCCCGCTGGAGCCGTTACGATTGTGCCCTTAGGCAAGGCATTTAAATTCCACATTGTCTCTTCTCTCTCCCTCGTGGCGATGGATTCCATCAGGAATGAGGTCTCGAAAGTGATTCATATAAGTTGAAAGAACTTGTTTCGCAATCGAGCTAAAATAAATTTGTATAATAAATTATCAACATATTTGTATCATTGCATCATCCAAAAATTTTAATCCTTAAAATGCCGAATAAATTGGAAGGAATGTGCAAACAACATGATCCAGATCAGCTGTGGCGTGTTTTAGCTCCACCATCCGAACAGCATAAAGCCTGATCAGACGGCACATTCTGATCTGGCTCTATGCTGTTTGCAAAAGTAACTTTTGTTGTGATGAGCAGGTTACGGGTTAAGACACTGCTAAACCAATAATTATGAGAAATCTGCAAAATTAAGCTACTATGTAAATAAACCAATACCGGTAAACAATATTCGAAAAACATCCAATCGGTTCTTTCGATTTCCTTCCTAGTTATAGTGGATTATGATATAACGAAATGTAATGGACTTAGCATAGCGGATGTAGTTGCTACACAGTGATTCAGTTGTATTACAATATATATAGATTTCCAAAAAATGGTGTCCATATATTTTCGTATTATCGATGCCGAAAAGTTTCCATATATGGCCGTGTTGTACAGAGCCTGTATATCCAAGTATACAGTAGTATACAGAGCCTGTATATCCAAGTATATGGTAGTGTACAGAGCCTGTATATCCAAGTATATGGTAGTGTACAGAGCCTGTATATCCAAGTATACGGTAGTGTACAGAGTCTGTATATCCAAGTATACGGTAGTGTACAGAACCTGTATATCCAAGTATACGGTAGTGTACAGAGCCTGTATATCCAAGTATACGGTAGTGTACAGAGTCTGTATATCCAAGTATACGGTAGTGTATGAGACTGTATATCCAAGTATACGGTAGTGTACGGAGCCTGTAAGTCCAAGTATATGGTAGTGTACGGAGTCTGTATATCCAAGTATATGGTAGTGTATGAGACTGTATATCCAAGTATATGGTAGTATAGCCTGTATATCCAAGTATACGGTAGTGTACAGAGCCTGTATGTCCAAGTATATGGTAGCGTACAGAGTCTGTATATCCAAGTATACGGTAGTGTACAGAGTCTGTATATCCAAGTATACGGTAGTGTACAGAGTCTGTATATCCAAGTATACGTAGTGTACAGAGTCTGTATATCCAAGTATATGGTAGTGTACAGAGTCTGTATATCCAAGTATACGGTAATGTACAGAGTCTGTATATCCAAGTATACGGTAGTGTACAGAGTCTGTATATCCAAGTATATGGTAGTGTACAGATTCTGTATATCCAAGTATACGGTAGTGTACAGAGTCTGTATATCCAAGTATATGGTAGTGTACAGAGTCTGTATATCCAAGTATACGGTAATGTACAGAGCCTGTATATCCAAGTATATGGTAGTGTACAGAGTCTGTATATCCAAGTATATGGTAGTGTACAGAGTCTGTATATCCAAGTATACGGTAATGTACAGAGTCTGTATATCCAAGTATATGGTAGTGTACAGAGTCTGTATATCCAAGTATACGGTAATGTACAGAGCCTGTATATCCAAGTATACGGTAGTGTACAGAGCCTGTATATCCAAATATACAGAACTGTATTGATCTGTATTCTAGGTGAGCAATATACAGGACTGTACATTCCTGAATGTTCAGATATACAGACTTTATATATTAGCATAATTAGTGGTTATGGCATCTACGGTGCGGGCGGTCGCAGGTTCGAATCTCATCAGAGGTTCGTTCTGATATGGCTGGTTGGTGAGACGCCAGCTAGTTAAATAATGGTTACCGATTGCCAACCAGCCTAGTGCCTGGTATACAAGCATAGGATTCGGGAAGTACTGATGTTCATAAAAAGAGGTGTCTCATAAGTCAGAAATGGCTGGCCCTTTAAATAGGGATGACACTATAATAAACAAACATTTTTAATTATGTAATACAACTAATTAAACAGTAAATAATCTGGCATGAATGGTTTTCGTGTAGTTCTAATTGTCTAGTTCAGCTGTCTTGGAGAACTTTATATGACAATGTTGACAGCTTTAAAGTACAATGTATTTGCATTTTTGATTGTGCCAAAGACGTTACCCACGTTATCCGTCGTGTTAAATTCATTATGAAATGATTTAATTTACATAATTTATCAAATCTTGCACTATCGAAACTAGCTCTAGCAGTACACAATACTACATTGTGCTTTTATTAGGAGTAGTACCATTGCCAAATATACATGTATATAGTGTATCTATTATTGTTGTTGTTTTTTTGGTTTAAACTTTATTTATTTTACAATGATTTCGAAGCAAGTTTTAACAACTTATATTAATCATTCACGTTGGCGCGGATGAAAGCGTAAATGTGGTCATTCGTGTGGGAGGAAACCGGAGTACCCGGAGAAAACCCACCTGTCCGATCTGGCGACCACCGTACCATCTCACATACTTCCCGGTCCGAGGATCGAACCCGGGTTGCATTTGTGCGAAGCGAGCGCGCTAACCACTGCGCTAATCGGACAGCCAGTCTATTGTATATATGTTATAATATAGCGTACATTTGAATGGTATTTCTTACAGGATAATCTTAGACAAATGAAGCAAGATAAATCAAAATCGGAAGACAAAATCCAGGAGCTTGAAATTGTAAGTTAGGATTTTGTTTGTTTGTTTGTGTGTTTGTTTGTTTGTTTGTTTGTTTGTTTGTTTGTTTGTTTGTTTGTTTGTTTGTTTGTTTGTTTGTTTGTTGTAGTTAGAATCATGTCAACAGTATTGTATGTTATTATTTCATCTGTTTGTTTGTTTGTTTGTTTTGTCTTAGAGACATGCTAGCTGTCATCTTGTTGCATAACTCTAATACAAAGAATGTTTTGGGTTTTGCAAGCCAATTATGTTCTTCTGTCTTGGATCGTCGAAAATGGATGATGACATTACAGAAGTAATTGACACTTTGATAAGTTGTGTATTGCGAATCCTGTATTTGTGCAAACTTGTATAAAACTGATCTTTGTACTGAAAGGACCCAAACAACTGCATATAAAGATGACTGCGTTATATATGTACACCTGGCCTGGAGATAATAACATATTTCTCGGATCTCAAGCTCAAATGATTTGATTAGTTGATTCTGAATTTTACTGCCAGCTGAACCAATCAGAAGCTTGAGACTGAGTTTGAGATAGGAGAAAAGCTTTATAACCACGAGGAGATAATAACATATTTCTCCAATATCAAACTCAGTCTCATTATGGAGAAGTTGTGAGTTCCAACCCTGCCACAACAATGGTGTGTGTGTATTTTACATTTATTTATCGTCGCTACCGGTTGCCCATATGAGCGACACCTCCTGAAGAGATTAGTCATTTTAGATTTTTGGATGATAGTGCAATGATACAGAAAGAGACCCATTCCAGAAACTCCTCTGGTTCTTTGTGAACCTGTGATCCCTGTCAACAATGTAATCTCCATAGGCATTTATATCCACATTGCCTCTGCTCTCTCCCTCGTGGCGATGGATTCAATCAGGAATGAGGTCTCGAGAGTGAGATTAACTAATGTTGTAAGAACTTGTTTTGCAATTGAGCTAAAAGAAATTTGTATGGCCTAAATATACAATGCATACAGTCTACATCCGTTATGTCGAATTCCGTCGGACCAAACAAAATACTTCGAGATAACCAAAGTTTGACTTATCGAAATTCAATATAAACAGATCCAGTTATATGTAAAATGATAGTTTCTGAAACGGGACTTTGATCCGACTTCGAGATAACCGGATAATTCGACATAACCGACTTTGACATAACAGATGTAGACTGTATTATGTTTATGTGCAACGTTTCTAAATGATACATTTTCTGATAATGAACTTCAGATAGACAATTTTATATTATTTCGTAAGAATAGTTTCAGGTGGTTTACTTATTTATGTCAAGGGCGATCTAGCTTGTATTCTTAGAACTAATATGGTTGTTACTGAGTCTATTTGTCTGGAAATCTTATTCTAAACCATTTATACTATGCTACACATATAGACCACCTTCTTTGGGTGAATACTTACATGGTTTACGTTGTACACTGAACCGGAGAATTCAACATAACCGACTTTGACATAACCGGAGAATTCGACATAACCAACTTTGACATAACCGGAGAATTCGACATAACCGACTGACATAACCGGAGAATTCGACATAACAGACTTTGACATAACCGGAGAATTCGACATAACCGACTTTGTCGTAACGGTTGTAGACTGTATATAAACATAAACACAGCTTTCATTCATTTTCAATTGATATTTCAGAAATTACAGAAAGCAAACGATGATCTGAAGGAATTGACGAGCTTAAAACAGAGCGAGATAGACACGTTGAAGTCTACGTGCGAACGTCTCTCTGTCGGAACGGCAAAGAAGGAAACAGAATTACTGGGAATGTCAGAAAGCATCCAACAGATGGAGCTACAGGTCGACCTACATTTTGCTCTTGAGCCATTAATTGATAAGATTCTCATCCAACTTTTGTCCAAATGAGAATTTTTCTCACAGTTATGGCCTTTTGAAGATGTGCTAAACGCATATCCAGATTTCAGTGATATTTGCACTTAATGAGTACTAAGCCTAGCGCGGAATTTTTCTCACAGTTATGGCCCTTTGAAGATGTGTGTGGACTACTTGTGCTAAATGCGTATCCACATTTCAATGATATTTACACTTAATGATGAGTACTAAGCCTAGCCCGGCATATCACCTTCGTGTTTCACACAATTCAGTATTCACAGAGTTATGGCCCCTTACTCCACAGATGATGTACCACTGCTTGGGAGAGTGGGAGACAATTGTTTCCCCCCCCCAAATCTTCTTTCAATTGTTGAAATGTAAGGTGGAGAGGGGAGAGTTTCTAGCAAGTTATTTTTTTTTTTTTTTAGCTTTGTTTATTTTACAACGATTGCAAAGCGTCTTAATCACTCTAGTTGGCGCGGATGAAAGCGTAAATGTGGTCATTCGTGTGGGAGGAAACCGGAATACCCGGAAAAAACCCACCTGTCCGATCTGGCGACCATCTCACATACTACCCAGTCCGAGGATCGAACCCGGGTTGCATTGGTGAGAAGCATGCGTGCTAACCACTGCACTAAACAGACAGTTATTTATTATGGTCTTAGCATCAATTATTTTCTAGGGAAAAAAAACATAGATGAAAGTGTATTTAATTTGACAACATTTTGAAGTATGTTATTATTACGAAATGAGAGTAAACTATTTTTCTAAAATGTAAATCACTGTTGATAATTACCGGTATCCACTACTTTGCATTATTACTTTTGTGTTGCACTGCAAGTGCATTTTGGGACTTTAACCCTTTCCTTCATAGAGATTTAGGTTAATATACTATTATATCTACATACAAACAACAGCCATTTAGCTATCATGCAGCGGATAAGTAGTCGCCATATCTATCCCACCTCCATAGATATTACTGGGACTACATAGAGATTTAGGTTAATATACTATTATATCTCCATACAAACGACAGCCATTTAGCTATCAAGGCAGTGGATAAGTAGTCACCATATCTATCCCACCTCCATATATATTACTGGGACTACATGAGATTCTGGCTAGTATAAACATTGGTTTTGGCTACTACATTGTCAATGTATGTCGTATTGGTAATGGCGTCAAGAGGTGCTTCTATGAGGGAAAGGGTTAAGGCAGTGCTTTATCAGTGAAACAAGTGTTTCTGTATTTTACAGAACGATCGACTGCGAGACGAGTTGAGAGGATACAAGGAGGATTGTGGGCAGTTGTCCGACCAAATCGAGGATATTAAAAAGTATGTTATTACACAACTGTATATGAATGTTTGATGATGTAATATTTAGAAGAATTCGAGTCGTGTATGTATGCTGCTCTCGGGTGGGTGGGGTATATGCTGACTGTAAACGAGACATAAATCATAGTTGTTAGTCCTGGGTCGGAGGTTGTGGGTGGGGTATATGCTGACTGTAAACGAGACATAAATCATAGTTGTTAGACCTGGGTCGGAGGTTGTGGGTGGGGTATATGCTGACTGTAAACGAGACATAAATCATAGTTGTTAGACCTGGGTCGGAGGTTGTGGGTGGGGTATATGCTGACTGTAAACGAGACATAAATCATAGTTGTTAGACCTGGGTCGGAGGTTGTGGGTGGGGTATATGCTGACTGTAAACGAGACATAAATCATAGTTGTTAGACCTGGGTCGGAGGTTGTGGGTGGGGTATATGCTGACTGTAAACGAGACATAAATCATAGTTGTTAGACCTGGGTCGGAGGTTGTGGGTGGGGTATATGCTGACTGTAAACGAGACATAAATCATAGTTGTTAGACCTGGGTCGGAGGTTGTGGGTGGGGTATATGCTGACTGTAAACGAGACATAAATCATAGTTGTTAGACCTGGGTCGGAGGTTGTGGGTGGGGTATATGCTGACTGTAAACGAGACATAAATCATAGTTGTTAGACCTGGGTCGGAGGTTGTGGGTGGGGTATATGCTGACTGTAAACGAGACATAAATCATAGTTGTTAGACCTGGGTCGGAGGTTGTGGGTGGGGTAAATCCTGACTGTAAACGAGACATAAATCATAGTTGTTAGACCTGGGTCGGAGGTTGTGGGTTGGGTAAATCCTGACTGTAAATGAGATATTAAATCATAGTTGTGAGACCTGGGTCGGAGGTGTGGGTGGGGTAAATCCTGACTGTAAATGAGAAATTCAGTCATAGTTGTGAGACCTGGGTCGGAGGTTGTGGGTGGGATAAATCCTGACTGTAAACGAGAAATTAAGTCATAGTTGTGAGACCTGGGTCGGAGTTTGTGGGTGGGGTAAATCCTGACTGTATACGAGACATTAAGTCATAGTTGTGAGACCTGGGTCGGAGTTTGTGGGTGGGGTAAATCCTAACTATAAATGAGATATTAAGTCATAGTTGTGAGACCTGGGTCGGAGGTTGTGGGTGGGGTAAATCCTGACTGTAAATGAGACATAAATCATAGTTGTTAAACCTGGGTCGGAGATTGTGGGTGGGATAAATCCTGACTGTAAACGAGACATAAATCATAGTTGTAAGACCTAGCTCGGAGATTATAAAGCTTTTCTCATATCTCAAGCTCCAGTGATTTGATTGGTTGATTTACTCTCAGCTGAACCAATCAGCAGATTGAGACTGAGTTTGAGATTGGAGAAATGTTTTAGAGCCTCAAGGCCTGTTGTGAAATATGTGGGTTTGCCATGAACCAACTTAATGACAAATTTCCCTGCCATGAAACCCAACCTAATGACAAATTTCTGTACCATGAAATCCAACCTAACAACAAATGTCTGCCATGAAAAAAAACAAGACTCACCTTTTGCTGCTATCATCAGGGCCATGAGTTCACTCCCTATCATGGACAAGTGATAACATGATGATATGTGAGAAAGCTGTCAATGATTTGCGGAGGTTGGAGAATTACGTACTGGTTGCAAACACGGAAATGTGGGTTGTCTTCTCCACCACAACAGACATTTCCCTACCTTATGCCACATCCTACTTCATCAGCTTCACTTCAACATTTACTTTACACAACTGAGACTACGCAAGTTCCCAGCTGTGTGTAATTGTTTTGCTTGCTTTATAAGACATGTTTTGAATTATTCATATTAATTTTCCAATACATAGCTGATGCAAAATAATTTCCCGACTCATTTAGTATTTAATTTTGGCTTTATTGCTTCATGTTTTGTAATTGATAACTGACAGATTTGTAACCAAGGTTTATTTTCAATATATGTTGCACAAAGCGGGCAAAATCTGTCAATGTAGCAAATATGTGATCTACTTTCCTTTATTAAATTTATTTCCATCTGAAAATATCAATTGTCGTCTGCTACAGAGAAATGGGTGGATATAGCTACGTGTTGCAAAAATTCTATAAGTGATTTATTTTTTGTAAGTATTTATTAAATGAATGTCTGATTTAGAATCGGAAGATATTAATTGTTGTCTGGTACAGAATATACACTACCGTAGTCACCTTTTTGTCCTGGCTATAATATAATGTTGTCATACATAATGGGATTCATTTAATAATGGGAGAATCAGTCAATTGCAAGACCCAGGTCAAGGTCAATTGCAAGACCAAAGGTGAATGTGACACTTAGATGTCGAAGGTTTCATGTTGTGTCCCTTACATATTTAAGGAGGAGAATTCAGAATAAGAATGAGACTTGTGCGTCTGTTAGTGACGTCTGCATCCTTCTCAGACCTAAGGATGAGACTTGTGCATCTTTGACATCTGTGTCCCTTTCAGATCTGAGGATGAGACTTGTGCGTCTTTGACATCTGTGTCCCTTTCAGATCTAAGGATGACATTTGTGCATCTTTGACATCTGTGTCCCTTTCAGATCTAAGGATGAGGCTTGTGCATCTTTGACATCTGTGTCCCTTTCAGATTTAAGGATGAGAATTGTGCGTCTGCTGCATTCACATTCTGCGTCCCTCTCAGATATGAGGATGAGAATTGTGCTTCTGCTGCATTCACATTCTGCGTCCCTCTCAGATATGAGGATGAGAATTGTGCGTCTGCTGCATTCACATTCTGCGTCCCTCTCGGATATGAGGATGAGAATTGTGCGTCTGCTGCATTCACATTCTGCTTCCCTCTCAGATATGAGGATGAGAATTGTGCGTCTGCTGCATTCACATTCTGCTTCCCTCTCAGATATGAGGATGAGAATTGTGCGTCTGCTGCATTCACATTCTGCTTCCCTCTCGGATATGAGGATGAGAATTGTGCGTCTGCTGCATTCACATTCTGCCTCCCTCTCAGATATGAGGATGAGAATTGTGCATCGCTTACAATTGTTGACTGTTACAATGACATCTGTATCGGTTTCAGATTTAAGGATGAGAATCGTCGTCTGCTGCAGGAGAAGGCTGAAAATGAGCAGGTGATCAAACTTCTAGAGACCCAGAAGGAAGTCCTCTCTAAAAGTGTAAGGGATTCTCACGCTTACATAGATCTGCTTAAAAGTCTAGACACGTGTGCTGTGTGATGTGTGACTTGCACTGTATATATACCCTGTCAGATTAACCGGAGCATAGTTAAGACGAAGATGGATAGCATAATGAATCAGTCTAATATAGCCAAGGTATCCCACCCTGTGGCTGTGAAAGGGCATGACTGAACATTTTCTCTCTGCAGAGCCTGCTGGACATGAAATTAGCGCTTTTATTCTGGCTAATATTATGCGAAGTAAAATCCCTGGAATTGTAGTTTTAATGCCTCACACTGCGGCCTCGCTATCGCCTGCCTTGTCCCCTTAAATGACCGAGGCTACACATGCACAGGACAAGCTGTTAGTGCTAGCTGATGTTAGACCGTATGCACCATGGCTTTGTCTTGATAATTGTGCTGAAAGCGAGTGTTTACCGGTATTTCTACTGGGGTTGGCAACGATTGTTCGAATATTTGAATATTGGCTCGAATGTCCAAATACTCACATGTTGAAATTGTATTCGAATATAAAAAAAATAGCATTTTTACGAAAAATAAATTCAAAAACAATTTTAATAAATTGCAGTTTAAATCATTTAGCTGTTTGTTTAATTTTCAATCAATTATGAGTCAAACACAAAGGAATGATCTAATGCAGACCCAGAGGTGCGAAAAGTTGTCATGAATATGGATCCAATTAATAAAGGCACTTCCTGACACGTGCCTCATAAGTATATGTGCTACTATTGATTATTGCATTCTATTTGATAGACACACAGACGGATCTGTAGTCCCGTGGTTAACACGTTGGACTGGTAATCCAGGGATCGCAAGTTCGATCTTTCAGCTGAGACTTTAAACCGATGTCTCGTGTCGGTGCTGAAATCTATCTGTATCATTGCACTATCCTCCAAAAATCTAAATTGACTAATCTCTTCAGGAGGCGTCGCTCATATGGGCAACCGGTAGTGACGATAAATAAACGTGAAACACACAATTGATGGACACAAACTGAAACAGCCATGTACTTTGAAATTAAATTGAAAGAACAATCAAACAAAATGAAACCGGTACTTGCTGACTAAAATGACCCCTAGAAAGGAGTGTTCTTGTCGTATCAATGACATCAGTTCCATAGGAATCCAATAAAAGGACATTGTGTGGCCTAAATTAAATGTGGTTTTTATTTCTTCGATCTTTCCCATACAGAGAAATCTTAGTTTCTCGGATTTGTTGAACACAAGCCGTATTCATTTATTTATAGCCAGTGAATGTTAAATGTTTGGAAAGAACAGATTAACAAAAGACCCCTCATTTTTCTAGATAGTAGATGTCACGTTTACATAATTCTACCAAGCCACCGTTACAGCTGTAGTTCCAGGGATCGCAGGTTCGATCCCCCCATCTGACTCTAATAAAATTTACAGTCTTTCAGATGGGACTTTAAACCAAGGTCTTGTGTCGGTGTCGCTCATAGGTAACCGGTAGTGACGATAAATAAGCGTAAAACATACACACTTATATCCACATTGCTTCTCTCTCATTCTCTGTGGGTTACATCAGGATTGAATGTGTCTCCACAGAGAAAGGGACCTGCCCGTCATAATCAGAAATTGTTCGGCAATGTTGAGTAGAAAAATCGAAATGGATAAATAGTAGAAAAAGTGTAACATTTGAAAGTTCAAGAAATTAGCGAATATTCGTTCGAATAATCATCCAATATTCGAATACCATTCGCTGCCATCCCTAATTTTTACCTATAAATGAACAGCACTTAATGTTTGAATACATTAAAATAGACCATACATTATACCTTGCTTTTAACCCTTTCCTTCATAGAGATTTAGGTTAATATACTATTATATATCAATACAAACGATAGCCATTTAGCCCTTTCCTTCATAGAGATTTAGGTTAATATACTATTATATCTCCATACAAACGATAGCCATTTAGCCCTTTCCTTCATAGAGATTTAGGTTAATATACTATTATATCTCCATTCAAACGACAGCCATTTAACCCTTTCCTTCATAGAGATTTAGGTTAATATACTATTATATATCCATACAAACGATAGCCATTTAGCCCTTTCCTTCATAGAGATTTAGGTTAATATACTATTATATCTCCATTCAAACGACAGCCATTTAACCCTTTCCTTCATAGAAATTTAGGTTAATATACTATTATATCTCCATACAAACGACAGCCATTTAACCCTTTCCTTCATAGAGATATAGGTTAATATACTATTATATCTCTATACAAACGACAGCCATTTAACCATTTCCTTCATAGAGATTTAGGTTAATATACTATTATATCTCCATACAAACGACAGCCATTTAACCCTTTCCTTCATAGAGATTTAGGTTAATATACTATTATATCTCCATACAAACGACAGCCATTTAGCTATCATGCAGTGGATAAGTAGTCGCCATATATATCCCATATCCAGAGATATTGCTGGGACTACATGAGATTCTGACCTTTATTACCGTACAATGTATGTCGTATTGGTAATGGCAGCTAGAGGTGCTTCTATGAGGGAACGGGTTAATGGTCTATTTGCCTATCAATGGACAATAATTGTTTTCTATAAATAGACTAGAAAATGTGTGTTGCATTTAATAGTATTTTGTGGATAAATTCACAGCACTTGATATTTCATTATGAAAATTCTGGATCAAACTGGGAGTTTATGAAATCTGTTGTTATTGTTCCCGCCATAACTCTAATGTTGGCAATTTAACGCTGAAATGAAAATGCAGTTGGGCATCTAGAACATGATCAATAAGGCATCTAACCTGATATTAACCCATTTCATTCTGGATACATTTAAAAGCTTTTGCAAACAACATAGATCCAGATCAGCCGCAGCGTGACGATGCATGCTGATCAGGATCTATGTTGTTTGCTACATAGCCAAGTGTTTTAGCAAGATCATCTGAATAGCAAACAGCATAGAGCCTGATCAGATGGCACGTTTCATGGCGGCTGATCTGGCTCTATGTTCTTTGCAAATACTGTTTGAACGGTATCCAGAATGAAATGGGTTAGAGCAGAATTTGTTGGCTAATCCAAGAAATCCCTGCCTACCCAACCTAGCACATTTCATGTTACCTGTAATCCCTGCCTACCCAACCTAGCACATTTTATGTTACCTGTAATCCCTGCCTACCCAACCTAGCACATTTCATGTTACCTGTACTCCAAGAAATCCCTGCCTACCCAACCTAGCACATTTCATGTTACCTGTAATTCAAGAAATCCCTGCCTACCCAACCTAGCACATTTCATGTTACCTGTAATCCCTGCCTACCCAACCCAGCACATTTCATGTTACCTGTAATCCCTGCCTACCCAACCTAGCACATTTCATGTTACCTGTATTCCAAGAAATCCCTGCCTACCAAACCTAGCACATTTCATGTTAGCTGTAATCCAAGAAATCCCTGCCTACCCAACCTAGCACTTTAGTATATGTTGCACGTGGTTTTTTGTCTAATAATTAAGCATGTGTTGCTAATACTGTTTTTATTATATACTTGAGATTGTAGAATGTTTACCCGTCCGGTACATGGTAATGTAATGATTTCCGCGGGACCGATAAACTAAAGAGACCGCTACATATAATTTACATGCCTCAAGTATAGATTCTAGGGTGTTAGAACATAGGCTCTGTACAAGTTCTAAGTAAAAATAAACTCTTTCCGGTATATTTGTTGTATCCAAGATAATTTCCTATGCTATGGTAACGATTAAAATTCACGACTTACACCAAACTCTAGAATATACTGGTATTGTTCTTATACATTGTACATATTTGTAAATAATAAACTGAATAAATTTTTAAAAAAGAAAAGAATATGCTGAGCTTGTGTTCTACCACTTGGTGGATACATTGCCTCCATGTTTGGTATAAAATTTATTTTACAACGATTGCGAAACAAGCATTAACAACTTATATTAATCACTCTCGTTGGCTTGGATGAAAGCGTATATGTGGTTATTCGTATGGGAGGAAACCGGAGTACCCGGAGAAAACCCACCTGTCCGATCTGGCGACCACCGTACCATCTCACATACTTCCTGGTCCGAGGATCGAACCCGGGTCGCATTGGTGAGAAGCGAGCGCGCCAACCACTGCGCTAATCGGACTGCATGTAATTGATGGCATGGAAATTATATGTAACGTATGTAAGCATAAGTAAACATAAATAAACATAAATAAACATAAATAAACATGTAAATTTCAGGATGCTCGACATAGACAAAAGGTATAGTTTTGCAATGGGTTTATCAGTATCACATTATTAGAGGTGTATGGTTTTCACTGTCACCGATAGTATCAGTTGGTCATTGAATATTTGAAAATATCACGAAATATCTAATACTGTATTTATTATTCTATTGAGATTGTGTCCAACATTTCAGTGCTTCAATAGAATACTTTAAATTTTAGTTCTGCATAATTTAGTTTAATCATATTTTATTGCAAATCAATAGTTAATGCTATGCACAGAACGATACGATACATAGTATGAAAATGCAAATGGTTTGGGCCACAAGTTTTGCAACATTAGATAACGACCCGCACCAGAAAGTCTAGCTAACGTTTGATTAAACTAAATGACAAGAGTTCTGTACATTTGTAGCTGTTTTTCAAAAACAAAAATGTATTGACGTCCTTTTTTGATGTTTTAATGCTACATACAAGCCAACATTGTTAAATATTCATATCCTCTTTATTAATATGTTCCTTGTTCGTTGAACGTCCCGTTTCATTTAATTGATGCACTTTCAAACAATTCGATAATTTTGAGATTGATTTTTGGAGAGTTTTACCTGTTCGCACATATGGTGTGTGTGGATTATCTGTGGTAGCAATGCACAGCTCTGGACTGCAGAAACAAACCAATAGTCCCAGATTTGGTTGTTAAAACTGTAGTTTCGATCGACATTTTGTTCACTCTATAATAAACATAATGAGAGCGGCTAAATGGGTTTTCAAGTTTCTGTTTTACTTTAACACTGCCTGCTGAGTAAATAAAATTACAGAATCTATGTTGTTTGCTATTCAGCCAAGTGTTTTAGCTCCACTATCCGAGTTTGAGATAAGAGAAAACTTTTATAACCTTGAAGCATGGTGTAGTGATATTGGTGTTTTTAATAATGATAGCAACTCGGAATCATTCGCTTTGCTAAAACGTAAACAAATTTGAATCAAGAAACATATTATCTATTTTCAACATTTATACCATTTTCGCTCTCAACAAATCGGCTATTTTATTCATACGCACACTCGTGCATCGGAAAGATGAATTAATCAATCTGATTCATTAAATTGTCTGTGTCTGATAGACGTTTTCATAGTATTTTATAATTACACAAGGATATGTCGTGGTCAGGATATGTCGTCAGAAACTCGGCAGAGAGCCGACATATTCTGACCACTTAGTTTATACAAATTTATTTTAGCTCAATTGCGAAACAGATTCTTACAATTTATATTAATCACTCTCGATACCTCATTCCTGATGGAATCTATCGCCACGAGGGAGAGAGAAGAGGTAACGTGGAATTTAAATGCCTTGCCTAAGGGCACAATCATAACGGCTACAGAGCGGCTCGAACTCCAAACCTTTCACACCTGAAGCGAATGTGCATACACTGCGCTATCACGACTTCAGATTATATTCTGACCACTGACCACTTGGGTGGAATATCCTTATCCCACACCAGTGCATGCTGATACTGATAAAGTAATTATTTCGATGTATTTTCAATTTCTGTTTGATTAGGAATGTTTCAAATATATAGCAACTTTCCATTTTATATAAATAGTGCAATTATATTTACAATTTTTAACAGAAAAATAATGGAAACTGTTCCTTGTATCTGAGACTTACTAATTATATTAAAGTTTAACCATTATGCATTCATATATACCGGTATGTGCTTTTATAGTTACCTATAGAAATCTGCACTAGTTGAGATAGAACTATATTTTATAATTAACCATTAACCTGCTAATCACGATTAAAGTTGCTTTTACAAACACCATAGTGCCAGATCAGACGATCAGGATCTATGCTGTTTGCTAATCGGATAGTGGTGTTAAAACAGCAAGCAACATAGATCCTGATCAGACGTGGCGTAATGCCACAGCTGATCTGGATCTATGTTGTTTGCACATTCCTTCCTATTTATTCAGCAGGTTAAGGGTTGAGTTACACAAAAGTAATCAAACAAAACAGAATGTTCCCAAGATCCCCAACACACCAAACCAATATTATTGTTTTCCTGTATGTTTGTGCTGTATGAAATTATGTTATTTATTTTTCACCAAAACATAAAATTGTATTAATTGGACAACGGAATTAATTACCCATGCACTCACACTGTTCAAGAAAAGCACCCACTGCACACTACTTGATTATGTTATCCATCAATGAATAAAGTTTGTTTATATATTCCAATGAACTGATTGACATTATTTGACAAAGATTTCTCTGTGTGTTTTACATTTATTTATAGTAGCTACCAGTTGCCCATATGAGCGACGCCTCCTGAAGAGATTAGTTATTTTAGATTTTTGGAGGATAGTGCAATGATACAGACAGAGACCCATTCCAGATTCTCCTCTGGTTCTTTTGCATGCACAGTGTAAAGCACCGACACGAGACCTCGGTTTAATGTCCCATCTGAAAGACTGTTAATTTTATTAGGGTCAGATGGGGATCAAACCTGCGATCCCTGGATTACTAGTCCAGCGGGTTTACCACTGGACTACAGATCCGTCTGTCAAAAATTTCTACATTTTTGTCAGTGTAGCCATTAAAACCCTATTAAGTAGATCATTCCACTCACAAATTGAACTGGTCTATTGTGAAATTATAATTGGTAAAATTACCTCCCTTTATGAATATTTTTCTACAAAAATCATGAATAAGTTTGTAAATGGTGGTCTACACTAAATTCAATTTACCAAGTAATAATAGTTTCAAATTCCATTTGAAGAGAAACGAACGCACTTAGAGGCAGGTTATATAAATAGTCGCTTCACATTATATGTAATGAACTAACAGCAGTGGAATATTTGAAATTATTATAGTTTTAGTTTTGTAGGTTGAATGGTTGCAAAGCATTTACTGGTTAAATGGTTGCACAGTAGCATTATTTTGTTATAGCTTTTAGATTTGTTAACGAGTTAGTTACTGTAGTTATATATATATTTTTTATAGATAGATACATTTTTGGTTCAAGGAGAGCTATTGTATTTGCCATGGCATGTGTATTTTGTCCTTGTCAGCAGTGCCATTGGGTTGAAGTTTTATGGTTATTATATCTCTTGAACCACCCATAGACTGGTACCATTATATCTCTTGAACCACCCGTAGACTGGTACCATTATATCTCTTGAACCACCCGTAGACTGGTACCATTATATCTCTTGAACCACCCGTAGACTGGTACCATTATATCTCTTGAACCACCCGTAGACTGGTACCATTATATCTCTTGAACCACCCGTAGACTGGTACCATTATATCTCTTGAACCACCCGTAGACTGGTACCATTATATCTCTTGAACCACCCGTAGACTGGTACCATTATATCTCTTGAACCACCCGTAGACTGGTACCATTATATCTCTTGAACCACCCGTAGACTGGTACCATTATATCTCTTGAACCACCCGTAGACTGGTACCATTATATCTCTTGAACCACCCATAGACTGCTACCATTATATCTCTTGAACCACCCATAGACTGGTCCCATTATATCTCTTGAACAACCCATAGACTGGTACCATTATATCTCTTGAACCACCCATAGACTGCTACCATTATATCTCTTGAACCACCCATAGACTGGTACCATTATATCTCTTGAACCACCCATAGACTGCTACCATTATATCTCTTGAACCACCCGTAGACTGGAACTGCCAACACATGGTCTCCTAATGGAATGGTCTCTTAATAAAATATGGTTATACAGTCAAATCTGTGTTAAGCAGCCAGCCAAGGGAATCAGAGAAAATGGCTGCTTAGCACAGGTGGCTGCTTAATAGAGGGTGATTGTATAATAAAACACCATATTGGGAATCTGGAAACTGGTTGCTTAATACAGGTTGGGCTGCTTAATGGAGGTGACCACTAACACAGGTTTGACTGTAGATGTTGAACTGTTGATAAACCGTATACCGTACTTCGTGATATACACGATGATAGGACTGAATGATGAATAGTGTAACGCATTATGATAAAATGTACGTGTTTTATATGCATCATCATGCTTGAGATGGTCTAAATTTATTTAACATTGTAGTAAAATTCCCACTTTGGAAGTTTGGTATTCGCTTTGTTCTGTCCTACTTTGGAATTAGAGGTGTCCACCTTGGCTTCTATAAATCATTCACATGTATTCCAATTGGTTAGTACATGTACAAGGAGTGGTAATTATTATCACGTCTATTTCATTTCTGATTGGTCGTCCAATGTCCGTCCGCCTCCGTGGTCGAGTGGTTAAGGTCGCTGACTTGTATACCACTGTAACCTATCATCACTGATGGTCACGGGTTCGAGCCCCGCTCAGGCCGTGTCTCATTTATATGAAAAAGTTGGCAGTTTCTTACGGAGGTTGGTGCACCCAAGTACTGGTTAACCGTTGGAGCCTGCCCAGGAAAGGTGTTGTTAGGTAAACTGCCCGCCGGCGATATAGCCCAAAATGGTGCTGATGCAGGTGTAAAACCCGAAATATAACATATTATGAATAAATCGGACGTTATCTGCCAATGGAGGTAATTAAAGTTAATAGAAATACAAGCAATTTCGCTCATTGGATATATCGTCCATTGTAACGGCACATGCAGGAACATCAGGGGAGGTAACTGGAGCTACAGACCCACCGTAAGAGCAGTTAATTTGTCTGTCAGATTTTCGTTTTGATACAAACTATGTGGACACACTTTGTACACATCCTTTATAAATTGTTATATGCATGTTTGTTAGTTTTAACATGATTTTGTATTAGATATAAATAAAAAAATGCATTGAAAAACTGCCGTATTGTGTCGTTGTCTGTCCCTACATGCGAGATTCCACACCTGACAAAACTGATAACCTGGAATATGGATCATGAACTTGATAATACTATTGCTAATTTTGATGGTATTGGAAAGTTTAATTTGCTTATTATCAAGTGTTTTATCTGATTAAAGCATTATATATATAAGATAACAGTTCATTTTGGTATTGATTGTGGGTATAGTATTTGTAACTTAATATTTCAGAGGGGCCCATTTATAAAACACTATTGAAGGTAAGAAGGCTTGATCAAGGTTTGCCTCAATTTTGTATAATTATAAAGTTGTCAATTGCTGATTTTTGTTAAGAAAAGGTTACTTCTTTTGATTTGAAGGTTATTCAGAGGGTATGGGTATGTACCCGGTATTACTGCAAATATTTATTTTACGAATCGGAAAATGTAAAAATTAAACATTTTGACATAAAGGTCATTGATGTAATGTGTATTGGATTAGTACAGCATTTCACACAACTTGTCCTATTATTGAAACAAGATTAAACACATTACCGGGTATATATAAATACACACCTTGTATAGTCATACAAGCATATAAAGATGGAAATATGAAGATTTTTTGTATGCATTTTACTACCCAACCAAATACATCTTCCAGGACATCAGTTTTGTTTCCAAACCACTTCCAGAGCTTCTGTTTTACAATGTTATCAACTCTTCCATGGCCTCAGTGCTACTGTTCAAACCTCTTCCAGCATCCCACATTTACTGTTCAAACCTCTTCCAGCATCCCTCATTTACTGTTCAAACCTCTTCCAGCATCCCACATTTACTGTTCAAACCACTTCCAGCACCCCACATTTACCCTTTTCAGAACTCTTCCATGGCCTCAGTGCTACTATTCAGAACTCTTCCATGGCCTCAGAGCTACTGTTCAGAACTCTTCCATGGCCTCAGTGCTACTGTTCAGGACACTTCCATGGCCTCAGTGCTACTGTTCAGGACACTTCCATGGCCTCAGTGGTACTGTTCAGAACTCTTCCATGGCCTCAGTGCTACTGTTCAGGACACTTCCATGGCCTCAGTGCTACTGTTCAGAACTCTTCCATGGCCTCAGTTCTGCTGATTAGACCTCTTGCAGTTCATCAGTTTAACGTTGTCTAAGCATTTTCTAGTTCCCCTGTTTTGCCATGTTCCAACCTCTCGAAGGGCCTCAGTTTAACAATGTCTACGCCTTTTCCAGGGCATCTACATTGTCTGTCCAGACATCTTCCAGGGCCTCAGTTTAACTGTGTATATCTTTTCCAGTGTTTTATGCTGGCCTGACCTCTTCCAGGGCCTCACATATACATTGTACAGACCTCTTCCATGTCCTTAGTTTTATTGTTCAGACCTCTTCCAGGGCCTCAGTTTTGTCCTGTATGTGGCCTCTACAGGTATGTTCAAAGTGTTCATTCCACATTGCTGTAAAATATAAACTATTTGTGCTAGAACCAAAATTATTGAAACTACATACTTGAACAACCTGCTTGTATTTATTATTGTTTCGACAGAAACGGATGGTTTGACAATTAATTCTAGCAATTCACTCTATGTACTGTGTAATTATTTCTCCATTTCTTATGGATATATATATGTGTTATTAAAGTGTTTTCTGTCTACAAAAATTGTTGTAGCGTTCGTGCATGATTTTATGGTACACATTGTATGTATATTATTTAAGGCAACATTAAATAGTTGTTTCAAGTCTCTGTTTTGCGTGGCTGAGTTTAACCCTTTCAACACTATATACCTCTAAATAGTCTTACAAAAAATGTAGATTCAGACGAGCCAGCCTGCTCATCGGGATCTGCACTTTTTGCCAGTAATATTACTATTTTTAGACAAAATTACCCATTTTGATAAATGAACTGGTCCAAATGTAATTTTCTTATTAATTTATCGGTCTAAAGATATCATGCTCCAGTCCATGTCAGTTACTTGGTGTTGAATGGGTTAATTGTGTACAAAGGACAATGTATAAATTATAAGTTAACCAAATCTGTGCATATTTACTTAAAGTCATAATCCTGTTATATATTTCCATCCAATTTCTTAATTACTATTGTTGTAAATGATCATGTGTTGTAGAGCATAGAAAAACAAACCTGGCCCTGATGTTCTCCGATCTCAAGCTTAGATAATTTAATTGGTTGATTTTGAGATTTGGCTTCAGTGTAACCAATCAGAAGAAGGCTTGAGACCGAGTTTGAGATTTAAGAAAAGTTGTATAGCCTCCATGCCAGTTTAGCTTAAAGCAGCATTACATCGTATGAAATAAAAGATATTTGAAAAATTACGTTTTTTACGTATGGGTAGCAATGCTGCTACACATTCTAACATTATACTTTGGATGCTTATGTTCATTTGGTAAACAGTGTTTTTTTGCGATAAAACAAACATGAAACCGAAAGTAGGACTTTCCGAGTTGATCGGTCACGCACTTGTTTACAACGGGAACGCATTGTCCGCACTTGTTTACATTCGGAATGCATCGTCCCCATTTGTCCCACGATGTCTTTTTTAATTAAATTACTTGATATGTTGATTCATACCTCTGTTAGCTAAGTCTTTTAGGGACATGTCTACATCCCCGCGAGGGTTCAACATTAGAGGAAGATTGATAGATAGTCTTTCATGTTCAAAATATATACGTTGTTTTCTACATCCTCTGTTGTTTTTATGCATGCACGCTGTGCATGTTTACATTTCGTGTGTTGATAAACAAATTCGCGTATACGACGGTTTAAATTTATTGGAATTTTATCGTTTCTGAGCTACTATTTCGATTTTTGTAAACACACACACATTAGTATTTATATTTTACCCAAAACATCCTTATTACGATGTAATGTCGCTTTAAATACCGTATGTTCAAAACATTGTTATCTTTTTTGTAATTGTTAATTATTTTCATTTGTTTTGATTTTTTTTTAAATTTTGCAATACGCAATAAGATTGTAAGATTGAAGCCTCTAAGAAATTGTGGTGGATGAGTTGCCCGGAAACAAATGGATTTAATATTTTGGCCTACAGCTCATTATAGGTGTCATAGAATGCTACTCTAAGCTTCAATGGGTGGTCGTTCACTTGCTGTGCCCAGCTGGTATACCTTTATAAGCTGGGTACTTCAGATTGATTGTGTATTGGAATTTCATTAAAAGTCTCATAAATCATTGGTCATTTTGTAATATGAAACACATCAAGACATAAAGACATTGGTGGAATGTATGACCAGAATACTGTCACCTCTCAATGCAGTGGCACAAAAGTACTGTTAAATGGGACAGGTTATCAATATATTTCTCACCAATGCAACACAGGTTCGATCCTCGGACCGGGAAGTATGTGAGATTGGGAAGCAAGTTTTAACAACTTATATTAATCACTGTTCTTGGCGCTGATGACAGCGTAAATGTGGTCATTCACATGGGAGGAAACTGGAGTACCCAGAGAAAACCCACCTGTCCAATCTGGCGACCACCGTACCATCTCACATACTTGCCGTTCCGAGGATCGAACCCGGATTGCATTGGTGAGAAGCGAGCGCGCTAATTGGACAGCCAAATTACCTAAATAATATAGCCAAGCAAATATTGAAGATAAGGTGAACATTAAATCTTCCTGTGAAAACATTTTTGATTTTGCTCAGTAAATGTTATAGCATGTCAATGCATGCTTGATTTGTCTCAGTAAATCATATATCATGTCAATGCATGCTTGATTTGTCTCAGTAAATCATATATCATGTCAATGCATGCTTGATTTGTCTCACTAAATCATATATCATGTCAATGCATCTTGATTTTCTCAGTAAATCATATATCATGTCAATGCATGCTTGATTTTGCTCAGTAAATCATATATCATGTCAATGCATGCTTGATTTTGCTCAGTAAATCATATATCATGTCAATGCATGCTTGATTTGTCTCAGTAAATCATATATCATGTCAATGCATGCTTGATTTGTCTCAGTAAATCATATATCATGTCAATGCATGCTTGATTTGTCTCAGTAAATCATATATCATGTCAATGCATGCTTGATTTGTCTCAGTAAATCATATATCATGTCAATGCATGCTTGATTTGTCTCAGTAAATCATATATCATGTCAATGCATGCTTGATTTGTCTCAGTAAATCATATATCATGTCAATGCATGCTTGATTTTGCTCAGTAAATCATATATCATGTCAATGCATGCTTGATTTTGCTCAGTAAATCATATATCATGTCAATGCATGCTTGATTTTGCTCAGTAAATCATATATCATGTCAATGCATGCTTGATTTTGCTCAGTAAATCATATATCATGTCAATGCATGCTTGATTTGTCTCAGTAAATCATATATCATGTCAATGCATGCTTGATTTGTCTCAGTAAATCATATATCATGTCAATGCATGCTTGATTTGTCTCACTAAATCATATATCATGTCAATGCATGCTTGATTTTGCTCAGTAAATGTTATATCATGTCAATGCATGCTTTATTTTTATCAGTAAATGTTACAGCATGTCAATGCATGCTTGATTTTTCTCAGTAAATGTTATAGTATGTCAATGCATGCTTGATTTTTCTCAGTAAATGTTATAGTATGTCAATGCAGGCTTGATTTTTCTCAGTAAATGTTATAGCATGTCAATGCAGGCTTGATTTTTGTCAGTAATGATATAGTATGTCAATGCAGGCTTGATTTTTGTCAGTAATGATATAGTATGTCAATGCAGGCTTGATTTTTGTCAGTAATGATATAGTATGTCAATGCAGGCTTGATTTTTCTCAGTAAATGTTATAGCATGTCAATGCAGGTACGATTTTTCTCAGTGAATATTATATATTTAAAGTTATATTTCTTATGATGAAAATTACAAGTATGCTTATAAAATTTAAATAATGGTATTATTACAGATTTGATTTTTACTGTTAATAATTTTATGTTTGAGAGAATGATTTGTAATGGTGAAATTTGTATGTTTATTTAGACTCAGTTTCTTTCAGTGAACACTATTATGTTGATGCAATCTTGGTTTCCGTCTAGTAAAAATATGCTGATATGTATTCATTCCATTAAGATTTGTATGATGTTGTGATCTAAATTTAGATTTGTATGATGCTGTGACCTAAATTAAGATTTGTATGATGTTGTGACCTAGATTAAGATGTGTATGATGTGACCTAAATTAAGGTGTTGTGACCTAAATTTAGATTTGTATGATGTTGTGACCTAAATTAAGATGTGTACGATGTTGTGACCTAAATTACGATTTGTTTGATGTTGTGACCTAAATTAAAATGTGTACGATGATGTGACCTATATTTAGATTTGTATGATGTTGTGACCTAAATTTCTTCCTTTCAAACTTGTCTGTTGAGCAACCTTGCATGCTTCTGTGTTTGTTGATATGTGACACCTGTGTTTCTTCTGTTGATTTTGTTATGTTGATGCAACCCTTGCTTTCTTCCACAAACATTTGTATTTTGATGCAAGTTTGATTACATTCAATCATGTGTTTACAGGCTGACTCTAGTATGGAGAAACTTAAAGATATTGACAAACTCACAGATAAGATAGAGCAGTATCGAAGTGACAACGAACACCTCAGGTAAGCTTGCAGATAAGATAGAGCAGTATCGAAGTGACAACGAACATCTCAGGTAAACTTGCAGATAAACTAGACCAGTATTAAAATGACAACGAACACCTCAGGTAAGCTTGCAGATAAAATAGACCAGTATTAAAGTGACAACGAACACCTCAGGTAAGCTTGCAGATAAAATAGACCAGTATTAAAGTGACAACAAACACCTCAGGTAAGCTCGCAGATAAAATAGACCAGTATTAAAGTGACAACCAACATCTCAGGTAAGCTTGCAGATAAAATATACCAGTATTAAAGTGACAACAAACACCTCAGGTAAGCTTGCAGATAAAATAGACCAGTATCAAAGTGACAACAAACACATCAGGTAAGCTTACAGATAAAATAGACCAGTATTAAAGTGACAACCAACATCTCAGGTAAGCTTGCAGATAAAATATACCAGTATTAAAGTGACAACAAACACCTCAGGTAAGCTTGCAGATAAAATAGACCAGTATCAAAGTGACAACAAACACCTCATATAGGCTTGCAGATAAAATAGACCAGTATTAAAGTGACAACAAACACCTCAGGTAAGCTCGCAGATAAAATAGACCAGTATTAAAGTGACAACCAACATCTCGGGTAAGCTTGCAGATAAAATAGACCAGTATTAAAGTGACAACAAACACCTCAGGTAAGCTCGCAGATAAAATAGACCAGTATTAAAGTGACAACCAACATCTCAGGTAAGCTTGCAGATAAAATAGACCAGTATCGAAGTGACAACGAACACCTCAGGTAGCTCACAGATAAAGTGAATCTAGCACCTCCAAGAGTTGCAGATAAGGAAATCCCACCGAGACAGAGCCACGCATCTTCAGCCTGAGGGTGGGATTTCCTTAACTGTAACTCTGTGGTCTATGGAGGTGCTAGATTTATTTTCTCACATTATTCTTTAAATGCAATTACGCCAGCCTATGTATAGACATGAAAGGTGTATGAATTTACTATAAAGTGATGAGGTCATTGGAATGTGACAATTTACGCACAGTGATGTTGATTGTCAGTTGAAAGTAAACACCACGTTCATGTTAAGTTTAATGGTTACATTTCTTTAATGCTAAACCTTTACATTCAACACGGGTAATGATTCAAATAATCTATGACTTTGACCATCATACTAAAAGGAACTAATAAATAACAATATTTAAAGGGAGATTAGTTACACTGTGATTAGAGGCAGGATGCTTACAAACAATACAAGTGCGTCAAATGGTAATAGTAGGTAATAGTAGGCTGTCCGATTAGCGCAGTGGTTAGCGCTCTCGCTTCTCACCAATGCAACCCTGGTTCGATCCTCGGACCGGGAAGTATGTGAGATGGTACGGTGGTCGCCAGATCGGACAGGTGGGTTTTCTCCGGGTACCCCGATTTCCTCCCACACGAATGACCACATATACGCTTTCATCTACGTCAACGAGAGTGATTAATATAAGTTGTTAGAACTTGCTTCGCAATCGTAAAATAAATAGAGTTTAAACTTTAGACACATGAACAACACATGAATGGTAGCAATACGTCATTGATTGAGTCATCCATGATGTATCGCTGTTATTATAATGACCTAACTCACGACAGTGTTCGGATTTTACCACTATCCAATGAAATTATATAAATTTGGATGCAGAAATAAATGGAAACTACCGGCCTTGTTCGTGATGTCTAATTAGCATAAAGTAGTCCCATAAAGTAGTCCCCTTGTCTACCCGGTTAGACAAATTTATCTCACACCACGGCACGAAAAGTCTGTCTATATGTGAGAAAATATAGACCAGTATCGAAGTGACAATGAACTCTTTAGGTAAGCTTGCAGATAAAATAGAACCGTATCTTGATAACGAATACCCACACAGGTAAGCTCACATACAAATTAGACAAGTATTGAAATGACAATGAATACCTCCGGATGCTTGCATACAAAATAAACAAGTACAGATGGAAAATATCTCAGGAAATCTCCCACACAAGATAGACTAATATAGAAGATGTAACACACTCACAGGGTTCATTCTAGGTCAGAATTTTTGGGAGAAGTGAGAAAGCGTGTGATCGCTTCCTAAATGGTGTTCTTTAATATACTTCTGCAAAATAGGGTTAAAATGCACAGTACAACCATTAAATACAACATTTGAATAGAAGGAGTGCTTTATAATGGGCCAGTGTATCTTACTGGACAACATTTTGTTTGAAAACCAATTATTATTTTTTAGGGAGAAGTGGGGCCCCCAGAGGGCGAAGTCAGGGTCCCTAGGGCGACAATTACGCCCACATCGCCCTCTAGACTGATCCCTGCACTCATTGAATAAGCTCATGGGGGGGGAATAGGCTAGTACTAAAGTGATGATGGATTTCTCATTCAGAAACAGACAAATTTATTGAGAATTGAGATAAGCCTACAAATAGACCCGTACAGATATTGTAACGAACATGTCATAATAGACCAGTACAGATATTGTAACGAACATGTCATAATAGACCAGTACAGATATTGTAACGAACATGTCATAATAGACCAGTACAGATATTGTAACGAACATGTCATAATAGACCCATACAAATATTGTAACGAACATGTCATAATAGACCAGTACAGATATTGTAACGAACATGTCATAATAGACCCGTACAAATATTGTAACGAACATGTCATAATAGACCAGTACAGATATTGTAACGAACATGTCATAATAGACCAGTACAGATATTGTAACGAACATGTCATAATAGACCAGTACAGATATTGTAACGAACATGTCATAATAGACCCATACAAATATTGTAACGAACATGTCATAATAGACCAGTACAGATATTGTAACGAACATGTCATAATAGACCCGTACAAATATTGTAACGAACATGTCATAATAGACCAGTACAGATATTGTAACGAACATGTCATAATAGACCAGTACAGATATTGTAACGAACATGTCATAATAGACCAGTACAGATATTGTAACGAACATGTCATAATAGACCCGTACAAATATTGTAACGAACATGTCATAATAGACCAGTACAGATATTGTAACGAACATGTCATAATAGACCCGTACAAATATTGTAACGAACATGTCATAATAGACCCGTACAGATATTGTAACGAACATGTCATAATAGACCCGTACAGATATTGTAACGAACATGTGTTAAAATAGACCCGTATAGATATTGTAACGAACATGTCATAATAGACCCGTACAGATATTGTAACAAACATATCATAATAGACCCGTACAGATATTGTAACTAACATGTCATAATAGACCCGTACAGATATTGTAACGAACATGTGATAATAGACCAGTACAGATATTGTAATGAACATGTATTAAAATAGACCAGTACAGATATTGTAACGAACATGTGTTAAACTAGACCAGTACAGATATTGTAACGAACATGTTGAGTTAAAATAGACTCGTACAGATATTGTAATGAACATGTCAAGTTAAAATAGACCAGTACAGATATTGTAACGAACATGTTGAGTTAAAATAGACTCGTACAGATATTGTAACGAACATGTCAAGTTAAAATAGACCCGTACAGATATTGTAATGAACATGTCAAGTTAAAATAGACCAGTACAGATATTGTAACGAACATGTCAAGTTAAAATAGACCCGTACAGATATTGTAACAAACATGTCATGTTAAAATACAACGATGTACAGCATATAAGTTGTGTGAATTGTTGAATTTCCTTGAAATTGAATTTCTATATACGTGTACAGTTCAACTTCATTGTAACTAAACACCTTTGATTCTTAGCGCTACAATGGTATCCATCCTCTATAAATAAAGACTATTATTATTAAATGTATTCGATTTACGTTGGTTCAGCTGTGTAAGTGACTTCCTTTATCAATCATTCTGAACAATATTGTTACACCTAGAATTTTTTTTTTCTATGTAATGTCATGATTTTTGTGTTTCATATTTCAATTGACAACTGTTTAATTTCAGGAGTCGAATAGGGGAATTAGAAAAAGTAAGGGACAGTCTGCTTGCACAGAAAGAGGAACTGTTGGTAAGTAATTAGGTTTGAATATCTTGTAGATATTTCTATGTGAACTTCGTATTTAGTGTTGGCATAAGAATCATCATCGTAACTTGCGCGATAATTCTTCTCTATCACACAACACAATGTATAGGAATGAAGCTTTACTCATTGACAATCATGATGTAGTGGTGGACATGCTCGTATCTCAAGAACTAATGAATGTAGGCTGTCCGATTAGCGCAGTTGTTAGCGCTTGCTTCTCACCAATGCAACCCTGGTTCGATCCTCGGACCGGGAAGTATGGACAGGTGTGTTTTCTGCGGGTACTCCGGTTTCCTCCCAACGGTGCCAACTAGAGTGATTAATATCAGTTGTTAAAACTTGTTTCGCAATCGTTGTAAAATAAATAAGGTTTAAATTAATGAATGGAATTGAATGCAACTTGACACATACATGTACTGTTAACTTGAAAATAATAAGTGTGAGAAAGACATAGAGTCAGATTGTTTAACTGTGGACAGCGAGTTGATTGTTTAACTGTGGACAGTGAGTGGATTGTTTAACGGTGGATAGCGAGTTGATTGTTTAACCCAGTGAGTTGATTGTTTAACTGTGGACAGTGAGTTGATTGTTTAATGGTGGACAGTGAGTTGATTGTTTAACGGTGGACAGTGAGTTGATTGTTTAACTGTGGACAGTGAGTTGATTGTTTAACTGTGGACAGTGAGTGGATTGTTTAACGGTGGATAGCAAGTTGATTGTTTAACCCAGTGAGTTGATTGTTTAACTGTGGACCAGCGAGTTGATTGTTTAACGGTGGACAGTGAGTTGATTGTTTAACTGTGGACAGTGAGTTGATTGTTTAACTGTGGACAGTGAGTTGATTGTTTAACTGTAGACAGCGAGTTGATTGTTTAACTGTGGACAGCAAGTTGATTGTTTAACTGTGGACAGTTAGTTGATTGTTTAATGGTGGACAGTGAGTTGATTGTTTAACTGTGGACAGCGAGTTGATTGTTTAACTGTGGACAGCGAGTTGATTGTTTAACTGTGGACAGTGAGTTGATTGTTTAACTGTGGACAGCGAGTTGATTGTTTAACTGTGGACAGTGAGTTGATTGTTTAACGTGGATAGCGAGTTGATTGTTTAATGTGGATAGTGAGTTGATTGTTTAATGTGGATAGTGAGTTGATTGTTTAACTGTGGGCAGTGAGTTGATTGTTTAACGGTGGATAGCGAGTTGATTGTTTAACGGTGGACAGTGAGTTGTTTGTTTAACTGTGGATAGTGAGTTGATTGTTTAACTGTGGGCAGTGAGTTGATTGTTTAACGGTGGATAGCGAGTTGATTGTTTAACGGTGGACAGTGAGTTGTTTGTTTAACTGTGGACAGCGAGTTGATTGTTTAGCTGTGGACAGTGAGTTGATTGTTTAACTGTGGACAGCGAGTTGATTGTTTAACGGTGGACAGTGAGTTGATTGTTTAACTGTGGACAGTGAGTTGATTGTTTAACGTGGACAGTGGGTTGATTGTTTAACGTGGACAGTGAGTTGATTGTTTAACGTGGATAGTGAGTTGATTGTTTAACTGTGGACAGTGAGTTGATTGTTTAACGGTGGATAGCGAGTTGATTGTTTAACGGTGGACAGTGAGTTGTTTGTTTAACTGTGGACAGTGAGTTGATTGTTTAACCCAGTGAGTTGATTGTTTAACGTGGACAGTGAGTTGATTGTTTAACGTGGACAGTGAGTTGATTGTTTAACTGTGGACAGTGAGTTGATTGTTTAATGATGGACAGTGAGTTGATTGTTTAACGTGGACAGTGAGTTGATTGTTTAATGGTGGACAGTGAGTGGATTGTTTAATGGTGGACAGTGAGTTGATTGTTTAACCCAGTGAGTTGATTGTTTAACTGTGGACAGAGAGTTGATTGTTTAACTGTGGACAGTGAGTTGATTGTTTAACTGTGGACAGCGAGTTGATTGTTTAACTGTGGACAGTGAGTTGATTGTTTAACTGTGGACAGTGAGTTGATTGTTTAACTGTGGACAGTGAGTTGATTGTTTAACGGTGGACAGTGAGTTGATTGTTTAACTGTGGACCGTGAGTTGATTGTTTAACTGTGGACAGCGAGTTGATTGTTTAACCCAGTGAGTTGATTGTTTAACTGTGGACAGAGAGTTGATTGTTTAACGGTGGACAGTGAGTTGATTGTTTAACTGTGGACAGTGAGTTGATTGTTTAACTGTGGACAGTGAGTTGATTGTTTAACGTGGACAGTGAGTTGATTGTTGTTGAACATATTGCAGGCGGAGAACCAGTTAATCTACAAGAAACCTCAAATGCAGGAACTAGAAGCAAAGATAGATGAATTGAGGGATGCCAACAGACAGCTAAGGGAGATAAATGGACAGATGAACGAGAAAGCCGAGGTCTTACAGCAGGTAACCTTCAGAACAATGTTCTTATTTTTAGGCATTTACTGATTGGACGAGCGGGCACCCGTGGTCTTCCTCCACCACTGATATTTTTAGGCATTTACTGAATGGACGGGCGGGCACCCGTGGTCTTCCTCCACCAATGATATTTTTAGGCATTTACTGAATGGACGGGCGGGCACCCGTGGTATTCCTCCAACAATGATATTTTTAGGCATTTACTGATTGGACGGGCGGGCACCCGTGGTATTCCTCCATCAATGATATATTTAGGCATTTACTGATTGGACGGGGGGCACCCGTGGTATTCCTCCATCAATGATATATTTAGGCATTTACTGATTGGACGGGCGGGCACCCGTGGTATTCCTCCACCAATGATATATTTAGGCATTTACTGATTGGACGGGCGGGCACCTGTGGTCTTCCTCCACCAATGATATTTTTAGGCATTTACTGAATGGACGGGCGGGCACCCGTGGTATTCCTCCAACAATGATATTTTTAGGCATTTACTGATTGGACGGGCGGGCACCCGTGGTATTCCTCCACCAATGATATATTTAGGCATTTACTGATTGGACGGGCGGGCACCCGTGGTATTCCTCCAACAATGATATATTTAGGCATTTACTGATTGGACGGGCGGGCACCCGTGGTATTCCTCCACCAATGATAGCTGGCGAGTCGTTATATGACTAATGCTGTTGGTTCGGCTTTAAACACCAAAAACGAACAAAACAATTTTTAGGCATTTAGTTAACATCATACGGACGGATGCCACCTGAGTTACAGTCTGATTTATCCTGAAATGTATATAGGTCCGGTTTTTTGTAATCATTTGTTTTTACTGTTCCATAACCAGATGTGGTTGGAAGTCGTGATAGCGCAGTGGATGCGCGTTCGCTTCAGGTGCAAAAGGTCCAGAGTTCGCGCCCCGCTGGAGCCGTTACTATTGTGCCCTTAGGCAAGGCATTTAAATTCCACATTGACTCTTCTCTCGACTGTGATTAATATAAGTTGAAAGAACTTGTTTCGCAATCGAGCTAAAATAAATTTGTATAAACTAACCAGATGTGGTATGATAAGTGATAATTTATCAAAATCATGTTAATTAATTGATAACAAAAATGTGTACAGTAAAGTATCCATTGGATATACTGTAGGACGTCTTTTGAGATTTAATAATTATAAGATAAGAAAACGGATGAAAATTGATAGGATGTCGTGCAAAGGAACTTATGATGAAAACAGAGGAAACCAATAAGAGAGCTATCTTCCTTAAAGAGTATTCAAGGGGCATTAACTGACTTAATATCTCTCACTAAATGATCATACTTTCATCTGCAGCCAGAATTAGAGGACACAGTGGCTGTGCCTGAGCCCCTGGAGACCACTGCTCTAGAATCATGTGCAATGGACACGAATAATTCTCCAGTAAATGTAATTGTAGTGTTGTAACTGTTACTGTTGTCTCCTCCAGTAAGTGTTACTATAGTGTCGTCTCCTCCAGTAACTGTTACTGTAATGTCGTCTCCAGTAACTGTTACTGTAATGTCGTCTCCTCCAGTAACTGTTACTGTAATGTCGTCTCCTCCAGTAACTGTTACTGTAATGTCGTCTCCTCCAGTAATTGTTACTGTAATGTCATCTCCTCCAGTAATTGTTACTGTAATGTCGTCTCCTTCAGTAATTGTTACTGTAATGTCGTCTCCTCCAGTAATTGTTACTGTAATGTCGTCTCCAGTAACTGTTACTATAGTGTCGTCTCCTCCAGTAACTGTTACTGTAATGTCGTCTCCTCCAGTAACTGTTACTGTAATGTCGTCTCCTCCAGTAACTGTTACTGTAATGTCATCTCCTCCAGTAACTGTTACTATAGTGTCGTCTCTTCCAGTAACTGTTACTGTAATGTTGTCTCCTCCAGTAACTGTTACTATAGTGTCGTCTCCTCCAGTAACTGTTACTGTAATGTTGTCTCCTCCAGTAAGTGTTACTATAGTGTCGTCTCCTCCAGTAACTGTTACTGTAATGTTGTCTCCTCCAGTAACTGTTACTGTAATGTTGTCTCCTCCAGTAAGTGTTATTATAGTGTCGTCTCCTCCAGTAACTGTTACTGTAATGTCGTCTCCTCCAGTAAGTGTTACTGTAATGTCGTCTCCTCCAGTAACTGTTACTGTAATGTTGTCTCATCCAGTAACTGTTACTGTAATGTCGTCTCCTCCAGTAATTGTTACTGTAATGTCGTCTCCAGTAACTGTTACTATAGTGTCGTCTCCTCCAGTAACTGTTACTGTAATGTCGTCTCCTCCAGTAACTGTTACTGTAATGTCATCTCCTCCAGTAACTGTTACTATAGTGTCGTCTCCTCCAGTAACTGTTACTATAATATCATCTCCTCCAGTAACTGTTACTGTAATGTCGTCTCCTCCAGTAAATGTTACTGTAATGTTGTCTCCTCCAGTAGCTGTTAGTGTAATGTCATCTATTCCAGTAACTGTTACTATAGTGTCGTCTCCTCCAGTAACTGTTACTGTAATGTCGTCACGTAATGTTGCATACACTGTATTGATATTAGTTCAAACCGTGCTAAAGACCACATTCGAAGAAATACCACTACAGTCAAACCCGTGTTAGCGGTCACCTCTGTTAACTCATTGCATGCTAGAGCTGGAAATAAAGATCAAATATGTCTTGAAATTCCATTACATATTTCCAGAGTTTTCTACAAGTAAGAAAAACACATTGAATTGTCGGGTGCTACAATTATTTGAACTATTTATGGCCATTATTTTACCCAGCATGCAAAGAGTTAAGCAGCCAACCTATATTAAGCAGCCAACTTCCGCATTCAATAACTGGCATTGTACTACCTATTTCACCTGTATTAAGTAGCCACTTGTGCTAAGCAACCACATTCTATATTTACCTGGACTGGCTGCTTAAAGTCAGGTTTGACAGTATTTTGCTCTCCCATTAAGCCAATATCAATACATCCGAATAAAGACTACCAGTCAATGATCTTTCCAGACAGGTTTGACTGCATGTTGTACAGTCATCAATACCTGTCAGGTTTGACTGCATGCTGTACAGTCATCAATACCTGTCAGGTTTGACTGCATGCTGTACAGTCATCAATACCTGTCAGGTTTGACTGCATGCTGTACAGTCATCAATACCTGTCAGGTTTGACTGCATGCTGTACAGTCATCAATACCTGTCAGGTTTGACTGCATGCTGTACAGTCATCAATACCTGTCAGGTTTGACTGCATGCTGTACAGTCATCAATACCTGTCAGGTTTGACTGCATGCTGTACAGTCATCAATAACTGTCAGGTTTGACTGCATGTTGTACCATTATCAATACCTGTCAGGTTTGACTGCATGCTGTACAGTCATCAATACCTATCAGGTTTGACTGCATGCTGTACAGTCATCAATAACTGTCAGGTTTGACTGCATGCTGTACAGTTATCAATAACTGTCAGGTTTGACTGCATGCTGTACAGTCATCAATAACTGTCAGGTTTGACTGCATGCTGTACAGTCATCAATACCTGTCAGGTTTGACTGCATGCTGTACAGTCATCAATACCTGTCAGGTTTGACTGCATGCTGTACAGTCATCAATACCTGTCAGGTTTGACTGCATGTTGTACCATTATCAATAACTGTCAGGTTTGACTGCATGCTGTACAGTCATCAATAACTGTCAGGTTTGACTGCATGCTGTACAGTTATCAATAACTGTCAGGTTTGACTGCATGCTGTACCATTATCAATACCTGTCAGGTTTGACTGCATGCTGTACAGTTATCAATAACTGTCAGGTTTGACTGCATGCTGTACAGTTATCAATAACTGTCAGGTTTGACTGCATGTTGTACCGTTATCAATACCTGACAGGTTTGACTGCATGCTGTACCATCATCAATATGTATTAATGTATTAACTCTTTTGCACGCTAGCAGCGGTGAAAATAACAGTCAAATGTGTATAGCAATTTCGTAACAACACAATTCTAATGGAATTTTGTTAGTGGTCACCTCTATTAAGCAGCCAACCTGCATTAAGCAACCAGTTTTCCAATTCCAAATATTTTACTTTATGATACATTTGACCTCTATTAAGCAGCCACCTGTGCTAAGCAGCCACTTTCTGTGATTCCCTTGGCTGGCTGCCTAAGAAAGGTTTGACTGTATTTCCAGAGTTTGCTGCTACAAATAAGAAAAACACATTAATAAATTGTCGTCTGCTACAATTATTTGAACTATTTATAGCCATTATTTTACCCAGCATGCAATGTGTTAAAGGTAGTGGAGGAGGCTATCGCATTGGTCGGGCCACTGAAAAATAACATAACTATTGTTTGAGCTTGGGAAATAGTTTCAAGATGAACTATGAATGTAGGCTTCCCCAAGTACACTTGATTGGCAGTAGAAAATCAGTAAAATATGCACACACTTGCATCAAGTTTCCAATATTTTATAAGTGTATAAATATTATATTATTATAACAGGAAGTAATATTAGATAAGACAAGATAAGATATGTTTTATTTTGAGTTGGCAATACATGCACAATACAATATAAGCGCACAAGAGTTTTTGAACTTGAAAACCTTGTATCAGTGATATGCATACTAATTTTTAAAAAAAATGTTTTGAAAGTTTTAATTCTCATCCTATTTTGTTTCATATAGTGGGATTCATCAGGCATCTCATCACCTGACTCATTCATTCTTGTTCCTCAACATGTTCTCATTAGAAGGAAAGTGAGTACATCTGATTGGCCGTCATATGATCATTTTTGATTGGTTGTTTTGAATCACAGTTTGTTCTGTCAGTTTGATTGGATGCTTAGAAATGCTCAATTTTGATTGGTTTAAAAATGTGTGAAGTGAATGTTAACAAAGAACTGAATGTATACAAATACATATATTTTTAGTAACTAATTCCGTGAATGAAAATAATCTTATAATTTAATAGCATTATTTTAATTTAGATACATGTACAAACATTTCTTCTTTCAGAAATGGATTTTATGCTATAAAGTAAATTGCATTTTGTGAAAAAGAAGCTTGAATGCCTTTAACTTAATACATATAATGCATACTACATTATAATGTGTTTTGGATTTGTGTTTGCTTACATATAAACCATAATTTATATTTCGTAATCTATTATTGTATTCTGAGAAGACGCTGGCATTTTCCCAGAAATGTTGACAACATTACATCTGCCGCAAAAATAAGGACTTCATTGGTTCGAACCCAACTGTGGTCAGAATCTTCCAAATGAGGAATTTATGCAGATGACTTGTGGATGGCTGGTGGTTCTACCGTAGTTTCCACCAATGTTTGAAACTAAGCTTGGCGGGATACCTTGGATCTTTCTCCATCGCAAGGCTGGAAACTTTGTGACCTAACCTGCTACAACATACGCAAACCAATACAAAAACTGTCCGCCTCCGTGGTCGAGTGGTTAAGGTCGCTGACTTGTATACCACTGTAACCTATCATCACTGATGGTTACGGGTTCGAGCCCCACTCAGGCCGTGTCTCACTTATATGAAAAAGTTGGCAGTTTCTTATGGAGGTTGGTGCACCCAAGTACTGGTTAACCGCTGGAGCCTGCCCAGGAAAGGTGTTGTTAGGTAAACTGCCCTCCGGCGATATAGCTCAAAATGGTGCTGATGCAGGCGTAAAACCCGAAATATAACAATAATATAACAATATAATACAAAAACTGCTTCTGTTCCTGTATTGAGGAAATTGTCTCTCTAGTACAACAGTCACACCTTATAATATTGTCATGTTTTGTAATTCCTTTGTTGCATGAATATAATAGAGTTCAAATGGTACCGCCAGCCTGATGCTGTTACAAGAAGCATTTGAAAAACTACCGCCAAAAAATTTAATTGGCGAGTTTGTAAGTGTTTATGTGAGGGTTGGGTGTGGTAGTCTTGGATTCTAGAATAGTAAGTTTGTATATCTGCATATTAAAAAACTCAAGTTAATAACTTGGGTGAGATGTAATTACGAATGATGTGTTTTAAGAATGCTTTTTTCGTTGCCATGTATTGCTCCGGGACAATCTTGGTGCCTAGGACAACAGTTTCTGTGGTGCTAAAATGTAACAAAATGATTCTTTTTGTAGACTTACATTGTGTAGACTTACATTGTGACTTATATTGTGTAGACTTACATTGTGTAGACATGTTGGTTTTCAGAGGAGCTGTGCAGGTTGCACTGTTCATTTCACCATCAAGACCATCCCATCAGAAATCATGGTCTCTAATGTGCCCCCACCCACCTTCGTTGCGATGTGTTTTACATTAATAAATAACTTGTGCAACTTACAGGTAGATTGACATTGTAATTAATGCTTCTATTAACCCTTTCCTGCATAGACATTTAGGTTAATATACTATTATATCTCCATACAAACGATAATAATTTGCATACGATGCGCTATTTTTAGAACTTATTTAAATTACGATCACGTGATTAGAATGTGAGTGGCTGCGGAAATAGCCGAACAATTTCAGCCTAATTTGGGATAGTATTTTTCTAAACAAGACTATGTTAGTCAAAAGCGATTTCGCAATTTTCGAATACATATAAAATCTCCTTGATTGTATTTGTTTAACCCATTTCATTCTGGATACCGTTCAAACAGTATTTGCAAAGAACATAGAGCCAGATCAACCACCACGGAATGTGCCGTCTGATCAGGCTCTATGCTGTTTGCTGTTCAGATGATCTTGCTAAGACACTTGGCTATGTAGCAAACAACATAGATCCTGATCAGCACGCAGCGTCACGCTGCGGCTGATCTGGATCTATGTTGTTTGCAAAAGCCTTTAAATATATCCAGAATTAAATGGGTTAATGAGACTTTGGTAATAGTGGTTTTATGATGAGGGAAATCATATGATGACAAGCTTTTTAGAAATAGTGACAGTGAACAGGAATGTATCATTAATGTGTGCTAAACCGGTTTTAATAAACACCTTACAAATGTTGTGATTGATGTTTGGTATTAATCAATTATTGTATTGTAATTTGCAAGTCTAACCTGACATTTTGTCTGCATACGCAAAGAAGGAATTTACCCTGTTTAAATCTGCAATAAAACCTTATTTAGCGAGTGACGTCAACTCTGACGGTATTTAGTCAACCCCGACGTGATTTACTAGCATTTTTGCAGTCTTGTGACGTCATTTACCCACTCTAAAAACTAACATAAACTATTTTTGCATTTTTTAAAGATACTTTGGTCTTGTTAGAATTGGAATAATATTTGTATTTGCGCTGTTTATAGTCGAATAAAACATGGTTTGTCGTTCTGAGCGCCGGAATTAGAACTCCAAAGCATGTTTTATTCGTCAATAAATAACTTGAAAAGACAAATTTCATGTCTTAAACAACTATTAGTAGGAGAACATTCATTAACCTAACAACATACATTGTGCAACTTGTACCATGTTATTTTATATGCCGCCATCATTTAGTTTGTGTACTTATCTGAATCTAAAACATTTACAAACATTGTGTAGCATAAGTGCTTGGAAATAATCTCAGTCATTGGATGTACACGATCTGTGTCATGAAGAGGGATCAGAGTCAAGCCTCTAAGTGATCCAGACAACTAGGCATCTCATTTTGTACACACTTCCGTCATGTCCTACACATGAACTATTCCCGTTGCAGGACTTCGCCTATCAAGCTGGTCCAAATGCCTGACCGAGCTCTAATTTGACCGTTATGCAAAAATGCCACTGGAGACCTACCTGTATTGACTTTTCCTTCATTTTTTCTATAAACGTTCGCTCAAGTGTCCCTCATTTGGCTCTACATATGCAGGATCTGTAGTCCAGTGGTAACACGCTGGACTAGTAATCCAAATCTTTCAAATGGGACTTTAAACTGAGGTCTCATGTCAGTGTTGTACACCATGTACGTAAAAGATTCTGGAATGGGTCTCTGTCTGTATCATTGCACTATCCTCCAAAAATCTGAAATGACTAATCTCTTCAAGAGACGTCGCTCATATGGGCAACTGGTAGCAATGATAAATAAATGTAAAACACACACACACATATGCTGGGCTCATTCTAGAAGGTGACTGGGGCGAAATAGTCGCCCTAGGGACCCAGACCCAGATATCAACTACTCATGTTAACTCCATTGAAGAGATCAATTACTCATGTTATCTCCATAGAAGAGATCAATTACTCATGTTATCTCCATAGATGCTGTATGGCGTTTATGTGATGTAACGGGTTAAACACACTAGTTTACGATATTAACTTGTTATAATGTGACTTTTATTACATTTCTTTCATCGATTACCTGGTAACTAGTTTACGATATTAACTTTTGTACATTTATTTATCGTCGCTACCGGTTGCCCATATGAGCGACGCCTCCTGAAGAGATTAGTTATTTTAGATTTTGGAGGATAGCGCAAGATACAGACAGAGACCCATTCCAGAATCTCCTCTGGTTCTTTTACGTGCACAGTGTAAAGCACCGACACGAGACCTCAGTTTAACGTCCCATCTGAAAGACTGTTAATTTTATTAGGGTCAGACGGGGGATCGAACCTGTGATCCCTGGATTACCAGTCCAGCGTGTTACCACTGGACTACAGATCCGTCTGTACGATATTAACTTATGTTAGTTCGGTATTTATATATTTCAGGAGAATGTCACTCTGAAAGATGCAGTAGGCGGCAATGGTTCGGTGGTTCCGAGGGTTGAACTTGAAAGGTATGCTGACAGTCTATCCTGTGTTATATTAGCTGCTAGAGTTAAAGTGAAATACGACTATTCGGTTATTTGCAGGTGTAGTAGTAATCAGATAGGTAAATATTTCGGACACTAATTTATTGTAATGTTTATTTTACTAGTACTCTTATTACTACTACTACGGTGTTACCCGAAATGGGAAGCATATAGCTGCTGCTTCGTGTGTGTGTGCGTGCGTGCGTGCGTGCGTGCGTGTGTGCGTGCGTGTGTGCGTGCGTGTGTGCGTGCGTGCGTACACGTTTATGTGGGTACGTTTGTGTCTAGGAGAACAACATGTCTATTGTCTAATGGTTTTGCATAAGCTGCTATGTGGCTATAAATTCTTTTATGTGGCTAATAGAACAAAGGAGAGAACATACGGTAGCCGCTTAAAGTACCCATTTGTCAGGCCATCCGTCCGTCCGTCCTGCTATTCTTGTCCATGCTATATCTCAGCAACCATGGGCCACTCAGCAACCATGGGCCAGGAATCAGTCAAACTTCTCAGGAGTGATTGGTACCAAGCCTAATTTTGCATATCATCGGATCATTCCACTTGACTGATTTTTCATCGAGTTGCGGCCCTTTGATTTCGTGCATCCTACAATTCTAGTCCGCACTATTTCTCAGAAACCAGTGGCCGGGAATCAGTCACATATAAAAGTTCACTCTACTCGGTTCCCCCACAAAATAATAGCTGGAGAATCAGTATATGACAAAAACTGTTGGTGAGATGTTAAACCCACAAACATGAGGCCATGCTAACAGTATATTACATAAGCTGCTGGTGAGATGTTAAACCCACAAACACGAGGCCATGATAACAGTATATTACATAAGCTGTTGGTGAGATGTTAAACCCACAAACATGAGGCCATGCTAACAGTATATTACATAAGCTGTTGGTGAGATGTTAAACCCACAAACACGAGGCCATGATAACAGTATATTACATAAGCTGTTGGTGAGATGTTAAACCCACAAACACGAGGCCATGATAACAGTATATGACATAAACTGTTGGTGAGTTGTTAAACCCACAAACACGAGGCCATGATAACAGTATATGACATAAGCTGTTGGTGAGTTGTTAAACCCACAAACACGAGGCCATGATAACGGTATATGACTGATTGTTACAGACTGACACGGGAGAAAGAGAGGCTGCAGAGTGACTATGACCACATGAGACAGGAGCAGGAGAATCTGGAGGAACGACATCAGAGATTTATCATCCAGTACGGGCATGAGGGTTCCGAAGCACAGAAAGGTTTGTGACATGATTTATCATCCAGTACGGGCATGAGGGTTCCGAAGCACAGAAAGGTTTGTTACATAATTTATCAAGCAGTACGGGCATGAGGGTTCCGAAGCACAGAAAGGTTTGTGACATGATTTATCATCCAGTACGGGCATGAGGGTTCCGAAGCACAGAAAGGTTTGTTACATAATTTATCAAGCAGTACGGGCATGAGGGTTCCGAAGCACAGAAAGGTTTGGTACATGATTTATCATCCAGTACGGGCATGAGGGTTCCGAAGCACAGCAGTTTGTTACATAATTTATCAAGCAGTATGGGCATGAGGGTTCCGAAGCACAGAAAGGTTTGTTACATGATTTATCATCCAGTACGGGCATGAGGGTTCCGAAGCACAGAAAGGGTTGTGACATGATTTATCATCCAGTACGGGCATGAGGGTTCCGAAGCCAGAAAGGTTGTGACATGATTTATCATCCGTATGGGCATGAGGGTTCCGAAGCACAGAAAGGTTTGTTACACGATTTATCATCCAGTACGGGCATGAGGGTTCCGAAGCACAGAAAGGTTTGTTACATAATTTATCAAGCAGTACGGGCATGAGGGTTCCGAAGCACAGAAAGGTTTGTTACATGATTTATCATCCAGTACGGGCATGAGGGTTCCGAAGCACAGAAAGGGTTGTGACATGATTTATCATCCAGTACGGGCATGAGGGTTCCGAAGCACAGAAAGGTTTGTTACACGATTTATCATCCAGTACGGGCATGAGGGTTCCGAAGCACAGAAAGGTTTGTTACATGATTTATCATCCAGTACGGGCAAGAGGGTTCGAAGCACAGAAAGGTTTGTGACATGATTTATCATTCAGTACAGGCATGAGGGTTCCGAAGCACAGAAAGGTTTGTTACATGATTTATCATCCAGTACGGGCAGGTTCCGAAGCACAGAAAGGTATGTTACATGATTTATCATCCAGTACGGGCATGAGGGTTCCGAAGCACAGAAAGGTTTGTTACATGATTTATAATCCCGTACGGGCATGAGGGTTCCGAAGCCTAGAAAGGTTTGTTACATGATTTATCATCCAGTATGGGCATGAGGGTTCCGAAGCACAGAAAGGTTTGTGACATGATTTATCATCCAGTACGGGCATGAGGGTTCCGAAGCACAGAAAGGTTTGTTACATGATTTATCATCCAGTACGGGCATGAGGGTTCCGAAGCACAGAAAGGTTTGTTACATGATTTATCATCCAGTACGGGCATGAGGGTTCCGAAGCACAGAAAGGTTTGTTACATGATTTATCATCCAGTACGGGCATGAGGGTTCCGAAGCACAGAAAGGTATGTTACATAATTTATCAAGCAGTATGGTCATGTCTTGAGGATTCTGAAACCACAGACGGGTTGATGTGATTTATGATACAGAATGATCAATATATTTCTAAGCATAAGAGAGACTTGATACAGGACTGTCATAAAGAATTGCCACTACAGAGTGGTTTATTACAGGATGTGTACAGTATGGCTTTGAGGGCTATGTTATACAGAGTAGTTCACTTAATTTACAGTAATAATTATAATACTGTTTAAACTGAGTTCAACCTCCTTTATTTGGATTTCTACAAGATACTTTAAATCAGAGTCTATAGTGTCATATACTTAAGCAATGTAATGTCTAAAAATAATGAGAATGTAAATTATAATGTATTAGATGTATAGTAGGTATTGTCAATACTGTATATGATTTTCCAAACACACACACAAAAACAAAAAACAAAAAAAAAAATTTTTTTCGTCTTAAACAAAACAATGTGTTTTAAATTGTAAGTTTGTAGACTTGGCTCGAAATTGGTCTTAGAGCAGTGAGATAAAAAGACGGATAGAATAATTCCGGGGGGGGGGAGGGGCCTACGTGGCTGTGTGGGTGCGGTCGTTCAATCACTTGCCCTCACTGCTCTTGATTTGAATCACTTGGGATGTAAAATTATTTCTCAAGTATGCAGCTGACTTGGGGAAGGTCAGTGGTTCTGCCTGACCGTATTTGAAATACTGTTCTAAGAGGCACCAGGCGTTTTCCTCCACCAATATGAGCTGGAGAGTCGCCATATCACATAAACTGTTGGTGCAACTTTAAACCCCCAAAAAAGAAAGTATAGTTTCACACTAAGCCAATTCGTTATCAGGTATAGGTCGTCAGATACTTGAAACTAAGTAAACAGTTCTGAGGTTTGTTTGTTTCAGACAAACATGTGCTAGAAAGATTGAACCGAGAGAAGGAAGCTCTAGAGAAAACAGTGGCACTCATTAATGGACAGATGCTGCTTGTAGAGGGAGGTAAAAAACGTTTAGATGATGTCGTGGATGACTTACAGACCGAGATTGTCTCCCTTAGACAGCAGCTTGAAGAGGCTGAGAAAAAGTAAGCTGGGTTTTTTTGGGGTTAGATTCTTGCTACTTTGTTTTTTCTGCCAATGAAAAATAAGTATACACAAGACCTTTGAATGGAAAGATAATATTAGAAAATCAACAAATTTAAAGAAATGGAATAGTTGATTATAAAAAAATATATATAGTTTTGATGTTTATTGATTTTAGAATGTTTTATCAGTTGAGTTGATACAAGGGTATGGGAGAAGAAGTTGTATTGTTCACTAAACATACACTACCACAGAATTAAATAATCCTGCACAGAATGAAATAATTCTGCACAAGTCGTACTAGAAGTGATCCAGATATAGGGTTGTACTGAGCCCATATATCTAAGTATATGGGAGTTTACGGATCTGTATGCGAGTAGTTCTATGTACAGGAATGTATGTTGTATACACAGATATATTATGATAACATTATACTTCACACACTCTCCTATATGCAACCGTTGTCCGTAAAGCTATTCAAAGGGAGTCTTGTGTATGCTTATATAGCAGGGTAGTACATAAAATGAACGTAATATTATACAACTGTCGTCATCTGAAAATGGATCTTCGGGGTATAATAATTACCATTTCTCTAAACTAGTAATTTTTTAATATTAAAATTATATTTGATATACAGTCCAACCTGTCTTAAGCAATCAGCCAATGGAATCACAGACAGCTGCTGCTAAAAGACAGGTTAATCCTTTACTCCACAGCAGAAGCGATCAATTACTCATTGCATCTCCATACTGCTGATAAGCAATAGGTATACTGTACTACATACCCAATAATGTATACCTATGGGATATAGATAACGATGTGGACCGGGGCTTATAGATAACGACGTGGACCGGGGCTTATAGATAATGTTGTGGACCGGGGCTTATAGATAACGACGTGGACTGGGGCTTATAGATAACGATGTGGACCGGGGCTTATAGATAACGATGTGGACCGGGGCTTATAGATAACGATGTGGACCGGGGCTTATAGATAACGACGTGGACCGGGGGATATAGATAACGACGTGGACCGGGGGATATAGATAACGACGTGGACCGGGGGATATAGATAACGACGTGGACCGGGGCTTATAGATAACGATGTGGACCGGGGGATATAGATAACGACGTGGACCGGGGCTTATAGATAACGATGTGGACCGGGGCTTATAGATAACGATGTGGACGGGGGATATAGATAACGACGTGGACCGGGGGATATAGATAACGATGTGGACGGGGCTTATAGATAACGATGTGGACCGGGGCTTATAGATAACGATGTGGACCGGGGCTTATAGATAACGACGTGGACCGGGGCTTATAGATAACGACGTGGACCGGGGCTTATAGATAACGACGTGGACCGGGGCTTATAGATAACGACGTGGACCGGGGCTTATAGATAATGACGTGGACCGGGGCTTATAGATAACGATGTGGACCGGGGGATATAGATAACGACGTGGACCAGGGCTTATAGATAACGACGTGGACTGGGGCTTATAGATAACGACGTTGACCGGGGCTTATAGATAACGATGTGGACCGGGGCTTATAGATAACAACGTGGACCGGGGCTTATAGATAACGACGTGGGCCGGGGCTTATAGATAATGACGTGGACTGGGGCTTATAGATAACGACGTGGACCGGGGCTTATAGATAACGACGTGGACCGGGGGCTGCGATAAAGGCAGTGCTATAGCCAGAAACTGAAAATAGGAATCCTCTCCGTAACACAAAAAAAAGAAATTCATTTGACAATTGTTATAATCCAAATTCAGTCTCGCTGAACAACGCTTTATTGATGGAATAGCTAGTCTCAAGCTTATTTATTAAAAAGCAAACTTTTGTATTATACCATTGTGTACAATTGTTGTTTGTGTAATATGTACAATTGTTTGAATAAAAAACATCGAAATTCAAAAAAAAAAACTATCTATTGTAGTCCGAGGGGGAGCATTACCAGCTAGCATTCAACTATGTAAAAAAAAGATATATGACACCAATACGCATATATATATGTCATCCATTTTTGTTCACATTTTCATTTAGAATTAGAAGTCATGTGACTCGCAGATTAGTATTGTAATTATACTGTACAATACCCGAGTCCTCAGGAAAATGTGTTAAAAAGATCGATACAAATACAATTTTCTACAGTTTTCCTGTTTTTTTCCCCTATTATTATATTTTCGTTGCTTGCCAAATTCTAACCCAAGCCAGTGCCTCATTTGCCTCAGTGCGGCTAGGGTCTGAAAGGTGTTGTATGGCATCTGCGTGGAATAAAAGGTTAATTAGAAACATCTATTTATGATTCAACAGTTTTCAATTATTTCACCTCCTAAGATCTATTTTCACTTCATGTCAGTCATTGTTCATATATACAAATTGTAGACTAGTTTTGCTTGTAATACAATAACTATATATATACTTGCAAGAAACAGATTTATATTGCAAATTTATGTTTTTCATCTTATTAACGGACTGAAAAGAAATTCTTTGCCAGATTGTGATAGAAGTACAAAATGAACTATTGCACATGTTTGATTTATCATTAGCAGTCTAAGTATAAGGTCAGAGTAGTTGTCTAGATCACAATAGTACATTATGTTCCTCACCCTACATTCTATCGTATGGTTTTTTCTTTGCACGAGTGTCACACTTACTTAATTTATAGTGGCTCTGATTCTCGGCACATAGATCTATACTCACACGAAAAAGAAAGTGTGCACTTGGTTAGAGGGAACATTTTATACTTATATTCACATGTAAAACAGTGTTCTGATAATTATCAATTTTCAATTAAAATTGTAAAACATCAGGTAGCCAATACATGTTTGCACATTTTGATACCAAATGTGCCTATAGTTTGCTTCAATAGATCTATATAAGTATAAAATTCTCTCTCTAACCAAGCCAAGTGCACACTTTCTTTTTCGTGTGAGTATATGTTTTGGAGCTTGGAGAGTTGTTCTATGGATTGCTAGAATAGTCACAGTATCTGATTGGTGTGAGTTAGGTCCTGGCTGACTGTGTTATGCTCTGGGTGTGAGTTAGGTCATGGCTGACTGTGTTATGCTCTGGGTGTGAGTTAGGTCATGGCTGACTGTGTTATGCTCTGGGTTTGAATTAGGTCCTGGCTGACTGTGTTATGCTCTGGGTGTGAGTTAGGTCCTGGCTGACTGTGTTATGCTCTGGGTTTGAGTTAGGTCCTGGCTGACTGTGTTATGCTCTGGGTTTGAGTTAGGTCCTGGCTGACTGTGTTATGCTCTGGGTTTGAGTTAGGTCCTGGCTGACTGTGTTATGCTCTGGGTTTGAGTTAGGTCCTGGCTGACTGTGTTATGCTCTGGGTTTGAGTTAGGTCATGGCTGACTGTGTTATGCTCTGGGTGTGAGTTAGGTCCTGGCTGACTGTGTTATGCTCTGGGTTTGAGTTAGGTCCTGGCTGACTGTGTTATCTGGGTTTGAGTTAGGTCCTGGCTGACTGTGTTATGCTCTGGGTTTGAGTTAGGTCCTGGCTGACTGTGTTATGCTCTGGGTTTGAGTTAGGTCCTGGCTGACTGTGTTATGCTCTGGGTTTGAGTTAGGTCCTGGCTGACTGTGTTATGCTCTGGGTTTGAGTTAGGTCCTGGCTGACTGTGTTATGCTCTGGGTGTGAGTTAGGTCCTGGCTGACTGTGTTATGCTCTGGGT
>CM026399.1:9432534-9507141 GCA_014843695.1 Archivesica marissinica
ACATTAACTCTGTGTGTGTATATCAGGGGCGGGCCCAGGAGACATTAACTCTGTGTGTGTGTATATATCAGGGGTGGGTCCAGGAGACATTAACTCTGTGTGTGTGTATATATCAGGGGTGGGTCCAGGAGACATTAACTCTGTGTGTGTGTATATATCAGGGGCGGACCCAGGAGACATTAACTCTGTGTGTGTGTATATATCAGGGGCGGGCCCAGGAGACATTAACTTGGTGTGTGTGTATATATCAGGGGCGGGCCCAGGAGACATTAACTCTGTGTGTGTGTATATATCAGGGGCGGGCCCAGGAGACATTAACTCGGTGTGTGTGTGTATATATCAGGGGAGGGTCCAGGAGACATTAACTTGGTGTGTGTGTATATATCAGGGGCGGGCCCAGGAGACATTAACTTGGTGTGTGTGTGTATATATCAGGGGAGGGCCCAGGAGACATTAACTCTGTGTGTGTGTATATATCAGGGGCGGGCCCAGGTGACATTAACTCTGTGTGTGTGTATATATCAGGGGTGGGCCCAGGAGACATTAACTCTGTGTGTGTGTATATATCAGGGGCAGATCCAGGAGACATTAACTCTGTGTGTGTGTATATATCAGGGGCGGGTCCAGGAGACATTAACTCTGTGTGTGTGTATATATCAGGGGTGGGTCCAGGATTTCAAGCTAGATGGGGATACATTTCTCAGGTTCATTTCAAGCCTCCTGAAAGGCTTATAGACAATGAAAGAGTCACATTCTATGATTCTTGTCATTTTCAGAAAGAGACTGCATTATAATGGCTGGACTGTTTGACTGATTATTGGTCCAGTAATACAGTATGACCGGGTGTTTTAGGTGTGGAGCGTGCTGCTGGTACACTTGACATTTACACATTTCTCCAATTATTTATGAGCCACTTTTTCTATTTCTATATTTTTATTTTGTTCGTACTGATTGTATTTTAATGCAAGATTTACTTAAAAATATGAATCCTTTTTCATTCATGTAATCTAAATTTTGTGTAAAATGTATATTTGTATATGTTGTATTTGTTTGAAATAAACTACGTTTAAAACTAAAATTATGATAGCTATTTCAGACATTAGTATTTTAAAAATATTTATTTAAGTTTAGTTTCACTTTAATTATATAAATTATTTGTAAATTGTATGTTTATGATTGTCTATTAAAATGGTTATAAACATGATTATATACCATTGTTATCAAGGTTAACTCTTTGCATGCTGGGTATATAATACAGGCTATAAATAGTTCAAATAATTGTAGCAGCTGACAATTCATGAATATATTTTTCTTGTTGGTAACTGAAGCTCTGGAAATATGTCATGGAATTTCAGTAAAATTGTGTCATAGCGACATGTATATTCTAATGAAATTGCATGACATAATTATTTGCCTGTTATTTCCACTGCTAGCGTGCATAAGAGTTAAACTGCTAAAACTTATGTTGGTGTTTAGACCTTTCTAACTGAATTGTTATTTGTAATGTAAGTGCCAATTAATGGTTGAATGGATACAACATGTCCCTTACACTATAAACTGGCATTTACAGTCACAAATTCTGTACATTGATTATGTGTTCCGGTTGAATATGAAAGGTGTATTTGTATATAAAAAATAATCACAACTTCAAACACCAATGAAATTGTTTCTCACAGCTTCAAACACACCAATGAAATTGTTAGTCACAGCTTCAAACACACCAATGAAATTGTTTGTTACATTTTCAGGCATGAGCCAGAGGTAGATGCTCTTCAAGAGGAGATAAATATACTCAATGAACAACTTGATGAGTCTAAATATGAGCAGGACAAGCAACGGAGACTAATCCAGGCATTGAAAGACGTAAGTTAGCCTGTACTCACCAGAACAAAAGGAGAGCCCCTTTTTGTATAGAATCGGTAGAGAAATATAACCCTGCAAATTGTCCAATAGCTATAAAAGAACAATAAATACTTAACCCTTTCCTTCGTAGAGATTTAGGTTAATATACTATTATATTTCCATACAAACGACAGCCATTTAGCTATCATGCAGTGGATAAGTAGCGCCATATCTATCCCACCTCCATAGATATTACTGGGACTACATGTTTGGTTTTTTTTTTTGGTTTGTTTGGTGGTGTGTGTTTTTTGTTTTGGGTTGAGATTCTGGCCTTTATTATGAACATTGGTTTGTCAATGTATGTCGTATTAGCGTCAAGAGATGCTTCTATGAGAGAAAGGGTTAATATGAAATATTAGGCTCTGCCTAATGAGAGAATAGCCTTACTAATTAGGCCATTCGCAACTAAGGCACAAGAAACTAATCGGTACTATATGGAAGATGTCGACCGACAAGAAACTATCCACTACTAGTTTGCCAGAAACTAAACTGGAAACTACATTTGCAAACTCTGTTGGCTTATGTTGCTTTTAGTCTGCAAGGTGGATTCAGTGGATTTCAGTACAGCATGTAAATTCCCCCACTAATATTTTAAGATAGCCATGACTGAACATGTCTTATAGAACATACATTAATTTAAAAACCCATCGTTGACCATCACTTATAGCCTTATAGAACATAGGTTTTAAAAAGGCATGATTGATCATGGCTTATGGAACATAGATTAAAACCATGATTGATCATGGCGTATGGAACATAGATTAAAACCATGATTGATCATGGCCTATCGAACATTTATTAAAACCATGATTGATCATGGCATTAAAACCATGATTGATTATGGCTTATGGAACATAGATTAAAACCATGATTGATTATGGCTTATCGAACATAGATTAAAACCATGATTGATCATGGCATATGGAACATAGATTAAAACCATGATTGATCATGGCTTATGGAACATAGATTAAAACAACATGGCTAACCATGCCCATTGTTTGAAATTGAGCCTCGATTGACTTGAGTAAGGATATGGTAGTCAGTTATGGTGATGATTTCAGATTGGCAGTATTATTTAGTTAGAAGTAGTGCACCATTATTTACTTTAACCCTTTCAATTTCAACACCAAGTAACTGACATGGACTGGTGCATGATATTTTTAGACCAATAGATTAATAAGAAAATTACATTTGGACCAGTTCATTTACCAAAATGGGTACTTTTGTCTATAAATGGTAATATTACTGGCAAAAAAAGTGCAGATCCTGATGAGACGGCTCGTCATGTGGTTAGAGGTCTGTGGTGTTGAAAGGGTTAAAGGTCAGAGGAAAGTTTTATTCCCATTATTTCCCTGTTCTATATAGCTAAGCATTACCAAATATGAAACCATTAAAAACCATATAATAACATTATTTTAATAACTAACTTGCAAAGTTTTAAGAAAACAAAAGTAGATGATTGTAATATTTGTACAGTGACCACTGTAAACTGAACGACCACCAGACCAGAGGTAATGTTTGGTTTGGGTGGGGTATATTTAGTTTAGAGGTATATTCTCCTAAATTAACAAGTCAGCTCTACAATGCTTAGATGGAGGCTGAGACATGTTTATAGTTTGGCAGTTAGCAAAGAACTGATTAACTTTAAGTTAAATTATATTATACTGAAAAAAGTAGCTGAAAGTTAACATTGCTTGTTTAACCCATTTCATTCTGGATACCGTTCAAACAGTATTTGCAAAGAACATAGAGCCAGATGAACTGCCACGGAACGTGCCGTCTGATCAGGCTCTATGTTGTTTGCTATTCAGATGATCTTGCTAAGACACTTGGCTGTGTAGCAAACAACATAGATCCTGATCAGCATGCAGCGTCATGCTGCGGCTGATCTGGATCTATGTTGTTTGCAAAAGTCTTTAAATGTATCCAGAATGAAATGGGTTAACCCTTTCAACACCACAGACCTCTAAATTGGCTTACAAAAAAGTGTAGATCCAGATGAGCCGGCTCGTGACGAGCCGTCTCATCAGGATCTGCACTTTTTTCAAGTAATATAACTATTTTTAGGGGGAAAAATTACCCATTTTGATAAATGAACTGATCCAAATGTAATTTTCTTATTAATTTATTGGTCCAAAAATATAATGGACCAGTCCATGTGAGTTACTTGGGGTTGAATGGACCAGTCCATGTCAGTTACTTGGTGTTGAATGGACCAGTCCATGTGAGTTACTTGGTGTTGAATGGACCAGTCCATGTCAGTTACTTGGGGTTGAAAGGGTTAATTAAATACTCAGTTTCATATTTGATCAAGACAAGTTACTGTTCTCGGTTTACAGGGGTAAATTACTATTAACCCATTCAACACCAAGTAACTCACATGGACTGGTGCATGATATTTTAAGACCAATAAATTAATAAGAAAATTACATTTGGACCAGTTATTTATCAAAATGGGTAATATTTGTCTAAAAATAGTAATATTACTGGCAAAAAGTGCAGATCCTGATGAGACGGCTCGTCACGAGCCGGCTCATCTGGATCTACACTTTTTCTAAGCCTATTGAGAGGCCTGTGGTGTTGAAAGGGTTAAAAAAATTCACATAATTTTTTTTTAAAAATCTGTTTGGTATTCGGAAATGAGGGGTTCCGGATTTACAGAGGGTTTTTTTTTACAATAAGCAATGAAGTAAAAAATTCGGGACCAAGAAATTTGTTAGATTTGGAGGGAATTTCAGTTTAGAGGTGTTCTGGTTTTTAGGGGTTTTCATTGTATGTGAATTTTAACGTTCCTCTGAACCTTTGACACATTATTCTAGCAAGCAAGATGGACATAGCTGTAGTTTTGCCCTGCTCCAATTTGCATGTGACAGGGATCATTCTAGTGGGCGAAATTGTCGCCCTAGGGACCCTGACTTTGCCCTCTGGAGGCCCCACTTCTCCCTAAAAAAAAAAAAAATTCAAACAAAATTGTGTCTAGTAAGATACACTGGCCCATTATAAAGCACTCCTTCTATTCAAATGTTGTATTTAATGGTTGTACTGTGCATTTTAACCCTATTTTGCAGAAGTATATTAAAGAACACCATTTAAGGAAGCGATCACACGCTTTCTCACTTCTCCCAAAAATTCTGAACTCTGAATTCTGAAATTGTGAACATCGTTATTGTTGAACACAACTCTTTCAACACTACATATGTCTATCTAGATAGGTTTGCAAAAAGTGTAGATCCAGTTGAGCGGGCTCATCAGAATCTGTACTGTTTGTTAGTAATATCATGGACCAGTCCATGTCAGTTACTTAGTGATGAATTGGTTATGGTCGTATTTTAAAAAGTGACAGATTTGCCATCTGTATGTTTATTGCACTAAATGGTTGCAGTTTCTGACACAATGTCTAGAAAAATTATGGACGGAAGTTCTGTTCACCATTATAAAATGGATTCTAATGTTACAGAGTAAGCCAGCTACTTTTCCCGTCATGTATCGGGAATCTGGTTCAAAATTGGTGCCTTCCACCTGAAATATCAATTCGAGCTCACAAGAAGTTACTGTTGAGCACAAACACATACTAAACTAGTATAACAAGTCCCTGTCATCGCTATTGTTTGTTGGTGCCGGCCGTAGCGCTGGCCATTTTCGTATTGTTAACTTAGAGAAAAGAACCCAATTTTCTACATCATGTGCATATTTTAACTAGGATGTCGAAGAGGAGAGAAATAAAAAACCTACTCAGATCCGAGTAAGTACATATGTTTTGTTTGGTGTGGCCTAATAATCTGTTTAGCATGATAGCTTGGTTCCCCAGTTTAGTAGCAGTTAAACAGAAGATACAGGGTACAACATAATACTATGTGTAAAACAACATGTAGGAGTGCACTATTTTGACCATTAATAATGACCAAAACATCGAGAGATTTTGTGTAATTTATTCATTACTATGAAAACAACACTGGACATATTAAAATAATAACAATTTACAGTGTATACAGTTAAACCGGTCTTAAGCAGCCAGCCAAGGGAAACACAGAGAGTGGCTGCTTAGCACAGGTGGCTGCTTAATAGAGGTCAAATGTATAATAAAACAAGATATTGGGAATCTGGATACTGGCTGCTTAATACAGGTTGGCTGCTTAATAGAGGTGACCACTAACACAGGTGCGACTGTATACTCGGCCATAGGTCAACCTTATTTGCTTCTGAAAAATGCTCTAAAATTAGACTTATGGCCGAGTAATCCAAAATGAAATCCTATGTTGTTACCATTATAATATTACATTGACCCATATCTCAACCATTTGTCGATCGTTACTGCTTTTAGAGAGGTTAACGAACATGAATTTTCGACACGTGATTGATAGCGACTTATGTCTGGGTATAATGATATGGTAAGGGAAATCCCCAGGATTATTAAGGATTTTCCAAAAAAATATGATAACATAATGTTGATCACAGGCCCAAATATCCCTCATTAGGGGGGAGACTGCCCCCCACTTGAGAGGGTTAAATGTCTGTAAAATCGTCTACGTTTTCATAAAAATATAAATATTTTAGCTAAAGAACTTCCTTTCTTTGTTTGATATAAATTCTTGAAATGTCAAGCTCCTGTATAAATCTCTCTTTTTACTTCAGTACTTTGCGAGTTATAAAGTTTGTGAGTGTGTAATAGCAGTTCCCTGTGGTCAGTAGCAAGCATCCACGGTTTGTGAGTGTGTAATAGCAGTTCCCTGTGGTCAGTAGCAAGCATCCACGGTTTGTGAGTGTGTAAAAGCAGTTCCCTGTGGTCAGTAGCAAGCATCCACAGTTTACCTTGTTCTATAAAGTTTGTGAGTGTGTAAAAGCAGTTCCCTGTGGTCAGTAGCAAGCATCCACGGTTTGTGAGTGTGTAAAAGTAGTTCCCTGTGGTCCATAGCAAGCATCCACGGTTTGTGAGTGTGTAAAAGCAGTTGCCTGTGGTCAGTAGCAAGCATCCATGGTTTGTGAGTGTGTAAAAGTAGTTCCCTGTGGTCAGTAGCAAGCATCCACAGTTTGTGAGTGTGTAAAAGCAGTTCCCTGTGGTCAGTAGCAAGCATCCACGGTTTACCTTGTTCTATAAAGAGAAATTAGAAACTGGCCTTTATAGCTGGTACCTCATTATTTTGGAACCAGCTATTATGTAAAATACTCCAAGGTACCTCATTATTTGGGAACCAGCTATTATGTATAGTGCTCCAAGGTACCTCATTATTTGGGAACCAGCTATTATGTATAGTGCTACAAGGTACCTCATTATTTGGGAACCAGCTATTATATATGCATTTAGCCTCCTAGGTACCTCATTATTTGGGAACCAGCTATTATGTATAGTGCTACAAGGTACCTCATTATTTGGGAACCAGCTATTATGTATAGTGCTCCAAGGTACCTCATTATTTGGGAACCAGCTATTATGTATAGTGCTCCAAGGTACCTCATTATTTGGGAACCAGCTATTATGTATAGTGCTCCAAGGTACCTCATTATTTGGGAACCAGCTATTATGTATAGTGCTCCAAGGTACCTCATTATTTGGGAACCAGCTATTATGTATAGTGCTCCAAGGTACCACATTATTTGGGAACCAGCTATTATGTATAGTGCTCCAAGGTACCTCATTATTTGGGAACCAGCTATTATGTATGCATTAAGCCTCCTACTTTAATCATTACATATAACATGTTGTATTTATTTTATTATTTAATTTGGCAGTTTCATTTAACAACTGGACAATGGTGTAAAGATATTCTTGTGTTCTAGATGACAGTCTTAAGTTTTGATTTCTAAAGTGCAGCTGCATGTTCATATTATGTTTAAATTAGGGATGGCAATGAATGTTCGAATATTTGAATATTCGTTCGAACGTCCGAATATTCGAATATTAAAACCATATTCGAATATTTAAAATAAAATTCAAATCAAATTTTAATCAATTGCAGTTAAATCATAACTTAAAAGGATATATATGTTTGTTTAAATTTCAATCAATTAAGTTTCGAAAACAAAGAATGACCCAATGCGTGCCCGAAGGTGCGAAATGTCATCGCGATTTGGCTCCAAATAACAAAGGAGGGTGATGACATGTTGTTCACACCTTACAGGGGTCACTAATTGATTAATGCAGTCTATTTGACGGGACACAAACTGAGAAGCATTTGTTTTACAGGTACTAACTGTAGTGGAAATCGAAAGTTGGAGAAATTTGCGAATATTCGTTCGGAAGATCATCCGAATATTCGAATATCACAATCACCATTCGTTGCCATCCCTAGTTTAAATTAAACCAAACAACTTGATATTTGTTTTACAGATACCTCTTGTATGTACTATTTGATACTTATTCGTCATATTCGTGTTTAAAAGTCGATACTTATTTGTCATATTCCTGATTAAAAGTTGATACTTATTTGTCATATTCCTGATTAAAAGTCGATACTTATTTGTCATATTCGTGTTTAAAAGTTGATACTTATTTGTCATATTCGTGTTTAAAAGTCGATACTTATTTGTCATATTCCTGATTAAAAGTTGATACTTATTTGTCATATTCCTGATTAAAAGTCAATACTTATTTGTCATATTCCTGATTAAAAGTTGATACTAATTTGTCATATTCCTGATTAAAAGTCAATACTTATTTGTCATATTCCTGATTAAAAGTCAATACTTATTTGTCATATTCCTGATTAAAAGTCGATACTTATTTGTCATATTCCTGATTAAAAGTTGATACTTATTTGTCATATTCCTGATTAAAAGTCGATACTTATTTGTCATATTCGTGTTTAAAAGTTGATACTTATTTGTCATATTCGTGTTTAAAAGTCGATACTTATTCATCATATTCGTGTTTAAAAGTTGATACTTGAGCCTGCCCAGGAAAGGTGTTGTTAGGTAAACTGCCCACCGGCGATATAGCCCAAAATGGTGCTGATGCAGGCGTAAAACCCGAAATATAACATAACATAACTTTGTGTGTGACTCGAATACTGTAGTTGTTACCGAATTATCTAAAATTTGAAGTACATGTTCATCCCATTATGTTTGGACGGTAAATGCTGTAGTCTATTTTTAGCTAGAACAGAAGTGTTCTCCCTACATTAGGCTATAACTGTAGCATACGGGTTTCCGTTTCGTCGGCAGGTCGTTTCCACTTTATTTTGTACTTGTAAATAAAACTACACTGTCGCCTTTTACCTTTCAGACATATTGGAGAACTATGTTCTCATCATTGGGTTATATATAGCAAGCGATTGTAACTGTCCAATTAGCGCAGTGGTTAGCGCGCTCGCTACTCACTAATGCAACCCGGGTTCGATACTCTGACCGGGAAGTATGTGAGATGGTACGGTGGTCGCCAGATCGGACATGTGGGTTTTCTCCGGGTACTCCGGTTTCCTCTCACACGAATGACCAATGATCCGCGCCAACGAGAGTGATTAATATAAGTTGTTAAAACTTGTTTCTTGTAAACTTAAAAAAAGAAGAAGTTTGATTGTGACTAATATCACAGTGGGAGGAAGCTAAAATGGGGACCATGCTTAATAAACTCTGGTATAAAACTGTCCCAAAAAAATGTTTTTGTAGAAAATGATCAAAAGGTTGGGCTGTTTTTAGTGGATCAGTCTTGAAATGAGAAACAAACACCTTTTTATTATGACCCTAGTCAAAATAATATTAGTGGAAGTCGTGATAGCGCAGTAGTAGCACGTTCGCTTCAGGTGCAAAAGATCTGGATATGGAGTTTGAGCCCCGCTGTAGGCGTTATGATTGTGCCCTTAGGTAAGGCATTTAAATTCCACGTTGCCTCTTCTCTCTCCCTCGTGGCGATGGATTCCATCAGGAATGAGATCTCGAGCGTGATTAATATAAGCTGTAAGAACTTGTTTCGCAATCGAGCTAAAATAAACTAAGATAATGTTAAATAATTTTCAAGTAAATTAAAAACGTGGGAAATAATACTGCAGGTTTTGTGAGGATTACATTTACATGATAACAACCGACAGGAATATGACAGTAAGGACCATCCATACTCACTTATAAGACAATACCACTAGATTAACCCTTTCAACACCACAGACCTACCTCTAAGTAGGCTTACAAAAAGTGTAGATCCAGATGAGCCGGCTCGTGATGAGCTGTCTCATCAGGATCTGCACTTTTTGCCAGTGATATGACTATTTTTAGACATAATTACCCATTTTAATAAATGAACTTGTCCAAATGTGGTTTTCTGATTCATTTATTGGTTTATGAATATCATGGACCAGTCCATGTGAGTTACTTGGTGTTGAATGGGTTAAGGCCTCAAAGTGGCCTCCCGTCTTATAAGTGAGTGCTAAAAAAAAAAAATCCAAAAAAAAAATATTTCTTTTTTTTAAATGTATTAAATTTATCGTATCCATAATTACGGTTTCAAAAGAAAGCACTCTGACACTGAAAATGTCCAAACATGCAATTTATTCATGGTATTGTGTCCAATTTATCAACCTTTCTTACATTTGTGTATATGCGAGTGCAGGTCAAAACCCACATATTTCATGACCAAAGTTGGGGGGGTCGTCTTATAGTCGAGTTTGTACGGTATATCAAAAGTGCATGTGCATATACAAGTAACTTTAGAATGGCTAAGATTAATTTATATTAGCATAATAAGAGATTATATAATTAGGATTCAGTGTGGATTTGCATGATATATTCATGAATACCGTATTGATGTCTAAGAACTCTTGCGTGGGAATGATAGTGCTAGTTTGCTGCATTTCACTGTGCAAAAAGTGGTACCATATACAAGAGTGTACAGGACCTGCTACCGTATATCCGACTGTGCAACCCGTATAATTATGGAACACGTAAAATATGAATCTGTACACTCCCATATAATTTGACCCAATTTCTGCATTGAAATTTATAGCCCAGAATAGAATATGTAAATAAGACGCATTTATTATCAAATTCTGTAGGAAACGATGTATTCTACAGTAACTGTTAACCCATTTGATTCTGGATACCGTTCAAACTGTATTTGCAAAGAACATAGAGCCAGATCAACCGCCACATAATGTACTGTCTAATTAGGCTCTATGCTGTTTGCTATTCAGATGATCTTGCTAAGACATTTGGCTATGCAGCAAACAACATAGATCCTGATCAGCATGCAGCGTCATGCTGCGGCTCTTCTGGATCTATGTTGTTTGCAAAAGCCTTTAAATGTATCCAGAATGAAATGGGTTAAATGATACAAGCTGGTCAGTTTAATATGATACAGTTCGTCAGTTTAATATGGTACAGTTGGTCAGTTTAATATGATACAGCTGGTCAGTTTAATATGGTACAGCTGGTCAGTTTAATATGATACAGCTGGTCAGTTTAATATGATACAGCTGGTCAGTTTAATATGATACAGCTGGTCAGTTTAATATGGTACAGTTGGTCAGTTTAATATGGTATGGCTGGTCAGTTTAATATGATACAGCTGGTCAGTTTAATATGATACAGCTGGTCAGTTTAATATGATACAGCTGGTCAGTTTAATATGGTACAGTTGGTCAGTTTAATATGATACAGCTGGTCAGTTTAATATGATACAGCTGGTCAGTTTAATATGGTACAGCTGGTCAGTTTAATATGATACAGCTGGTCAGTTTAATATGATACAGCTGGTCAGTTTAATATGGTACAGCTGGTCAGTTTAATATGATACAGCTGGTCAGTTTAATATGATACAGCTGGTCAGTTTAATATGGTACAGCTGGTCAGTTTAATATGATACAGCTGGTCAGTTTAATATGATACAGCTGGTCAGTTTAATATGGTACAGCTGGTCAGTTTAATATGATACAGCTGGTCAGTTTAATATGATACAGCTGGTCAGTTTAATATGGTACAGCTGGTCAGTTTAATATGATACAGCTGGTCAGTTTAATATGGTACAGCTGGTCAGTTTAATATGATACAGCTGGTCAGTTTAATATGATACAGCTGGTCAGTTTAATATGGTACAGCTGGTCAGTTTAATATGATACAGCTGGTCAGTTTAATATGATACAGCTGGTCAGTTTAATTGTGTGGTGTTTTTGTGTGGTGTTTATATGATATATTTTGCTTTATAATTATAGGACTATGAGACACTTAAAAATTCCCTGGTAATGTCAGAAGTTATGTTATATTTTGACTCCCTAATTCTCTAGTCTTAGTCACTTTGAAATGAGCTCAAAAATAAATCAGCTATTAATTTGGTATGCCCTACATTTCTGTTTAATTTTTTTGTACAGTGGAACCCTTCTAAGCCGTAAACCTCTCCAAACTGATCCACTGGTCTGATGATTGTTTGGTTTAGAGTGGTGTCACTGTATATGAAATATGCATTTGATATAATTGGTACAATCTGTTTCATTGTATATTGTAAAACCATTGTGTGTTTTACGTTTATTTATCGTCGCTAACAGTCGCCCATATGAGCGACACATCCTGAAGAGATTAGTCATTTTAGAATTTTGGAGGATAGTGCAATGATACAGACAGAGACCCATTCCAGAGTCTCCTCTGATATTTTTACGTGCACGGTGTAAAGCACCGACACGAGACCTCGGTTTAAAGTCCCTGCTGAAAGACTTAATTTTATTAGGGTCAGACGGGGGATCGAACCTGCGATCCCTGGATTACCAGATGGGGGGATGAGTTTTGAACAGTTTATATTGATCCTCATTGACGTTTCCAAAACACAATTTTAAAAAATGCATATTTCGTGTTTACACGATTTACACAAAACTGTAGGACATAACAATTTAATTGATTGTATATTTGGGTGATGCCGTATAATATTATATTGAATTTCTATTTCCATTCTCTTATAAATGGTGACGGAGTCAAATTATATTTCTACCATCTTTGAGGGATATCACATTTCATGTGTTCGAGTAATAATTCATGAATGTCAGCGTAATACAAGATACTGAAAACGTAATTACTTAAACTGAGTGAGGTGACATTGTGACTAGACTTAAACTGAGTGAGGTGACATTGTGACTAGACTTAAACTGAGTGAGGTGACATTGTGACTAGACTTAAACTGAGTGAGGTGACATTGTGACTAGACTTAAACTGAGTGAGGTGTTGTGTGTTTGGTGGGTGTTGTGTGTTTGGTGGGTGACATTGTGACTAGACTTAAACTGAGTGAGGTGACATTGTGACTAGACTTAAACTGAGTGAGGTGACATTGTGACTAGACTTAAACTGAGTGAGGTGACATTGTGACTAGACTTAAACTGAGTGAGGTGACATTGTGACTAGATTTAAACTGAGTGAGGTGACATTGTGACTAGATTTAAACTGAGTGAGGTGACATTGTGACTAGACTTAAACTGAGTGAGGTGACATTGTGACTAGACTTAAACTGAGTGAGGTGACATTGTGACTAGATTTAAACTGAGTGAGGTGACATTGTGACTAGACTTAAACTGAGTGAGGTGACATTGTGACTAGATTTAAACTGAGTGAGGTGACATTGTGACTAGACTTAAACTGAGTGAGGTGACATTGTGACTAGATTTAAACTGAGTGAGGTGACATTGTGACTAGACTTAAACTGAGTGAGGTGACATTGTGACTAGATTTAAACTGAGTGAGGTGACATTGTGACTAGATTTAAACTGAGTGAGGTGACATTGTGACTAGATTTAAACTGAGTGAGGTGACATTGTGACTAGACTTAAACTGAGTGAGGTGACATTGTGACTAGATTTAAACTGAGTGAGGTGACATTGTGACTAGATTTAAACTGAGTGAGGTGACATTGTGACTAGATTTAAACTGAGTGAGGTGACATTGTGACTAGACTTAAACTGAGTGAGGTGACATTGTGACTAGATTTAAACTGAGTGAGGTGACATTGTGACTAGATTTAAACTGAGTGAGGTGACATTGTGACTAGATTTAAACTGAGTGAGGTGACATTGTGACTAGATTTAAACTGAGTGAGGTGACATTGTGACTAGATTTAAACTGAGTGAGGTGACATTGTGACTAGATTTAAACTGAGTGAGGTGACATTGTGACTAGATTTAAACTGAGTGAGGTGACATTGTGACTAGATTTAAACTGAGTGAGGTGACATTGTGACTAGATTTAAGCATCAGGAAATGAGCTTTAAATATAAAAATTGTGAGCAGATTTGGAAGAGAGCTTGAAATATAAAAATTGTGAGAAAATTTGGAAGAGAGCTTTAAAATATAAAAATTGTGAGAAGATTTTGAAGAGAGCTTGAAATATAAAAATGGTGAGAACATTTGAAGGAGAGCGTTAAATATAAAAATTGTGAGAAGGGTTGGAAGAGAGCTGTAAATATGAAAATTGTGAGAAGATTTGGAAGAGAGCTTTAAATATAAAAATTGTGAGAAGATTTGGAAGAGAGCTTTAAATATAAAAATTGTGAGAAGATTTGGAAGAGAGCTTTAAATATAGAAATTGTGAGAAGATTTGGAAGAGAGCTTTAAATATAGAAATTGTGAGAAGATTTGGAAGAGAGCTTTAAATATAGAAATTGTTTGAACAAACGTCTACTGAGACATTTGTCATGAATGCTACCGTAATTTGCTATGTATAATGCGCACTTTTATTACCGAAATCCTTGAGGAATTTGTCTAGTGCGCATTATACACGGGTACAGCCGTCACAACATTTTTTTCCAGGCGAAATTTCGACCCACATTGCCCCCACCACTTTTCAATAAGTAGGTACGTTTGGCAAACGTTATAAAATAACTGTTCTAACAATGTACCGATGATATATATATATAATGGCATTGATTTAGACCAACTATGAACTTAGATAGCATTTAATTGCTTTGAATTTGGGAAATTTCATCAAAAACGTAAATGCCAAACAACAATGGCGGATGTTGAATGATTTTATCGATTGTCTATTTCCCGTATGATTCTTCGGTGGTATTGAGCTCTAGGTCTAGGTAGGTAAGATAACAGAACATTGGAATTTATAGTTTATCTGAGATATTGAGATCATATATCATATGTTTTAAATATATTTATTTGTTTCTTTATTAGAAATATTAAAATGTAATTCTTATAAACAAATACAAATAATGTGTTAGCTCTTAACAAATTATTTGTAACACTGTTTATGAACCCAATACAATGGGCCCCCTGTTTATTAGTTTGACACGTTTTGAAGTTTGCATGGACATATTTGAGGTGTTAAGAAATATAAGCAGGTGTAGAGAATTTTGAGAAAATAATTATTGCTTGATGCATATTTAATTCAATGTCATAGAAGCTGTCATTAGACAAGCAGTACACTCCGTTAATTGATATCTATCACTCAAAATACAACTCAGAATTGTCAAATCTCAGTTATTGTCACAGTACTTAAAATTCAGAAAGCCCTATACTGCTAGAGATAAGCTCTCCATTATCAAGTATGCAGAGGCTCATGGCAATCGGAAGGCACGAACACAGTACGGCATCGGGGATTTATCAAAACCATGCACTTCCGGACACAGTTTTTTCTTTTTGTACGGGAATATAAAAATCATAGAGTATGATATATATTTCAGAACCATGCACTTACTTCTGTACATAAGGCCCCACAATTTCATCTTTTTTTTATCGAAATATATCGTATCTTGAGAAAGTTTGGCTTGTGAAAATGATATTTTACGGTGCGCGGTATACACCAGAACTACGTGTTTTCCCCGATTTTCGTGCCAAAAAGTGGGTGCGCGTTATACATGATAGCGCGTTATACATAGCAAATTACGGTACATAGAAAAGCACCGTACAGGAAGTAGTCTTAATTTTCCAAAATGACTGCAATAATGGTGCGAGTGGTGTGAATCACCTGTTCTGTCCATGATAATAATGTCATGAGGTGGGAAAACAACACATTTTGTATCAAAATTTATCTTGGTTGATTACATGTTGTCCTACTGGAGGTGTCAAATTCTTTCATGTGAGGAAGCTATCAAACTGGCTTGCTGTAGGTCGGTGGTTCTACCTGGGTGCCCGTCCGTGAAATACTTCTCAGAGGTGGGCACCCTAGGTCTTCCTCCACCAATAATGGCTGGAGAGTTGCCGTATGACCTAAGCTGTTGGTGCGACCCAGGGTCTTCCTCCACCAATAATGGCTGGAGAGTTGCCGTATGACCTAAGCTGTTGGTGCGACCCAGGGTCTTCCTCCACCAATAATGGCTGGAGAGTTGCCGTATGACCTAAGCTGTTGGTGCGACCCAGGGTCTTCCTCCACCAATAATGGCTGGAGAGTTGCCGTATGACCTAAGCTGTTGGCGCGACCCAGGGTCTTCCTCCACCAATAATGGCTGGAGAGTTGCCGTATGACCTAAGCTGTTGGTGCGACTCTAAGCTCCAAAACAAACAAATATTCCATGTTGTAATCATGTTTTTTCTGTTCGATCGCCGCATACTGTATGCATCTATGTAGGTGATTAACAAGAAACTGTGTTTTACATTTTGTAGACTTCTGTTGGGCAGGTACACAAGTAAACTGAAGAAACCCAAGAAAACTGCACATCTTCCTTCCGTAGCATAGCAACTGTTTTAAATAGTTCTCGGTGAAATAAAAGGAATGAAAACTGTGAAATTTTCAATGGCGTTATCTGTGATAGAATAAATTTGGCATTTTGACAGAAAGAAATGTTACTTTCATTTATAAAGCATTAAAAGCATACAGTTTCTCAGTATTTCAATAAATTGACAAATCACCAATTACAAGTATTTTATTCTAGGAAATGAATATAGCTAATTCTAGCGAAATGGAGAAATATATTTATATGTGTAAAAATGATTGCCTGTTTTAAATGTATATGTGTATATTATAATACAGAATTATAGTAATAAATTATAGTGGTACACATTACAGTGGTGTCATTTTTTTATTTAAAAAAAATGTGTAATATATATACATGTATTAGGCAAATGTCGCGTACAAATTTAACATGGGAAGATTTTGCCATGGGACGTTAATTGTCGCAATAGTGTAATTCCTGGACAAACTCAGAGGTGTGTATAATTCTTGACATCTATTCTGAGGGATGTATAGTTTTCTTGGGTTTTCTGATTTTTATAGGAGAAAGTCTTAATGTCTTCATTTTGCTCTACTGCTTTGTGTTTTTGTATCATATATATCACATAGCTCCTCCATGCTTACATACCAGTATATAGGTGTCTCCTGTAGATACTGTCATCTGTTACATATTGTGTAAGTTATGTTAATGAATTATAGACAACTTTATATATTATATGTATGGGAGAATGCTGAAGAATAAGAACATAATGTGTGTTGTAACAGATGTGTAAAATTGTAATAAATTATTGTGAAGTGCGTACATGTGAAATATCATCTTCAATGGGGACTGTGACCTTGAGAGGGTGTGAAATATCCACCTTCATGGGGGGGGGCTGTCGCCCTATTTTTAAGTGTCAATTTTTTTTAAAAGTGTTCAATACCCTGACATTTCCTTCTTTGATCTCTATAAATGTTTGAAAAGTCCCTCTCTCGAAATAGAGTTGTCTCCCTTGAGCTCTAGAGATGGTTCACATGTATGCCAGTGTAAAATAATTGTTTGTGCATAGATTAGGACAGCATGCTTCTACAGATTTTGAAGCAAATTTGTTGTTGCGGTTGCGCAGTGGTAGAGGTAGAGCTGATTGGTACTTGCTAGGCCACGTTGCCATAACTGTGCAGTTCAAAACCTGGCTTAGTTTATTGTTAAATATGCACCCACCTGCGCTTCATGTTTTGCAACTCTTCACTGTGAGGCCATGCTGAAGTAAATGTTGTTTTGTGTGGTATTTTGTTCATCATGATACACAGAGTTACACCACTGAAAATGGATCTATTTATGGAAAATGCATCTATTTATGGAAAATGCATCTATTTATGGAAAATGCATCTATTTATGGAAAATGGATCTATTTATGGAAAATGCATCTATTTATGGAAAATGGATCTATTTACGGAAAATGGATGTATTTATGGAAAATGGATGTATTTATGGAAAATGGATGTATTTATGGAAAATGGATGTATTTACGGAAAATGGATCTATTTACGGAAAATGGGTCTATTTATGAGAAATGGATTTATGAGAAATGGATTCATTCATTAAAATGGGTCTTTTTCTGGGAAATTGGTCTATTTACGGGAAATTGGTCTATTTATGCTAGGTACTATAGAATTAACACTGCCAGTGATATAATCCCATGTTGATATTTACAGGTGTAATCACACACATTTAATAACTAGAAAACAATATTTCTAACACAAATTTTCAATGTGGGTTTAAACTCTTTCCACACTAGAGGTGAAAATAACAGTCAAATATGTCATGGAATTTCATTTTAATTCCAATGAAATTCCATGACATATTTCCAGAGTTTTCAGGTACAAATAAGAAAACACATTAATGAATTATTATCTGCTACAATTATTTGTCGTCTGCTACAATTATTTGTCGTCTGCTACAATTATTTGTCGTCTGCTACAATTATTTGAACTATTTATAGCCTATTACCCAGCATGCAATGAGTCAGTATATGTATAACAATTATGCAACCCTGCCAATACACAAAGTTGTATTTACAATGAACATTTATTAACTCTGCATTCTGGGTAAAATAAGGGCTATAAATAGTTCAAGTAATTGTAGCAGATGACCACTGTAGTCCAGTGGTAACACGCTAGACTGGTAATCCAGGGATCGCAGGTTCGATCCCCCTTCTGACCCTAATAAAATTAACAGTCTTTCAGATGGGACTTTAAACCGAGGTCTCGTGTTGGTGCTGTACACCATGCACGTAAAAGAACCAGAGGAGACTCTGGAATGGGTGTCTGTCTGTATCATTGCACTATCCTCCAAACATCTAAAAAATGACTAATCTCTTTGGGATGCGTCGCTCATATGGGCAACCGATAGCGCCGATAAATAAATGTAAAACACACACAAGCAGACGACAATTCATTAATGTGTAACTGAAAACTGTGGATCTGTTTCATTAGAATTGTGTCATACCTATAAAGTTAAAGTACCGTAATTATCGATGTATAACGCGCTATCATGTATATCATGTAGCTGATATTGAGGGGTTGCATACCGGTAATGTTTATGGTGAGAGGGTGGATGAGACCACAGGCATTCGAAATCTTAACAATAAATATATGTAACCATGGTGATGGTGTTCGTGGGTTAGACTCTTAAATCCACATTGTATTTCTACCTCATGATGATAGATTCCATCAGGAATGAGATCTTGAGAGCGATTAGACTAATGTTGTAAGAACTTGTTTCACAATCGGGCTAAAATAAATTTGTATAAACTAAACAATGAAATAAATAATGTATTACATGTACCTTACCCCACCTGCAATATATTTTTTATTAAGATCTACAATACAGTAGCCCTATACTGGTAGGCGACCCTTTTCCGTCCATCAATAAATAGGTCAGCTCGACATACATGTAATAACACAAAACAGCTAATATCAAGGGAGGTAAACTCAAGAAAACAATCAAATTTAATATGTTTAGCTCGCCTGTCTTGAAAATATTCGTCATTTGGAAACTTACACTGGATTGATCGAGAACAATATTCGCGTGTGTTATTTGGAAACATGCACTGGAATGATCGAGAACAATAATCGCGTGTGTCATTTGGAAACTTGCACTGGAATGATTGAGAACAATATTCGTGTGTGTCATTTGGAAACTTGCACTGGAATGATCGAGAATAATAATCGCGTGTGTCATTTGGAAACTTGCACTGGAATGATCGAGAATAATAATCGCGTGTGTCATTTGGAAACTTGCACTGGAATGATCGAGAATAATAATCGCGTGTGTCATTTGGAAACTTGCACTGGAATGATCGAGAATAATAATCGCGTGTGTCATTTGGAAACTTGCACTGGAATGATCGAGAATAATAATCGCGTGTGTCATTTGGAAACTTGCACTGGAATGATCGAGAATAATAATCGCGTGTGTCATTTGGAAACTTGCACTGGAATGATCGAGAATAATAATCGCGTGTGTCATTTGGAAACTTGCACTGGAATGATCGAGAATAATAATCGCGTGTGTCATTTGGAAACTTGCACTGGAATGATCGAGAATAATAATCGCGTGTGTCATTTGGAAACTTGCACTGGAATGATCGAGAATAATAATCGCGTGTGTCATTTGGAAACTTGCACTGGAATGATCGAGAATAATAATCGCGTGTGTCATTTGGAAACTTGCACTGGAATGATCGAGAATAATAATCGCGTGTGTCATTTGGAAACTTGCACTGGAATGATCGAGAACAATAATCGTTTGTGTCATTTGGAAACTTGCACTGGAATGATCGAGAACAATAATCGCGTGTGCAACTGCAATATGAAGCATTTGTGAGGGTGGACGGGCAAAATGGTGGGTCTCCCCATCCAAAGGGTCGTCAACCAGTATCTATTGTTATCCAAGTAGATTTTTTATTTTACTGATGAAACTTCAACCCCTTTTATAAGAGGGAATCTATGACTTTGTACATGTAAATCTCTATGATAGGTGGAAGTCGTGATAGTGCAGTGGATGCATGTTCGCTTCAGGTGCGAAAGGTCCAGAGTTTGAGCCCCGCTGGAGCCGTTACGATTGTGCCCTTAGGCAGCATTTAAATTCCACGTTGCCTCTTCTCTCCTTCGTGGCGATGGATTCCATCAGGAATGAGGACTCGAGAGTGATTAATATAAGTTGTATGAACTTGTTTCGCAATCGAGCTAAAATAAATGTGTATATACTAAATCTCCATGATCTACACCATTTCAGCAGATTGATCTTGTATGTATGAATGACTGACATGCTGTGAAGGAAAGCATGACGCAGCTGCTCATTTTTTGCTTCACTAATCCACCCTATGCAACCCAATACAACAACGTGTATACCACTGTAACATATTATCACTGATGGTCACCGGTTCAAGTCCTGCTCAGACTATGTGTCTCTTTATATGAAAAAGTTGGATGTTTCTTACGGAGGTTGGTGCACCAAGTACTGGTTAACCGCTGGAGCCTGCCCAGGAAACGTGTTGTTAGGTAAATTGCCCGTCACTCAAATGGGTAACTGGTAGCGACGCTAATTAAACTTAAGTAAACTTGTGTCGACTTGTGAAAAGTTGAACCTCTAGTATATGAGCAATTATTGAAACACCTGAACGTGAATTACAGTTGTTTACCATCGGTGTTCGGGATTCTTGTTGTATCAAATGTTTAAAATGTAAACGTAATTTGTAGTATCAGATTGCATGGGGTGTTTGGAAGAATAGATAGAGCTATTGTACTCAGCATCGGCGTCACATCTTACATTCAAGTGTCTTAGCAAGATCATCTGAATAGCAAACAGCATAGAGCCTGATTAGGCGGCCCGTTCCGTGGCAGCTGATTTGGCTCTATGTTCTTTGCAAATACTGTTTGAACGGTATCCAGAATTAAATGGGTTAATTTATTGGTCTAAAAATATCATGCACCACAGTCTGTCACTTAGTTAGTGTTGAATGGTTTAAAGAAACTTTTGTAATGAATTGATGGAAACCGTATGCATATATTTAGCATCAGCAGACAACATGGGAGACATATATAGTGTCCTTGTACCCCAGCAATAGCAGATTAGAAATATAATATAAGATGTTGTCTTTCATGCCAATTTATTGTATTGTTAAGTATTGTTATTATACGCAGTGGACAAATTGTGCCATATTGGGAAATTTCTAATATAGGGCAAAAGTGTGGCAGCTCAGCAGCTAGTCTGGGAGACTATTCCTTGGAAGATGCACTCTTAGCTATCTAGTAGCTCCAGTCTTGATTAGTTTAGCAGAGTTATGCCCCTTTGTCTAAACCTACGTAGAAAGTATTGCCTGTTAAGCTACAACAGTAGGAATTTTGGAATTAGGGGTAGAGTAATTAGGGCAGTGTGCTGCAGCCCAGCAGCTAGTCTGGGAGACTCTTTCTTGCAAGTTGCACTCTAGCTATCTAGTAGTTCCAGTCCTGATTATTTTAGCAGAGTTATGCCCCTTTGTCTAAAGCTACGTAGAAAAAGTTGTCAATAATCAATAGCGGAAGTAATTTTGGAATTTGGGTACAGTGTACCATGTTCTGGGAATGATGGACTAATGATACAGTCTATGACCATAACTTGGCCAAGAACTTTGAATAGTCGGGTGTGGCTGCCGGTGTACCATGTTCTGGGAATGATGGACTAATGATACAGTCTATGACCATAACTTGGCCAAGAACTTTGAATAGTCGGGTGTGGCTGCCTTTCCTACATTTCTCGAATTTTTGTCTATATTTTTATGATGTGTTGTGAAATGTATTAATATATAATATGATTGTGTATTAACATGGTTCGGCATATATAACATCCTTTCCATTCTAGGACCGACATGTCTGTAATTTGTCTGAAAATGTGAAAGATTACTCAGTCATCTTCTGCAGTGTCGTGTGTCTAAATGTGCCTTTGCTTCTTCTGCACTGGTCATGATCACTTCATACGGTGACCTAGTTTAGTTGCATGTTTCTTTGATGTCAAACCCTGCGTGTGGATGTATATATTGCAGATAACCACAGATACTAGGATGAACTGTAAAAGTTAACCCTTTCAACACCACAGACCTCTAAATAGGCTTACAAAAAGTGTAGATCCAGATGAGCCGGCTCGTGATGAGCTGTCTCATCAGGATCTGCACGTTTTGCCAGTAATATTACTATTTTAGACAAAATTACCCATTTTGATAAATGAACTGATCCAAATGTAATTTTCTTGTTCATTTTATTGGTCTAAAAATATCATGGACCAGTCCATTTCAGTTACTTGGTGTTGAATGGGTTAAAAGCAAAAGATGAGAGAAATAAAAAATGTGTTGGGTTAAATATTTCAAAGCAGATTTAGTTAATTATTTGCTCCCACAAGTATATCATAAGATCAAAGCACCTATGTCAGTATTACTGTTATAAACTGATATTATTGTTACATGACCTTTTCAATGGCTGCCTATCTAATTAAGGAACTGTTATTTCAACAGTATCATCAACAAATGATGTATGTTTTTTGGGAGTGAAATTATAATCATGCAGTAAAGGCAAATGGCAAAGAAAATCAGTGTACAAAGCTGGCAGTAGTGTTACAACTGTAGGTATATTAATGACCTTATGACTTGTACAAAACGGGCCATACGGTTTAGATCAGGGCTCATTCTAGAGTGTGACATGGGCGAAAATAGTCGCCCTCGGGGGCCCTGACGTCGCCTCCTCTGGGCACCACTTCTCAGTAAACATTTTTCATATACATGTGGTCATTGTAGAGCACTCCTATTCTAATCTTGTATTTAATGGCCATTATGTGTATTTTAACCCTTTCAACATCATATGCCTATCAATAGGCTTACAAAATGTGTAGATCCAGATGAGCCAGCTCGTGACGAGCCGTCTAATCAGGATCTGCACTTTTTGCCAGTAATATTACTATTTTTAGACAAAAAGTACCCATTTTGATAAATGAACTGGTCCAAATGTAATTTTCTTATTAATTTATTGGTCTAAAAATATCATGCACCAGTCCATGTCAGTTACTTGGTGTTGAATGGGTTAACCATATATTGTTGAATTTTTTTAAATAATACAAGTTACAGCCGCAATCGATCGTGCGCTTTCTCATTTCTCCCAAACATTGTGACCTAGGATGAACCCTGTAGATATGTGATTAAAGTATGAACTTTATTTATTTTGCAACAATTGCGAAACAAGCTTTAAGTAGCTTATTTTAATAACTCTCGTTGACGCAGTAGTTAGTACAGATTGGCTGCTTTATAGAGGTGTCTGCAAACACAAGTTGCCCATGCACGGTATCCCAGCACCGGTTATAAGTTGGTAGCAAAGCAGTATTATTCATGTATATCACATGCCATCGTACAAACAGATGTTTCTCGCTGTTGGCTGTTTAAAAATGTCTTCCATCTAGCTCACCAAACGATATTGAATAAATTATACAGACATGTAATTGATGTATGATTTTGATTCAATGTTATCACATAGTACTGTCATAGTCTCGTGTAGTCTCGTTCATAGTCTCGTGTAGTCTCGTTCATAGTCTCGTGTAGTCTCGTTCATAGTCTCGTTTATTGTATTGTGACATTTTATTTTTATGTGCCCCAGGAATCCCTGGATGATGTAGGTACAGAGTTACGAGACATGAGAAGTGAGCTTCACAAACTGATGGGGGTTATAGAGAGTAAAGACCACGCGATAGAAACATTAGAAAACCAACTGAGGACCTCAATAGGCGAAATCCAAATGAAGTAAGTTTGTATAAGTACACAGCCTTAGACTAAGTAAAACTAAGTAGATTGCATCCAGGAGGTTTATCCTAGCATGTTTGTAGATTTGGTTGAGTGCATCGATGTTGTAAACTAGGTGTAAAATGGAATCGAAGATCATTGAGGTTATATATGGCAGGAAACACATGAAAATGGGCACTTGAACATAATTAACAAAAACTTGATATGGCAGGAAACACATGAAAATGGGCACTTGAACATAATTAACAAAAACTTGATATATCCGGTCTATAGCACAATGTCTCCTGAAAATTTCAACTCAATATGTTCAATTGAGAAAGGTGTCACTTGTTTAGTGACACGCAGCAACAGATTTTTTTAAAGAAACTGGATGCTGAAAGGAACCAAATATCAAACGGCACCTTTTGCCTATTTCTTTGAAACATTGCAGAAACATCCGAGAACTACTTTATTACACCCACAGTAAGTCCCCGCCCCCAAGAGTGATCATGAAATCTAGCCAAAAATAGTCCTATTTCAGAAATTATTTATGCTTCAAAAAACACTGTAAACATTATCATTTCTCAAAACCTGTCAAAGATATTACTTTGAAACTTCACATACAAATTCGAAGACTAATTATCAACACAAACAGTAAACCACATATTGATCTTGAAATTCTTTACTTGGCACTTTGTTGGAAAGCATCAAAGACATTTTTTATGTTTCTGAACCAACACGTATACAGTAAATTATGCACATTGCGAGACACTCTTCTTATGTTCCTTGTTCGTGGAAACTCCAATGTCCATGCCTTGTCAACATCTGTGTGTAAGTCGTGTTCTTACAATAACTGCATATGTGTATCTTTCATAATTTGTAAAATTGGTTCCAGTCATGTGTGAGTAGTCTTTTGGCTTTACTTTTGGGTGTACATTAGTCGATCTTTGTTTTCAGGGCACAAGCCATGAATGACCTTCAGTCTCTGGTAACCGACCTTGAACACAAAAATGATGAGTTGCGGATAAGTTTTGAAGGGGTACGGCACAGCGTAGAGGAGAAACTCCTCTCACCGAGACATCTCACTCCGAGTCCACCCAGGTACACATTACATTTATCAGCATATCTGTAGTCCCCTATATATTCTTGTAGTGACTGAGCTTAGTGCCAGACCTTTAACAGCAGCAGTTACAGTATAGGTGATTAGTACGACTCTAGACTTGTCTGTCCACTAGTATATAGACAACAAAACATGAGGCCCTTTGTGGCCGGGTGGTTACGGTTTATTGACTTGAAATCACTTGCCTAACGCAGCTGTAGGTTCGAATCCCATTATGAAGTGTCGAATTATTTCATGTGAGGAAGCTATCCAGCTAGCTTCTGGAAGGTAGGTGGTTCTACTTGGCTGCCCATCCATGCCTGAAATACTTCTCGTAGGCACCCAGGGTCGTCCTTGACCAATAATAGCTGGAGAGTCGTCATATGACTTAGCTGTAGCTGCGACTTTAAGCCCCCCAAAATAAACAAATAAATAGTAAACAAGTCTACTTTGGAGAAAAAACAACGGAAAATAATATGAAGCGAGAATTGAAACTAATTTAGTGCAGATGTGAAAGGTTATATGTCCATGAATCAGGTGAATCTGCCAAGATATACTAGAAGGTATATGAGAAGATACACTAGGAGATATACTAGAAAATATATGCGAAGATATACTAGAAGATACACTAGAAGATATACTAGAAGATATACTAGAAAATATACTAGAAGATATACTAGAAGATATACCAGAAGATATACCAGAAGATATACCATATGATACACTAGAAGATATACTAGAAGATATACTAGAATATATACTAGAAGATACACTAGAAGATATACTAGAAAATATACTAGAAGATATACTAGAAGATACACTAGAAGATACACTAGAAGATATACTAGAAGATACACTAGAAGATATACTAGAAGATATACCAGAAGATATACCAGAAGACACACTAGAAGATATACTAGAAGATACACTAGAAGATATACTAGAAGATATACTAGAATATATACTAGAAGATACACTAGAAGATACACTAGAAGATATACTAGAAGATACACTAGAAGATATACTAGAAGCTATATACTAGAAGATATTCTAGAAGATACACTAGGAGATATACTAGAAGATATACTAGAAGACATATACTAGAAGATATACTAGAAGATACACTAGAAGATACACTAGGAGATATACTAGAAGATATACTAGGAGATACACTAGAAGATATACTAGAAGATACACTAGAAGATACACTAGGAGATATACTAGAAGATATACTAGAAGATATACTAGGAGATACACTAGAAGATATACTAGAAGATATACTAGAAGATATACTAGAAGATACACTAGGAGATATACTAGAAGATATACTAGAAGATACACTAGAAGATATACTAGAAGATATATGAGAAGATATACTAGAAGATATACCACTAGAAGATATACGAGAAGATATACTAGAAGATATACTAGGAGATACACTAGAAGATACACTAGAAGATATATACTAGAAGATACACTAGAAGATATACTAGAAGATATATGAGAAGATATACTAGAAGATATACTAGAAGATATACTAGAAGATATACAAGAAGATACACTAGAAGATATACGAGAAGATATACTAGAAGATATACTAGGAGATACACTAGAAGATACACTAGAAGATATATACTAGAAGATACACTAGAAGATATACTAGAAGATATATGAGAAGATATACTAGAAGATATACTAGAAGATATACTAGAAGATATACAAGAAGATACACTAGAAGATATACGAGAAGATACACTTAAATTGCTGTATTCAGCACCACACGATTCTGAGAGTTCAATATCAAAAATGTATTTCTAGATTCATAGAATAGTTGCTTGCATATAAAATTGTGACGGTTATTGTGAATGATCTCTTATTATGGATATTTATTTGCAAAATCACCATTAAGTTTGTAAATAATGGATTACTAAGGTTAATTCTAGGATGATATCCATTTTAACTACATGCGTAGTTTTATGTTTTGCGCAACTTGAACAAAATTTAACTATGTAGGACTTGAACTTCAAGGTAGTATAATCGCTAGCCAAGTGATACGCTGGGTGTCTCAAGCGATCTTTATTGTCAACATCATCTTGTTTGCAAATAAGCAAAACTGGGCATGGTATTTTATCTGGTCTTATATTACTGGTGAAGATTATCCAGTTACTCTAAGTCCCCTAGTTGTACACCTGGTAAATGTTGTGTTAGGAGAGACACTGTGGAGGTAAACGATACATATATGAGTTTCAAATCAAAAGAATCCACTAAATATTACCGTCTTGGTGGCCTAGTGGTTAAGGCGTCTGCCTACGGAGCGGGAGGTCGAAGGTTCGAATCTCGTCAGGGGTTCATTCTGATATGGCCGGGTGGTGAGCCACCAGCTAGTTAAATAATGGTTACCGCTTGCCTACCAGCCTGGTGCCTGGCATACAAGCATAGGATTCGGGAAGTACTGATGTTCATAAAAAGAGGTGTCTCATAAGTCAGAAATGGCTGGCCCTTTAAATAGGAGTGACACTATAATAAACAAACACTTTACTTTACTTTATTATAAAATTTAATATTACCTACCTGCAAAAATAACCTGTTATGATGCTACAATTTCATGCATTTTATGGTGCCTTTCCGGTGAGCAGTAAGGTGCCGGTTTATCTGGGAGCAATTCTTACCTGTCATAGAGAGCAGACAATGACTTATTTTACCCCTGCACTTACAATCTGTCTTATCTATGATTGGTTAGTGATTGTTGACCTTTGGCTTGAATATAGCTTTGATAGTTTCATGAAACTGGTCCCTGGCTTGAATATAGCTGTGATGGTGAAGCAGGTCCCTGGCTTGAATATAGCTGTGATGGTGAAGCAGGAACCTGGCTTGAATATAGCTGTGATGGTGAAGCAGGTCCCTGGCTTGAATATAGCTGTGATGGTGAAGCAGGAACCTGGCTTGAATATAGCTGTGATGGTGAAGCAGGTCCCTGGCTTGAATATAGCTTTGATGGTTTCATGAAGCTGTTCCCTGGCTTGAATATAGCTGTGATGGTTTCATGAAGCTGGCCCCTGTCTTGAATATAGCTGTGATGGTTTCATGAAACTGCTCCCTGGCTTGAATATAGATGTGATGGTTTCATGAAGCTGCTCCCTGGCTTGAATATAGTTGTGATGGTTTCATGAAGCTGTTCCCTGGCTTGAATATAGTTGTGATGGTTTCATGAAGCTGCTCCCTGGCTTGAATATAGTTGTGATGGTTTCATGAAGCTGGTCCCTGGCTTGAATATAGTTGTGATGGTTTCATGAAGCTGGCCCCTGGCTTGAGTATAGCTGTGATTGGTTCATGAAGTCAGCCTATGGCTTGAATATACGAATATACAGTCAAACCACTATCTGTGATTCCCTTTGCTGGCTGCTTAGCACAGGTGGCTGTTTAATAGAGGTAACATGTATAATAGAACAGCATTTTGGGAATATGGAAATTGGCTGCATAATAGAGGTGACCACTAACATAGATCTGACTGTTTGACCATTGCCTTACACTTAAAGGATTTCTCTGCCATCAGTCTTGTTCACAAAACTATCGTGCTTCCATCCATGTCATTCTGAATTTGTAATGGCCTCTACAATGTACTTGCTGATGTTTATAAAGGCATCTACAATGTACTTGCTGATGTATATAAAGGCATCTACATTGTACTTGCTGATGTTTATAAAGGCATCTACAATGTACTTGCTGATGTTTATAAAGGCATCTACATTGTACTTGCTGATGTTTATAAAGGCATCTACAACGTACCTGTTGATGTTTATAAAGTCCTCTACAATATACTTGCTGATGTTTATAAAGGCCTCTACAATGTACTTGCTGATGTTTATAAAGGCCTCTACAATGTACTTGCTGATGTTCATAAAGGCATCTACAATGTACTTGCTGATGTTTATAAAGTCCTCTACAATATACTTGCTGATGTTTATAAAGGCCTCTACAATGTACTTGCTGATGTTTATAAAGGCCTCTACATTGTACTTGCTGATGTATATAAAGGCATCTACAACGTACCTGTTGATGTTTATAAAGTCCTCTACAATATACTTGCTGATGTTTATAAAGGCCTCTACAATGTACTTGCTGATGTTTATAAAGGCCTCTACAATGTACTTGCTGATGTTCATAAAGGCATCTACAATGTACTTGCTGATGTTTATAAAGTCCTCTACAATATACTTGCTGATGTTTATAAAGGCCTCTACAATGTACTTGCTGATGTTTATAAAGGCCTCTACAATGTACTTGCTGATGTATATAAAGGCATCTACAACGTACCTGTTGATGTTTATAACGTCCTCTACAATGTATTTGCTGAAGTTCAAATCAAATTATTCGTCTCAATTATCACCTCATACTCCTCTTATTAATATAATAACAACACAATTCTTCTAACATTCTATCTCTAGCTTTAATTGCATCCTGTATTCACTGTAAAATGCACTTTGATATTATTATGGTATTTGGTATTTGGTATCATTATATGATTTGTTACTATTGTAGGAAGTCTAGGTCGCCAATCGCCCGAGGGTCCCGGATTCCAAGGTTATACTGCAGGCTTGTTTGCATATATAGCAATGAGTGTTTCATATTCTCTTCACAAAACACAATTTGTATTCCTGTACCCCTTTTTCAATGTATCCTTAATATACTTTTAAAACATCTTGCATGCTTTCATAACAATGTGTTTCCTACATGTTATTTACTGTATCAGTATGGTTGAATCTTTCTAATAAAGTTTAGATGTTTGTGACAATATGATCATTACGTGATTAATATACATTCGTAAGATTCATTTTGTACAATCTTTGTCTTTGCTCTGTCTTTGAATAGTTTAACTTTAAGGAAACTTCTACGGCTCAGGTAAACCACCAGTTTGTTATAGACAGCAGAATGTCGGCTTAATGAGAAACTATTTCATCCATCAGCTTTTTCCACATGAACTAAGAACCGTTTCGTGTTACGCCCACATTGTTAGAACTGTGTGTGTGTGTTTTACGTTTATTTATCGTCGCTACCGGTTGCCCATATGAGCGAAGCCTCCTGAAGAGATTAGTCATTTTAGATTTTTGGAGGATAGTGCAATGATACAGATAGAGACCCATTCCAGAGTCTCCTCTGGTTCTTTTACGTGCACTGTGTAAAGCACCGACACAAGACCTCGGTTTAACGTTTCATCTGAAAGAATGTTAATTTTATTAGGGTCAGACGTGGGATCGACCCTGTGATCCCTGGATTACCAGTCCAGCGTGTTAACCACTGGACTACAGATCCGTCTGTTAGAACTGTTGACTTAATCTATTCTAATTTACTCAGTCCACTTGAGAAAAGTCTATTTAGTTTAAACATATTTAATTTTTCAATTATTTACAGCAACAAATGACAGACATTAATATAAATTAAGGATAAGAAGTTTAAACTTTATTTATTTTACAACGATTGCGAAGCAAGTTTTAACAACTTATATTAATTACTCTCGTTGGCGCGGGTGAAAGCGTAAATGTGGTCATTCGTGTGAGAGGAAACCAGAGTACCCGGAGAAAACCCACCTGTCCGATCTGGCGACCACCGTACCATCTCACTTACTTCCCGGTCCGAGGATCGAACCCGGGTTGCATTGGTGAAATGAATTTTAATAACATTTAGTTTAAACAATATTTATTGTAAAACATAAATCACATATAACATACAACAACTTACATAATACATAATGCAAAGGATCAAGTTCCGTAGAACATTTTGCTTAGCCAATGCATCTGTTTTGGCAATGAATTTAAGAACACACAATTTGTCTTAGCCAATGCACCTGTTTTAGCAATGAATTTAAGAATACACAATTTGGCTTAGCCAATGCACCCATTTTAGCCATGAATTTAAGGACATGCAATTTGGCTTAGCGCCTGTTTTAGCAATAAATTTAAGGACATGCAATTTGGCTTAGCACCTGTTTTAGCAATAAATTTAAGGACATGCAATTTGGCTTAGTCAATGCACCTGTTTTAGCAATAAATTTAAGGACATGCAATTTGGCTTAGCACCTGTTTTAGCAATAAATTTAAGAACACACAATTTGGCTTAGCCAATGCACCCATTTTAGCAATGAATTTTAAGAACATTTGGCGTAACCAATGCCATATTAATTTATTGAAGAAGGATGACATAGAACTATGTTGATGACAGAACTCATTACGCCTGATCTGGATATATTTTGTTTGCATATTCCTTCTAATTTATTCGGCATTTTAAGGGTTTAGAAACATTTTTGATATTCGGATACAATGAAATATAGAACGTAATGTGTGCATAACACGTCGCTGCCATCCATTAATACACAGATAATGAATTTGTTTTCATTTCCTTTGCTAAATAATCGCACACAATTGGACTTCATATCAATTAAACCAAAGCAAAAGCATATATTTAGAACATTTTTACCAGTATGGTTAGTGCAATACTGAATTTTGTTCATAATACGGTAAAATAATTTGTACAATGAGAAAGGGGGCAGGAATACAACATAAATCTTACTTGCACTAAGCTATCCTCTTCATTCATCATCTTCAGGTAATGCAGTCCACATTTTCCATCATGTGGAAGCTAATAGAGTCCATTGAACTTTGAGAGGAATGTATTTTTATTTCGTAATTGTCCTATTATTCTAAATACGGTAAATAATACCAAAATAAAACAAGTGAAAACCAAGAATAGCCGCATATGTCAACATATTTTAAGATAAAATATATTAGCTCAAAAGTACTCAGCCTTAAAATCATATATGACTTACTTCCCTTGACTACTTACTCTTCATTGGAAACAAGAAAAGGTGCATGGATCTGTGCTATTTACTTCCCATTATAATTACTTTCTGTGATTCTCCCATGTGACAATATAGTTCTACAGAGTATGTTCAGGCAATTTGAAAGTATTATGTTTGGTTCACGTTTGAAGGTAAATATTACTTGATCATGGGGCCCCATTTGCAAAGTAATTAAATAATCTGGCTTCAATTAAGATTAACCCCCCCCCCCTGCTCTAGTGAGGGACCTCGCTGGCTCTTCTATTACCTCCCTTTGCAGATAAAGTCTCAATTTATCCCTAAATATATAGTGGTCCTTTCAGTTGGAATCCTTTGTTTTTACAGTTATTCCCTAACCAAATGTTGCATTATGATAAATGTGATTTTATCCAAATCATGTTAGTTAACCCATTTCATTCTGGATACATTTAAAGGCTTTTACAAACAACATAGATCCAGATCAGCCGCAGCGTGATGCTGCATGCTGATCAGGATCTATGTTGTTTGTTACATAGCCAAGTGTTTTAGCAAGATCATCTGAATAACAAACAGCATAGAGCCTGATCAGACGGCACATTCCATGGCGGCTGATCTGGCTCTATATTCTTTGCAAATACTGTTTGAACGGTATCCAGAATCAAATGGGTTAATTGATAAAAAATCCAGATTGTTTGCCCATTATCTGTCGAGATATAGTAATATAACATAAATAAAACAGAGGAAACCACTTGAGAGGACCTACATACATTTAGGGAGTATTCAGGGGCAGTAACTGACCGAGGTCTCTCATTTCAACATGTCTTCCTCTAAAGAAATCTCCACCTACATTGTATTGTAATTATGGCCTTGTATAGAATCATGTGAAATTTGACACAATTTATTATGCCCTTGTATGGTATGGTGGGAAATTTGACACAATTTATTATGCCCTTGTATGGTATGGTGGGAAATTTGGCACAATTTGTTATGCCCTTGTATGGTATGGTTGAAATTTGACACAATTTATTATGCCCTTGTATGGCATGGTGTGAAATTTGGCACAATTTATACTGTTTTGTATGGTATGGTGGGAAATTTGACACAATTTATTATGCCCTTGTATGGCATGGTGTGAAATTTGGCACAATTTATACTGTCTTGTATGGTATGGTGTGACATTTGACACAATTTATTATGCCCTTGTATGGTATGGTGGGACATTTGACACAATTTGTTATGCCCTTGTATGATATGGTTGAAATTTGACACAATTTATTATGCCCTTGTATGGTATGGTTGAAATTTGACACAATTTATTATGCCCTTGTATGGTATGGTGGGACATTTGACACAATTTATTATGCCCTTGTATGGCATGGTGGGACATTTGACACAATTTATTATGCCCTTGTATGGTATGGTGTGACATTTGACACAATTTATTATGCCCTTGTATGGTATGGTGGGACATTTGGCACAATTTGTTATGGCCTTGCATGGTATGATGTGAATATTATCACCTTGCATGAAATATGGTGACTTGATAGTTGGCATGAATTTTTGGTGGCTTTGCGTAGTATGATGTGAAAGTTGGCACACAGATTGCTGAAAGAGGCTGATTGTTGCAGGCACAATCTAGGTTAGACCAGAATTATAGAATGGCTAGAATTTTAAGGTTGAGTCATATCTTATATGAAGTAACATTTTTTCCCTTTAAATTAAGAGCTCTAATCTGCTAATGTACCATGGCAACCTGTTTTGTCTGTTGTCGCTGCTGATCTGTAGCTCGGAGAAATGGCACCAATGTGTAACCAATAGCGCTAGTTGACATTATAGCAAGACTGTATATCACAATATTAGCCTAATTTGTTTGTTTTCACAAAATGTTTACAGCTATTAGGCTTGCTGACCTTTCTCCTGCTGTTTATAATTACTGCTGTCGGCATAGGAAAGAGGATACCAAGCCCATAGGCCAGGACACAATCTGTGATAGCAGGGCCAAAGTATCATCAAAGCTTATATCATTGGGAAGAAGTGCTGAGGGGAAGGGGGAGGAGAAGGGAAGAAGTGCTGAGGGGAAGGGGGAGGAGAAGGGAAGAAGTGCTGAGTGGGAGGGAGAAGGGAAGAAGTGCTGAGGGGAAGGGGGGAGGAGAAGGGAAGAAGTGCTGAGGGGAAGTGGAGGAGAAGGGAAGAAGTGCTGAGGGGAAGGGGGAGGGGAAGGGAAGAAGTGCTGAGGGGAGGGAGAAGGGAAAAAGTGCTGAGGGGAAGGGAAGAAGTGCTGGGGGGAAGGGGGAGGAGAAGGGAAGAAGTGCTGAGGGGAAGGGGGAGGAGAAGGGAAGAAGTGCTGAGGGGAAGGGGGAGGAGAAGGGAAGGGAAGAAATGCTGAGGGGAAGGTGGAGGAGAATGGAAGAAGTGCTGAGGGGAAGGGGGAGGAGAAGGGAAGAAGTGCTGAGGGGAGGAGAAGGGAAGATTGTGATTTTCCTTTGATTTCCTGTCCACAGAGGTTAACCGGTTCTGCGTTTTAGTTTATACAAATTTATTTTAGCTCGATTGTGAAACAAGTTCTTGCAACTTATATTAATCACTCTCGAGCCCTCATTCCTAATGGAATCCATCGCCATGAGGGAGAGAGAAGAGGCAATGTGGAATTTAAATGCCTAAGGGCACAGTCATAAGAGCTCCAACCCGGCTCGAACTCCGGGCCTTTCGCACCTGAAGCGAACGCGCTACCATTGCGCTATCACGACTTCCACGGTTCTGCATTTTACTGTGGCTATTGAATAAAACAATTTCTCACTATCAAACAGCACAGTACTGCTGGTCAAGCTGTACTGTGGCTATTGAATAAAACAATCTCTCACTATCAAACAGCACAGTACTGCTGGTCAAGCTGTGCTCAGACAAATGTCACAATCGTCACAATGTTGCAGACCCAAATGTGTGGTGCTTGAAGTGTCTCCCCAGAAAGAGACTATAGTATATATATAATATTTGTGGCTTTGTGTATCCGTCCGTTCGTCCATCTGTCCACAAACAATAATTTACTAAGTACTACAGAGAATTTATTAAGATTCACACAATAAGTATCATGTATGTAACAATCAGAGGTCAAAGTTATAATTGAGGTTAGAGGTCAGTATCTCAGAGGGCAATGTTATACTTAGGATCAGAGGTTGTATGTTAGAAGTCAATGTCAAGGTCAGTATCTCAGAGGGCAATGTTATACTTAGGATCAGAGGTTGTATGTTAGAAGTCAATGTCAAGGTCAGTATCTCAGAGGGCAATGTTATACTTAGGATCAGAGGTTGTATGTTAGAAGTCAATGTCAAGGTCAGTATCTCAGAGGGCAATGTTATACTTAGGATCAGAGGTTGTATGTTAAAAGTCAATGTCAAGGTCAGTATCTCAGAGGGCAATGTTATACTTAGGATCAGAGGTTGTATGTTAGAAGTCAATGTCAAGGTCAGTATCTCAGAGGGCAATGTTATACTTAGGATCAGAGGTTGTATGTTAGAAGTCAATGTCAAGGTCAGTATCTCAGAGGGCAATGTTATACTTAGGGTCAGAGGTTGTATGTTAGAAGTCAATGTCAAGGTCAGTATCTCAGAGGGCAATGTTATACTTAGGGTCAGAGGTTGTATGTTAGAGGTCAATGTCAAGGTCAGTATCTAAGATTTTTGGGTTACATGACTGTGGACCTCACAGATTAGCATCCCAGATGTTTAGGTTACACATTTGGATAAAAAGTCAATGCCTCAAAGGTAAATAATACATCGGGGGGGGGGGGTCAACGGTCAGATGTCAAGGTTATCATTGAGGAATTATGGTCAGTATCTCAACGGTCATTGTTACACTTAGGGTCAAATGTTATTATCCCAGTGGTGTTACAGTATGTAATAGTTGTGTATGTGATAAGTCAGTTAGGATATGCCATTGTCTGAATGTCTCAATATGTACATTACTTCCAGACACACATGTAAACATAATTATACATTTGTTACTTCAGGAAAGTGGAAGATGGCGGTAAAGAGCAACATGCAGGTAAGAATAACCTTCTACAGTTTGAAGATAGCGTGATCAGAATTTCCCCAAAATTGTCATATACATATGTAATTTGACTACTCTATTACTAAGAATCGATGAGAGACATCGGTCAGTTACTGCCCCTGAATACTCTCTAAAAGAAGATAGGTCATATTAAGTGTTTTCCTCTGTTTTTACCGTTGTTTCCTTTGCACAACATGCTAGCAATTTTATTCCACAATCATTTCTTAAGAGTTTTAAATTACTATATCTCGACAGATCTCCTTACAGTAGATGCAATGGGTACTTATTTTTAAAAGGATGTTTTCAGTTAATTAACACAATTTGGATATAATCACATATATCATACTGCAACATCTGGTTAGGGAACAACAGTAAAAACAAAGGATTCTAACTAAAAGGAACTATTCACATTTTGGAATAAATCAGACTTTATCTGCCAAGGGAGGTAATAGAAAATTAGAGATGTCTATCATTGAGCAAGCACCCTTGTCTTATTTTTGTTTCTTGTTTATTAAATCCATATTTTTATAGATGACCGTTAAAGGCTCTCTATTCCTATGCTTCCGTTTACCTGTTATAGAGATTTTTATAGCATAAGTATGTCGGGAAAACCTCCGTTTGAAGAGCAGTACAAAAAACGGATATTGACCATATTTCCCAAGATGATATTTCTCGTAGATCACAGGATTACACCGGCTTATACTTGTCTCGTAATAAATCATTTTTCAGTTTGTCACTGTCTGTTATAGCCGTGACATGATAAAAAAAACACTGTAATATCTTATTTACTATTTACTAAATGCAGCACATACATGAAAATAACATTTATATACAAAACTGTGATAAAAATCGCTGACGTAAGAATGTAAGAACCGTTCATTAATGGAGTAGTAATAAACTGATACTCGATTTAATAGTCTGCTATATTCTGTCATTTTGCACTAATTATTGACAAGTTAAAGTTTAAAGTCAAAACAAACTGATTATATATAATTATTAGGATGAGCCGTTATTCCAATTATTGTTTAACCCTTTCAACCCCAAGTAACTGACATGGACTGGTCCATGATAATTTTAGACCAATAAATTAATAACAAAATTACATTTGGATCAGTTCATTTATCAAAATGGGTAATTTTATCTAAAAATAGTAATAATTATTACTGGCAAAAAAGTGCAGATCCTGATGAGACGGCTCGTCATGAGCCGGCTCATCTGGATCTACACTTTTCATAAGCCTATTTAGAGGCCTGTGGGGTTGAAAGGGTTAATTGCTGTTTAGTGTGTACCTGTAATTACTGTCACAGTAAACACCTTTAACTATTTTTATCGATTACGGTGGTACGTCTTTGAATAGGTAAATTTGTCGAATGAAAGTCGCTTTTCAGACTTCGGCGACAAGCAGGCGCTCTTCAGACTTTGTCGGCAGGCAGATGCTATGACATAATGAGTGTGAAATTCTGCCTATTTATTTATATACTGAGGAACCAAACAATAAATGTGATATAAGGAAGAATTTGATGGAGCAGTTTTAATGATAGTATCTGAAACTGGACTTTGACCCGACTTCCGAGATAACCGGAGAATTTGACATAACCGACTTTTATATAACGGATGTAGATAGAGCAATTTTAAAAACATTACAATGCGTCTATTTTTAGGCGCACATGCGTACTGTGTACAAAATGCGTCTATTTTTATGCGTACTGTGTACATGGGATCACAAAAGCAATAGAAGCATGTCGGGCAGTTTGAACAAAAATCGCCTTGCATTTAAACCTCTTACATGTAGCAAAGCATAATCACAAATTGAGTACCGTCCAAATTGAGTACCTTCCTAATTGAGTACTGCCCATATTGAGTATCGTCCAAATTGAGTACCGTCCATATTGAGTACCGTCCATATTGAGTACCGCCCATATTGAGTACCGACCATATTGAGTACCGACCATATTGAGTACCGCCCATATTGAGTACCGTCCATATTGAGTACCGTCCATATTGAGTACCGTCCATATTGAGTACCGTCCATATTGAGTACCGTCCATATTGAGTACCGCCCATATTGAGTACCGACCATATTGAGTACCATCCATATTGAGTACCGTCCATATTGAGTACCGCCCAAATTGAGTATCGTCCATATTGAGTACCGTCCATATTGAGTATCGTCCATATTGAGTACCGCCCATATTGAGTATCGTCCATATTGAGTACCGCCCAATTTGAGTACCGCCCATATTGAGTATCGTCCATATTGAGTACCGCCCATATTGAGTACCGCCCATATTGAGTATCGTCCATATTGAGTACCGCCCAATTTGAGTACCGTCCATATTGAGTATCGTCCATATTGAGTACCGTCCATATTGAGTACCGTCCATATTGAGTACCGCCCATATTGAGTATCGTCCATATTGAGTACCGCCCAATTTGAGTACCGCCCATATTGAGTATCGTCCATATTGAGTACCGTCCATATTGAGTATCGTCCATATTGAGTATCGCCCATATTGAGTATCGTCCATATTGAGTATCGTCCATATTGAGTACCGCCCATATTGAGTACCGTCCATATTGAGTACCGTCCATATTGAGTACCGTCTACCGTCCATATTGAGTACCGTCCAAATTGAGTACCATCCAATTTGAGTACCGCCCATATTCGCCAATAAGACACATTTTTTACCAGCAGATTATGGCCTCAAAGTGGCTTCCTGTTTTATAAGTGAGTGCTAAAAAAAATACAAATATAAACATGATAAATATATAAGCAAATTGATACAACTGCAATGCTATGCTTATACTTGCACACTGCAAGAATAAAATCTAGAAGCAAATGGGTTGGACAACAAGTTTTACCAACATTAGCGAGTGCCCTCCCCAAATTCAAGCCTGGGGCCATTATGGCCTAGTTGTTATGATCTAATCCCACTTGTGGGTGTCAAATTTGTTCATGTGAGGAAGCTATCCAGCTGGTTTGTGGAATGTCTGGTGGTTCTACCCGGGTCTCTGAAATACTGCTCGACGTGGCACCCAGGGTCTTCCTCCACCAATTCTAGCTGGAGAGTCACCATATGACCGAAGCTATTGGTGTGAAGGTCAGTGGTTCTACTTGGGGTCTTCCTCCACCAATACTAGCTGGAGAGTCGCCATATGACCCAAGCTGTTAGTGTTAAACCTCAAACACTCATCACATTTCAATACACCGAACCAATCAGAGGTGCTGTTTGATGTTTTCTAATATCGATGAATGTATTGTGCAGATAGTGTCTGGGAAAATCATTCTCATCAATCAGGCGATTGCTTCTGGTCCAAATACATATCTGTGTTTAATGACATTATAATATACACTAAGCCAGAGACTAAACACACTTCATAGTCCTTCTCTGAGATAAGATAAATTTTATTTTGAGTCAGCAAGATAGCAACAATACAACACAAGCTCTGAGTGAGCTTTTGAACCAACTATAGAACATAAAATAATGGTAACAGCTATATAATTAGAATCACTGATAATAGTATGCATATTTATTGTTAATTTGTTTCTAAGATTTATGCTGAAATAGCATAGCATCACTGTCGACGTCTCTGAGGGTGTGGTACAATAGCATCACTGTCAACCTCTCTGAGGGTGTGGTACAATAGCATCACTGTCAACCTCTCTGAGGGTGTGGTACAATAGCATCACTGTCGACCTCTCTGAGGGTGTGGTACAATAGCATCACTGTCAACCTCTCTGAGGGTGTGGTACAATAGCATCACTGTCAACTTCTCTGAGGGTGTGGTACAATAGCATCACTGTCGACCTCTCTGAGGGTGTGGTACAATAGCATCACTGTCGACCTCTCTGAGGGTGTGGTACAATAGCATCACTGTTGACCTCTCTGAGGGTGTGGTACAATAGCATCACTGTTGACCTCTCTGAGGGTGTGGTACAATAGCATCACTGTTGACCTCTCTGAGGGTGTGGTACAATAGCATCACTGTCGACCTCTCTGAGGGTGTGGTACAATAGCATCACTGTCAACCTCTCTGAGGGTGTGGTACAATAGCATCACTGTTGACCTCTCTGAGGGTGTGGTACAATAGCATCACTGTCGACCTCTCTGAGGGTGTGGTACAATAGCATCACTGTCGACCTCTCTGAGGGTGTGGTACAATAGCATCACTGTCGACCTCTCTGAGGGTGTGGTACAATAGTATAGCATCACTGTCGACCTCTCTGAGGGTGTGGTACAATAGCATCACTGTTGACCTCTCTGAGGGTGTGGTACAATAGCATCACTGTTGACCTCTCTAAGGGTGTGGTACAATAGCATCACTGTTGACCTCTCTGAGGGTGTGGTACAATAGCATCACTGTTGACCTCTCTGAGGGTGTGGTACAATAGCATCACTGTCGACCTCTCTGAGGGTGTGGTACAATAGCATCACTGTTGACCTCTCTGAGGGTGTGGTACAATAGCATCACTGTTGACCTCTCTGAGGGTGTGGTACAATAGCATCACTGTCGACCTCTCTGAGGGTGTGGTACAATAGCATCACTGTCGGCCTCTCTGAGGGTGTGGTACAATAGCATCACTGTCGACCTCTCTGAGGGTGTGGTACAATAGTATAGCATCACTGTCGACCTCTCTGAGGGTGTGGTACAATAGCATCACTGTCGACGTCTCTGAGGGTGTGGTACAATAACATCACTGTCGACATCTCTGAGGGTGCGGTACAATAGCATCACTGTCGACCTCTCTGAGGGTGTGGTACAATAGCATCACTGTTGACCTCTCTGAGGGTGTGGTACAATAGCATCACTGTCGACCAGCATCACTGTCGACCTCTCTGAGGGTGTGGTACAATAGCATCACTGTTGACCTCTCTGAGGGTGTGGTACAATAGCATCACTGTCGACCTCTCTGAGGGTGTGGTACAATAGTATAGCATCACTGTTGACCTCTCTGAGGGTGTGGTACAATAGTATAGCATCACTGTTGACCTCTCTGAGGGTGTTGTACAATAGCATCACTGTCGACCTCTCTGAGGGTGTGGCACAATAGTATAGCATCACTGTCGACCTCTCTGACGGTGTGGTACAATAGTGTTGTGTTTGGTGTGGTTGTATAGTATCACTGTCGACCTCTCTGAGGGTGTGGTACAACAACATCACTGTCGACCTCTCTGAGGGTGTGGTACAATAGCATCACTGTCGACGTCTCTGAGGGTATGGTACAATAGCATCACTGTCGACCTCTCTGAGGGTGTTGTACAATAGCATCACTGTCGACCTCTCTGAGGGTGTTGTACAATAGCATAGTATCACTGTCGACCTCTCTGAGTGTGTGGTACAATAGCATCACTGTCGACCTCTCTGAGGGTGTGGTACAATAGCATCACTGTCGGCCTCTCTGAGGGTGTGGTACAATAGCATCACTGTCGGCCTCTCTGAGGGTGTGGTACAATAGTATAGCATCACTGTCGACCTCTCTGAGGGTGTGGTACAATAGCATCACTGTCGACCTCTCTGAGGGTGTGGTACAATAGCATCACTGTTGACCTCTCTGAGGGTGTGGTACAATAGCATCACTGTTGACCTCTCTGAGGGTGTGGTACAATAGCATCACTGTCGACCTCTCTGAGGGTGTGGTACAATAGCATCACTGTCGGCCTCTCTGAGGGTGTGGTACAATAGCATCACTGTCGACCTCTCTGAGGGTGTGGTACAATAGTATAGCATCACTGTCGACCTCTCTGAGGGTGTGGTACAATAGCATCACTGTCGACGTCTCTGAGGGTGTGGTACAATAACATCACTGTCGACGTCTCGGAGGGTGCGGTACAATAGCATCACTGTCGACCTCTCTGAGGGTGTGGTACAATAGCATCACTGTTGACCTCTCTGAGGGTGTGGTACAATAGCATCACTGTCGACCAGCATCACTGTCGACCTCTCTGAGGGTGTGGTACAATAGCATCACTGTTGACCTCTCTGAGGGTGTGGTACAATAGCATCACTGTCGACCTCTCTGAGGGTGTGGTACAATAGTATAGCATCACTGTTGACCTCTCTGAGGGTGTGGTACAATAGTATAGCATCACTGTTGACCTCTCTGAGGGTGTTGTACAATAGCATCACTGTCGACCTCTCTGAGGGTGTGGCACAATAGTATAGCATCACTGTCGACCTCTCTGACGGTGTGGTACAATAGCATAGCATCACTGTCGACCTCTCTGAGTGTGTGGTACAATAGTATAGTATCACTGTCGACCTCTCTGAGGGTGTGGTACAACAACATCACTGTCGACCTCTCTGAGGGTGTGGTACAATAGCATCACTGTCGACGTCTCTGAGGGTATGGTACAATAGCATCACTGTCGACCTCTCTGAGGGTGTTGTACAATAGCATCACTGTCGACCTCTCTGAGGGTGTTGTACAATAGCATAGTATCACTGTCGACCTCTCTGAGTGTGTGGTACAATAGCATCACTGTCAACCTCTCTGAGGGTGTGGTACAATAGCATCACTGTCGGCCTCTCTGAGGGTGTGGTACAATAGCATCACTGTCGGCCTCTCTGAGGGTGTGGTACAATAGTATAGCATCACTGTCGACCTCTCTGAGGGTGTGGTACAATAGCATCACTGTCGGCCTCTCTGAGGGTGTGGTACAATAGCATAGCATCACTGTCGGCCTCTCTGAGGGTGTGGTACAATAGCATCACTGTCGGCCTCTGAGGGTGTGGTACAATAGTATAGCATCACTGTCGACCTCTCTGAGGGTGTGGTACAATAGCATAGCATCACTGTCGACCAGCATCACTGTTGACCTCTCTGAGGGTGTTGTACAATAGCATCACTGTCGACCTCTCTGAGGGTGTGGTACAATAGTATAGCATCACTGTTGACCAGCATCACTGTCGACCTCTCTGAGGGTGTTGTACAATAGCATCACTGTCGACCTCTTTGAGGGTGTGGTACAATAGTATAGCATCACTGTCGACCTCTCTGAGGGTGTGGTACAATAGCATCACTGTCGACCTCTCTGACGGTGTGATACAATAGCATAGCATCACTGTCGACCTCTCTGACGGTGTGATACAATAGCATAGCATCACTGTCGACCTCTCTGACGGTGTGATACAATAGTATAGCATCACTGTCGACCTCTCTGATGGTGTGATACAATAGCATAGCATCACTGTCTACCTCTCTGATGGTGTGGTACAATAGCATAGCATCACTGTCGACCTCTCTGAGTGTGTGGTACAATAGTATAGTATCACTTGTCGACCTCTCTGAGGGTGTGGTACAATAACATCACTGTCGACCTCTCTGAGGGTGTGGTACAATAGCATCACTGTCGACGTCTCTGAGGGTGTGGTACAATAGCATCACTGTCGACCTCTCTGAGGGTGTTGTACAATAGCATCACTGTCGACCTCTCTGAGGGTGTTGTACAATAGCATAGTATCACTGTCGACCTCTCTGAGGGTGTGGTACAATAGCATCACTGTCGACCTCTCTGAGGGTGTGGTACAATAGCATCACTGTCGGCCTCTCTGAGGGTGTGGTACAATAGCATCACTGTCGGCCTCTCTGAGGGTGTGGTACAATAGTATAGCATCACTGTCGACCTCTCTGAGGGTGTGGTACAATAGCATCACTGTCGGCCTCTCTGAGGGTGTGGTACAATAGCATAGCATCACTGTCGGCCTCTCTGAGGGTGTGGTACAATAGCATCACTGTCGGCCTCTGAGGGTGTGGTACAATAGTATAGCATCACTGTCAACCTCTCTGAGGGTGTGGTACAATAGCATCACTGTCGGCCTCTCTGCGGGTGTGGTACAATAGCATAGCATCACTGTCGACGTCTCTGAGGGTGTGGTACAATAGCATAGCATCACTGTCGACCAGCATCACTGTCGACCTCTCTGAGGGTGTTGTACAATAGCATCACTGTCGACCTCTCTGAGGGTGTGGTACAATAGTATAGCATCACTGTTGACCAGCATCACTGTCGACCTCTCTGAGGGTGTTGTACAATAGCATCACTGTCGACCTCTCTGAGGGTGTGGTACAATAGTATAGCATCACTGTCGACCTCTCTGAGGGTGTGGTACAATAGCATCACTGTCGACCTCTCTGACGGTGTGATACAATAGCATAGCATCACTGTCGACGTCTGACGGTGTGATACAATAGCATAGCATCACTGTCGACCTCTCTGACGATGTGATACAATAGTATAGCATCACTGTCAACCTCTCTGATGGTGTGATACAATAGCATAGCATCACTGTTGACCTCTCTGATGGTGTGATACAATAGTATAGCATCACTGTCGACCTCTGACGGTGTGATACAATAGCATAGCATCACTGTCGACCTCTCTGACGGTGTGATACAATAGTATAGCATCACTGTCGACCTCTGACGGTGTGATACAATAGTATAGCATCACTGTCGACCTCTCTGATGGTGTGATACAATAGTATAGCATCACTGTCGACCTCTCTGACGGTGTGATACAATAGTATAGCATCACTGTTGACCTCTCTGACGGTGTGATACAATAGTATAGCATCACTGTCGACCTCTCTGACGGTGTGATACAATAGTATAGCATCACTGTCGACCTCTCTGACGGTGTGGTACACTAGCATAGCATCACTGTTGACCTCTCTGACGGTGTGATACAATAGTATAGCATCACTGTCAACCTCTCTGACGGTGTGATACAATAGTATAGCATCACTGTTGACCTCTGACGGTGTGATACAATAGTATAGCATCACTGTCGACCTCTGACGGTGTGATACAATAGTATAGCATCACTGTCGACCTCTCTGACGGTGTGATACAATAGTATAGCATCACTGTTGACCTCTGATGGTGTGATACAATAGTATAGCATCACTGTTGACCTCTGACGGTGTGATACAATAGTATAGCATCACTGTCGACCTCTGACGGTGTGATACAATAGCATAGCATCACTGTCGACCTCTCTGACGGTGTGATACAATAGTATAGCATCACTGTCGACCTCTCTGACGGTGTGATACAATAGTATAGCATCACTGTCGACCTCTCTGGCGGTGTGGTACAATAGTATAGCATCACTGTCGACCTCTCTGACGGTGTGATACAATATTATAGCATCACTGTCGACCTCTCTGATGGTGTGGTACAATAGTATAGCATCACTGTCGACCTCTCTGATGGTATGGTACAATAGTATAGCATCACTGTCGACCTCTCTGACGGTGTGGTACAATAGCATAGCATCACTGTTGACCTCTCTGACGGTGTGATACAATAGCATAGCATCACTGTCGACCTCTCTGATGGTGTGATACAATAGTATAGCATCACTGTCGACCTCTCTGATGGTGTGATACAATAGCATAGCATCACTGTTGACCCCTCTGACGGTGTGATACAATAGTATAGCATCACTGTCGACCTCTGACGGTGTGATACAATAGCATAGCATCACTGTCGACCTCTCTGACGGTGTGGTACAATAGCAAAGCATCACTGTCGACCTCTCTGACGGTGTGGTACAATAGTATAGCATCACTGTCGAACCTCTCTGGCGGTGTGGTACAATAGTATAGCATCACTGTCGACCTCTCTGACGTGTGGTACAATAGCATAGCATCACTGTCGACCTCTCTGATGGTGTGATACAATATTATAGCATCACTGTCGACCTCTCTGACGGTGTGGTACAATAGTATAGCATCACTGTCGACCTCTTGATGGTGTGGTACAATAGTATAGCATCACTGTCGACCTCTCTGACGGTGTGGTACAATAGTATAGCTCACTGTGACCTCTCTGACGGTTTGATACAATATAATAGCATACTGTCGACCTCTCTGACGGTGTGATACAATAGTATTGCATCACTGTCGACCTCTCTGACGGTGTGGTACAATAGTATAGCATCACTGTCGACCTCTCTGATGGTGTGGTACAATAGCATAGCATCACTGTCGACCTCTCTGACGGTGTGATACAATAGCATAGCATCACTGTCGACCTCTCTGATGGTGTGGTACAATAGTATAGCATCACTGTCGACCTCTCTGATGGTGTGGTACAATAGTATAGCATCACTGTCGACCTCTCTGACGGTGTGGTACAATAGCATAGCATCACTGTCGACCTCTCTGACGGTGTGATACAATAGCATAGCATCACTGTCGACCTCTCTGACGGTGTGATACAATAGTATAGCATCACTGTCGACCTCTGACGGTGTGATACAATAGCATAGCATCACTGTCGACCTCTCTGACGGTGTGATACAATAGTATAGGATCACTGTCGACCTCTCTGACGGTGTGATACAATAGTATAGCATCACTGTCGACCTCTCTGACGGTGTGATACAATAGTATAGCATCACTATCGACCTCTCTGACGGTGTGATACAATAGTATAGCATCACTGTCGACCTCTCTGACGGTGTGATACAATAGTATAGGATCACTGTCGACCTCTCTGACGGTGTGATACAATAGTATAGCATCACTGTCGACCTCTCTGACGGTGTGATACAATAGTATAGCATCACTATCGACCTCTCTGACGGTGTGATACAATAGTATAGCATCACTGTCGACCTCTCTGACGGTGTGATACAATAGTATAGCATCACTGTCGACCTCTCTGACGGTGTGGTACAATAGTATAGCATCACTGTCGACCTCTCTGGCGGTGTGGTACAATAGTATAGCATCACTGTCGACCTCTCTGATGGTGTGATACAATAGCATAGCATCACTGTTGACCTCTCTGGCGGTGTGATACAATAGTATAGTATCACTGTCGACCTCTGACGGTGTGATACAATAGCATAGCATCACTGTCGACCTCTCTGACAGTGTGATACAATAGTATAGCATCACTGTCGAACTCTCTGATGGTGTGATACAATAGTATAGCATCACTGTCGACCTCTCTGACGGTGTGATACAATAGTATAGCATCACTGTCGACCTCTCTGACGGTGTGATACAATAGTATAGCATCACTGTCGACCTCTCTGACGGTGTGGTACAATAGTATAGCATCACTGTCGACCTCTCTGGCGGTGTGGTACAATAGTATAGCATCACTGTCGACCTCTCTGATGGTGTGATACAATAGCATAGCATCACTGTTGACCTCTCTGGCGGTGTGATACAATAGTATAGTATCACTGTCGACCTCTGACGGTGTGATACAATAGCATAGCATCACTGTCGACCTCTCTGACAGTGTGATACAATAGTATAGCATCACTGTCGAACTCTCTGATGGTGTGATACAATAGTATAGCATCACTGTCGACCTCTCTGACGGTGTGATACAATAGTATAGCATCACTGTCGACCTCTCTGACGGTGTGATACAATAGTATAGCATCACTGTCGACCTCTGACGGTGTGATACAATAGCATAGCATCACTGTCGACCTCTCTGACGGTGTGATACAATAGTATAGCATCACTGTCGACCTCTCTGACGGTGTGATACAATAGTATAGCATCACTGTCGACCTCTCTGACGGTGTGATACAATAGTATAGCATCACTGTCGACCTCTCTGACGGTGTGATACAATAGTATAGCATCACTGTCGACCTCTCTGAGGGTGTGATACAATAGTATAGCATCACTCTCGACCTCTCTGACGGTGTGATACAATAGTATAGCATCACTGTCGACCTCTCTGACGGTGTGATACAATAGTATAGCATCACTGTCGACCTCTCTGACGGTGTGGTACAATAGTATAGCATCACTGTCGACCTCTCTGGCGGTGTGGTACAATAGTATAGCATCACTGTCGACCTCTCTGACGGTGTGGTACAATAGCATAGCATCACTGTCGACCTCTCTGACGGTGTGATACAATATTATAGCATCACTGTCGACCTCTCTGATGGTGTGGTACAATAGTATAGCATCACTGTCGACCTCTCTGATGGTGTGGTACAATAGTATAGCATCACTGTCGACCTCTCTGACGGTGTGGTACAATAGCATAGCATCACTGTCGACCTCTCTGACGGTGTGATACAATAGCATAGCATCACTGTCGACCTCTCTGACGGTGTGATACAATAGTATAGCATCACTGTCGACCTCTCTGATGGTGTGATACAATAGCATAGCATCACTGTTGACCTCTCTGACGGTGTGATACAATAGTATAGCATCACTGTCGACCTCTGACAGTGTGATACAATAGCATAGCATCACTGTCGACCTCTCTGACGGTGTGATACAATAGTATAGCATCACTGTCGAACTCTCTGACGGTGTGATACAATAGTATAGCATCACTGTCGACCTCTCTGACGGTGTGATACAATAGTATAGCATCACTGTCGACCTCTCTGACGGTGTGATACAATAGTATAGCATCACTGTCGACCTCTCTGACGGTGTGATACAATAGTATAGCATCACTGTCGACCTCTCTGACGGTGTGATACAATAGTATAGCATCACTGTCGACCTCTCTGATGGTGTGATACAATAGTATAGCATCACTGTCGACCTCTCTGATGGTGTGGTACACTAGCATAGCATCACTGTCGACCTCTCTGACGGTGTGGTACAATAGTATAGCATCACTGTCGACCTCTCTGATGGTGTGATACAATAGTATAGCATCACTGTCGACCTCTCTGACGGTGTGGTACAATAGTATAGCATCACTGTCGACCTCTCTGATGGTGTGATACAATAGTATAGCATCACTGTCGACCTCTCTGACGGTGTGGTACAATAGTATAGCATCACTGTCGACCTCTCTGATGGTGTGATACAATAGTATAGCATCACTGTCGACCTCTCTGACGGTGTGGTACAATAGTATAGCATCACTGTCGACCTCTCTGATGGTGTGATACAATAGTATAGCATCACTGTCGACCTCTCTGACGGTGTGGTACAATAGTATAGCATCACTGTCGACCTCTCTGATGGTGTGATACAATAGTATAGCATCACTGTCGACCTCTCTGACGGTGTGGTACAATAGTATAGCATCACTGTCGACCTCTCTGATGGTGTGATACAATAGTATAGCATCACTGTCGACCTCTCTGACGGTGTGGTACAATAGTATAGCATCACTGTCGACAGTCTCATTGACAGATATGGAATCACTATAATTATTCATTATCAGTTTCCCAACATTATCGTTTGAAGCAGCTTGATTCAGCTCCCTTGTATATATACTACCTTGGGTTTACGGGGGTGGGGGGTGGGGGTATCCCGGTAGTCTAGACTTATGCTGGCATGATGGATCATACGAGACAACTACTATGCTGTGCATGTACATTGTTTAACCTATCCTGGTATATATAGCCGGCAACTGGCCGAGTCAACTAACTTCTCCCTTGTATAATATGTTAACCCATTCAACACCAAGTAACTGACATGGACTGGTCCATGATATTTTTAGACCAACAAATTAATAAGAAAATTACATTTGAACCAGTTCATTTATCAAACTGGGTAATTTTGTCTAAAAATAGTAATATCACTGGCAAAAAGTGCAGATCCTGATGAGACGGCTCGTTACGAGTCGGCTCATCTGGATCTACACTTTTTGTAAGCCCATTTAGAGGTTTGTGGTGTTGAAAGGGTTAACCATCTCCATATTTCAAAGATACATGTAAAACACTGCAAATAGATGCGAAAACAACATGCTTTATTCCTGGCGCTCTATAACCTGTACTGAGAGTGTTGTGTACATGGGCACCTGATGCAACATCTGAGGCTGCTAGGTGTAATACCATGTAATACCATACTTGTATAATAAACTTGTTTTCTCTTTGCATTAATCTATCTAAAGCCTGTTGGCTTGGAAATAATTGCTAAGAATAAGTAGACAAAATGTCAAAGGTGGAGTAGAATGAAATCATTGGTATATTATGACAACTAGATATTATAAAGGATAATGGATAAACAGATCCGATACCTTCTGCTGATATAAAGTAAAGTAAAGTAAAGTGTTTGTTTATTATAGTGTCACCCCTATTTAAAGAGCCAGCCATTTCTGACTTATGAGACACCTCTTTTTTATGAACATCAGTACTTCCCGAATCCTATGCTTGTGTGCCAGACGTCAGGCTAGTAGGCAATCGGTAACCATTATTTAACTAGCTGGCGGCTCACCAACCGGCCATATTAGAACGAACCCCTGACGAGATTCGAACCTTCGACCTCCCGCTCCGTAGACGGACGCCTTAACCACTAGGACACGGATATATATAGGACAAGGATATTTCTGTAATGCTATTAAAATTATTATTAGCCAAACCTCTTGGGCAATGGGTAAACATGATTTTATGTTGTTATTTATCAGGCTCCACCCAAAACTGATGTACGTCATCCACCCAAAACTGTTGTATGTGATCCACCCAAAACTGATGTACATAATCCACCCAAAACTATTGTACTTGATCCACCCAAAACTGTTGTATGTGATCCACCCAAAACTGTTGTATGTGATCCACCCAAAACTGATGTACGTCATCCACCCAAAACTGATGTACGTCATCCACCCAAAACTGATGTACGCAATCCAACCAAAACTATTGTATGTGATCCACCCAACCTGTTGTACGTGATCCACCCAAAACTATTGTACGTGATCCACCCAAACATGTTGTACGTGATCCAACCAAAACTATTGTATGTGATCCACCCAAAACTGTTGCATGTGATCCACCCAAAACTGTTGTACGCCATCCACCCAAAACTGTTGTATGTGATCCACCCAAAACTGATGTACGCCATCCACCCAAAACTGTTGTATGTGATCCACCCAAAACTGATGTACGTGATCCACTCAAAACTGTTATACGTGATCCACCCAAAACTGTTGTACGTGATCCACCCAAAACTGATGTACGTGATCCACCCAAAACTGTTGTACGTGATCCACCCAAAACTGTTGCATGTGATCCAACCAAAACTATTGTATGTGATCCACCCAAAACTGTTGCATGTGATCCACCCAAAACTGTTGTACGCCATCCACCCAAAACTGTTGTATGTGATCCAACCAAAACTATTGTATGTGATCCACCCAAAACTGTTGCATGTGATCCACCCAAAACTGTTGTACGCCATCCACCCAAAACTGTTGTATGTGATCCACCCAAAACTGATGTACGTGATCCACCCAAAACTGTTGTACCTGATCCACCCAAAACTGTTGTATGTGATCCAACCAAAACTATTGTATGTGATCCACCCAAAACTGTTGCATGTGATCCACCCAAAACTGTTGTATGCCATCCACCCAAAACTGTTGCATGTGATCCACCCAAAACTGTTGTATGTGATCCACCCAAAACTGATGTACGTGATCCACCCAAAACTGTTGTACCTGATCCACCCAAAACTGTTGTACGTGATCCACCCAAAACTGTTGTACGTGATCCACCCAAAACTGTTGTACGTGATCCACCCAAAACTGTTGTATGTCATCCACCCAAAACTGTTGTACGTGATCCACCCAAAACTGATGTACGTGATCCACCCAAAACTGTTGTATGTGATCCACCCAAAACTGTTGTACGTGATCCACCCAAAACTGATGTATGTGATCCACCCAAAACTGTTGTATGTGATCCACCTAAAACTGTTGTATGTGATCCACCCAAAACTGATGTACGTGATCCACCCAAAACTGTTGTATGTGATCCACCCAAAACTGTTGTATGTCATCCACCCAAAACTGTTGTACGTGATCCACCCAAAACTGTTGTACGTGATCCACCCAAAATGGTTGGAAGTTATAGAAATTGTGTCAACTTGTCACAAAACATGGATGCCTGGGATGCAGTATAGGAAGCTTTTAACTTAAAGTATGAGGTCTTTGAGAATCATAGACTGTAATAGATTTGGATGAATGATGTTCCAGGACCATGCTGTGTGAGCAATCCATGGCCATCCTGGGCGGGTGAGCCAGTGCCATCCACTTTGAGTGATCCAGGATAAATGATCCAGGGCAATCCTGGGCAAGTGACCCAGCGCCATCCACGTTAAGCGATCCAGTGCCATCATTGTCGAGTGATCCTAGATAGATGATCCAGGGCGATCCTGGGCGGGTGAGCCAGTGCCATCCACTTTGAGCGATCCAGGGCGATCCTTGTCGAGTGATCCTGGATAGATGATCCAGGGCGATCCTGGACAAGTGACCCAGTGCCATCCACTTTGAGCGATCCAGGGCCATCATTGTCGAGTGATCCTGGATAAATGATCCAGGGCAATCCTGGGCAAGTGACCCAGCGCCATCCACTTTAAGCGATCCAGGGCCATCATTGTCGAGTGATCCTGGATAGATGATCCAGGGCGATCCTGGACAAGTGACCCAGTGCCATCCACTTTGAGCGATCCAGGGCCATCATTGTCGAGTGATCCTGGATAAATGATCCAGGGCAATCCTGGGCAAGTGACCCAGCGCCATCCACTTTAAGCGATCCAGGGCCATCATTGTCGAGTGATCCTGGATAGATGATCCAGGGCGATCCTGGACAAGTGACCCAGTGCCATCCACTTTGAGCGATCCAGGGCGATCCTTGTCGAGTGATCCTGGATAGATGATCCAGGGCGATCCTGGACAAGTGACCCAGTGCCATCCACTTTGAGCGATCCAGGGCGATCCTTGTCGAGTGATCCTGGATAAATGATCCAGGACCATCCTGGACAAGTGACCCAGTGCCATCCACTTTGAGCGATCCAGGGCGATCCTTGTCGAGTAATCCTGGATAGATGATCCAGGGCAATCCTGGGCAAGTGACCCAGAGCCATCCACTTTGAGCGATCCAGGGCGATCCTTGTCGAGTAATCCTGGATAGATGATCCAGGGCAATCCTGGGCAAGTGACCCAGAGCCATCCACTTTGAGCGATCCAGAGCCATCCTGGGTGAGCAATCCATGGCCATCCTGGGCGGGTGAGCCAGTGCCATCCACTTTGAGCGATCCAGGGCGATCCTTGTCGAGTGATCCTGGATAGATGATCCTGGGTGAGCAATCCATAGCCATCCTGGGCGGGTGAGCCAGTGCCATCGACTTTGAGCGATCCTGGATAGATGATCCAGGACTATCATCAACATGGGTGAGCGATCCTGCCTATTTGATCCAGAGACATCCTGGACAAACGATCCAGGGGCCATCTTTGATAAGTGATCCAGTGCCATCGTTTGTTAGCAATAGCAAGTGAGCCAGAGCCATCTTTTGTAAGCAATACTGTGTGGGCGACCAAGGTCATCATGACCTTGCATTGTATAAAATTCTGTTTATTAAATTGTTGATATTATGTTTCAAGGGGGCCTCTACGATGACTTTACCAGAAGATCTCGAAGTCAGGTAGTTTGATGCATTATTTAATGTCTTCTCAAAGAGTTTTCATTTAAATTAACTGTTCATTATGGAAAGAAATTGATACAGCTCCGTCATTACTATTATCTGTAGGGCAATGATATCATAACTAATCGTTCCATGGATTGCTGCGTAACTACTGGGTTAACCTTGAAACTGCGTAACTACTGGGTTAACCTTTTAACTGCGTAACTACTGAGTTAACCTTGTAACTGCATAACTACTGAGTTAACCTTGTAGCTGCGTAACTACTGGGTTAACCTTGTAACTGCATAACTACTGGGTTAACCTTGTAACTGTGTAACTACTGGGTTAACCTTGTAACTGCGTAACTACTGGGTTAACCTTGTAACTACGTAACTACTGGGTTAACCTTGTAACTACGTAACTACTGGGTTAACCTTGTACCTGCATAACTACTGAGTTAACCTTGTAGCTGCATAACTACTGGGTTAACCTTGTAACTGTGTAACTACTGAGTTAACCTTGTAACTGCATAACTCATGAGTTAACCTTGTAACTGCATAACTACTGAGTTAACCTTGTAACTGCATAACTACTGAGTTAACCTTGTAACTGCATAACTACTGGGTTAACCTTGTAACTGCGTAACTACTGGGTTAACCTTGTAACTGCATAACTACTGAGTTAACCTTGTAACTGCGTAACTACTAAAAAACTGGGTTAACCTTGTAACTGCGTAACTACTAAAAAAAACTACTGGGTTAACCTTGTAACTGCGTAACTACTAAAAAACTGGGTTAACCTTGTAACTGCGTAACTACTAAAAAAAACTACTGGGTTAACCTTCTAACTGCATAACTACTGAGTTAACCTTGTAACTACGTAACTACTGGGTTAACCTTGTAACTGCGTAACTACTGGGTTAACCTTGTAACTGCGTAACTACTGGGTTAACCTTGTAACTGTGTAACTACTGGATTAACCTTGTAACTGCGTAACTACTGGGTTAACCTTGTAACTGCATAACTACTGGGTTAACCTTGTAACTACGTAACTACTGTGTTAACCTTGTAACTGCGTAACTACTGGGTTAACCTTGTAACTGCATAACTACTGGGTTAACCTTGTAACTGCATAACTACTGGGTTAACCTTGTAACTGCGTAACTACTGGGTTAACCTTGTAACTGCATAACTACTGGGTTAACCTTGTAACTGCATAACTACTGGGTTAACCTTGTAACTGCATAACTACTGGGTTAACCTTGTAACTGCGTAACTACTGGATTAACCTTGTAACTGCATAACTACTGGGTTAACCTTGTACCTGTGTAACTACTGGGTTAACCTTGTAACTGCGTAACTACTGGGTTAACCTTGTAACTGCGTAACTACTGGGTTAACCTTGTAACTGCATAACTACTGGGTTAACCTTGTAACTGCATAACTACTGGGTTAACCTTGTAACTGCGTAACTACTGGGTTAACCTTGTACCTGTTTAACTACTGGGTTAACCTTGTAACTGCGTAACTACTGGGTTAACCTTGTAACTGCGTAACTACTGGGTTAACCTTGTAACTGCGTAACTACTGGGTTAACCTTGTAACTGCGTAACTACTGGGTTAACCTTGTAACTGCGTAACTACTGGGTTAACCTTGTAACTGCGTAACTACTGGGTTAACCTTGTAACTGCGTAACTACTGGGTTAACCTTGTAACTGCGTAACTACTGGATTAACCTTGTAACTGCGTAACTACTGGGTTAACCTTGTAACTACGTAACTACTGAGTTAACCTTGTAACTACGTAACTACTGGGTTTACCTTATAACTATGTAACTACTGAGTTAACCTTGTAACTATGTAACTACTGGGTTAACCTTGTAACTACGTACCTACTGAGTTAACCTTGTAACTACGTAACTACTGGGTTTACCTTGTAACTGCGTAACTACTGGGTTAACCTTGTAACTGCGTAACTACTGGGTTTACCTTGTAACTGCGTAACTACTGGGTTAACCTTGTAACTGTATAACTACTGGGTTAACCTTGTAACTGCATAACTACTGGGTTAACCTTGTAACTGCGTAACTACTGGGTTAACCTTGTAACTGCGTAACTACTGGGTTAACCTTGTAACTGCGTAACTACTGGGTTTACCTTGTAACTGCATAACTACTGGGTTTACCTTGTAACTGCGTAACTACTGGGTTAACCTTGTAACTGCGTAACTACTGGGTTTACCTTGTAACTGCATAACTACTGGGTTTACCTTGTAACTGCGTAACTACTGGGTTTACCTTGTAACTGCGTAACTACTGGGTTAACCTTGTAACTGCGTAACTACTGGGTTTACCTTGTAACTGCGTAACTACTGGGTTAACCTTGTAACTGCGTAACTACTGGGTTTACCTTGTAACTGCGTAACTACTGGGTTAACCTTGTAACTGCGTAACTACTGGGTTAACCTTGTAACTGCGTAACTACTGGGTTAACCTTGTAACTGCATAACTACTGGGTTAACCTTGTAACTGCGTAACTACTGGGTTAACCTTGTAACTGCGTAACTACTGGGTTAACCTTGTAACTGCGTAACTACTGGGTTAACCTTGTAACTGCGTAACTACTGGGTTTACCTTGTAACTGCGTAACTACTGGGTTAACCTTGTAACTGCGTAACTACTGGGTTTACCTTGTAACTGTGTAACTACTGGGTTAACCTTGTAACTGCGTAACTACTGGGTTAACCTTGTAACTGCGTAACTACTGGGTATACCTTGTAACTGCGTAACTACTGGGTTAACCTTGTAACTGCGTAACTACTGGGTTTACCTTGTAACTGCGTAACTACTGGGTTAACCTTGTAACTGCATAACTACTGGGTTTACCTTGTAACTGCGTAACTACTGGGTTTACCTTGTAACTGTGTAACTACTGTGTTAACCTTGTAACTGCGTAACTACTGAGGTAACCTTGTAACTACATAACTACTGGGTTAACCTTGTAACTACGTAACTACTGTGTTAACCTTGTAACTACGTAACTAATGTGTTAACCTTGTAACTGCGTAACTACTGGGTTTACCTTGTAACTGCGTAACTACTGGGTTAACCTTGTAACTGCATAACTACTGGGTTAACCTTGTAACTGCGTAACTACTGGGTTAACCTTGTAACTGCGTAACTACTGGGTTAACCTTGTAACTGCGTAACTACTGGGTTTACCTTGTAACTGCATAACTACTGGGTTTACCTTGTAACTGCGTAACTACTGGGTTTACCTTGTAACTGTGTAACTACTGTGTTAACCTTGTAACTGCGTAACTACTGAGGTAACCTTGTAACTACATAACTACTGGGTTAACCTTGTAACTGCGTAACTACTGGGTTAACCTTGTAACTGCGTAACTACTGGGTTAACCTTGTAACTGCGTAACTACTGGGTTAACCTTGTAACTGCGTAACTACTGGGTTTACCTTGTAACTGCGTAACTACTGGGTTTACCTTGTAACTGCGTAACCACTGGGTTAACCTTGTAACTGCGTAACTACTGGGTTAACCTTGTAACTGCGTAACTACTGGGTTTACCTTGTAACTGCGTAACTACTGGGTTAACCTTGTAACTGCGTAACTACTGGGTTTACCTTGTAACTGCGTAACTACTGGGTTACCTTGTAACTGCGTAACTACTGGGTTTACCTTGTAACTGCGTAACTACTGGGTTTACCTTGTAACTGTGTAACTACTGTGTTAACCTTGTAACTGCGTAACTACTGAGGTAACCTTGTAACTACATAACTACTGGGTTAACCTTGTAACTACGTAACTACTGTGTTAACCTTGTAACTGCGTAACTACTGTGTTAACCTTGTAACTACGTAACTACTGGGTTAACCTTGTAACTACGTAACTACTGTGTTAACCTTGTAGCTGCATAACTACTGGGTTAACCTTGTAACTGCGTAACTACTGTGTTAACCTTGTAACTACTTAACTACTGGGTTAACCTTGTAACTGCGTAACTACTGTGTTAACCTTGTAACTACTTAACTACTGTGTTAACCTTGTAACTACTTAACTACTGGGTTAACCTTGTAACTGCGTAACTACTGTGTTAACCTTGTAACTACGTAACTACTGTGTTAACCTTGTAACTGCGTAACTACTGTGTTAACCTTGTAGCTGCATAACTACTGTGTTAACCTTGTAACTGCGTAACTACTGTGTTAACCTTGTAACTGTGTAACTACTGGGTTAACCTTGTAACTACGTAACTACTGTGTTAACCTTGTAACTACGTAACTACTGTGTTTACCTTGTAACTGCGTAACTACTGGGTTAACCTTGTAACTACGTAACTACTGTGTTAACCTTGTAACTGCGTAACTACTGGGTTTACCTTGTAACTGCGTAACTACTGGGTTAACCTTGTAACTACGTAACTACTGTGTTAACCTTGTAACTGCGTAACTACTGTGTTAACCTTGTAACTACGTAACTACTGTGTTAACCTTGTAACTGCGTAACTACTGGGTTTACCTTGTAACTGCGTAACTACTGGGTTAACCTTGTAACTACGTAACTACTGTGTTAACCTTGTAACTGCGTAACTACTGGGTTTACCTTGTAACTGCGTAACTACTGGGTTAACCTTGTAACTACGTAACTACTGGGTTAACCTTGTACGTGCAAGTACACTATCGCTACATTGATAAATACCGTGGTTTGTTCCGTGACCTTGGCGGTACAGCACACCAGACTGACTAATGCTAATATCATATGACATGAAGCATTGCAAATACAGACAGATTATAGTTCCTCGTACATAATAATTTCGGGCTATGTAAAACTATTGGAATTGAATATCAAAACCGTAATGTAAATTTAGTTAATTTTCTAAATGATTTTATGAAATTTCTCGTTATATTTTGCATGTCATTTGTGTGGGCTCGTAATTATGTTTGGACTAAATTTGAATTTAAATGATCCCTGAAGCATTGTACACATCTTTGTTTGCTATAAATTAATGATATTACTTGTTTTGCGATCTTTGTACCTGAATTACCAGTTGAAACATTTTGATACCAGGATAGGGGCTGTGACATAATTAAACGACTCAAACCTGCTGAGTCGTATTTCAAACGAGAGTCTCGATCGCAGACTCGATCTTCTACCGACTCGGACATATCGGAAGGTATTGAAGTAATACCAGGAAATTATGGATCTAAGTTCATCTCGAGTAAGTTCGGTAACTGGCAGGCTGGAAAGGGACATAACTCTCCAAGTAGAAAATCATGATTTTTAATAGATTTTGTATATTTGTTTGTACTTTGTTTTCTTGCTAGAGAGATGGTTGGCGTGCATATAGATTTTATTATATTTGTTGTGTATTTGTTACAAATATGAATATATTAAACGATCATTACTAAATTATATTGAAATGGATCGAATGTTTATTGTTTTTAAATATTGAAAACTCATTCACTTCAATTAATTAATATATAAACTGTATCTAGACCCGAAATTATCCATTCGTTTTACTTTTTATTAGATCAAGAAACACATTGTCTGAATGTGTCAACTTGATTCGCTTTAAAGTGACATTACATAGCCATAAACATAAAAATATATATTTTACGAATAGATAGCATTGCTACTGCAAATTCTTCCGTAATAATTCAAACACTAACTTTCAATCAATAAACAGCGTTTTTGCGGTCTACAAACTGTCATAAGTGAAAGAAATGTTTCATATAACATTCATATAACAGTCAGTCAAGCTTAATTCTGAGCAGTCGTAAAATAAATATACTCAGGCAGAAATGTGAGAATATAGCGCTAAATCTGTACCATAAAATTAATGTTAGTTATTCAAGATACATGCATTGTATTACACATGAATGTTGACCCTATTTACACTATTCTGTAATGCCAACAAACGTCGTATAATTATGATGTTTGTTTATCAATTTAAATACTCCGGTTCCATGGCATATATTTCGAGCGGGAAAGACAACAATATATTAATACGAAATACCATTCTGTAGAAATTTGCTTTTTTTTCACCGATGTAGTGTCGCTTTAAAATATCTATATGGAGCATCAATAGTTTTAATTTAATATCTGTTATAGTTGTAGTATCTATGTTTGTCAGAATTATTAAACAAAGAGTTATGTCCCTTGTTTGCCTGTTGGAATGCACAGTTGTTGGTTTCATGCTAAAAGCTTCACTACTGCTGCATGCATGTTTTGCGGCTGCTGCATGAATGTTTTGCATTTAGCTGCTGCAGGAATGCCTTGCTGCAGGAAATCTCTGCAGTTGCTACAGTAAATTGCTTTAAAGTTGCTGCATGAATGTTTTGCATCTGCTGCAGACATTTTTACAACTGCTGCATGAATGAAATGATTTGCATCTGCTGCAGATATTTTCACAACTGCTGCAGGAATGATTTGCTGCTGCGGAAATGTTTTGCATATGCTGCAGACATCTTCGCAACTGCTGCAGGTATGATTTGCGGTTGCTAGTGAATGTTTTGCAGCTGCAGCTGGAATGCTTTTCGACTGTTGCAGACATTTTCACAACTGCTACTGGAATGTATCACAATTGCTACAGACTTGTTTTACTGCTTCTGCAGGCATTCTTAGAAGCAGCTACAGACATGCTTCATGTATTGCAGGATGCATTCCTTTCACCAATCCCTAATAATATTCCCATAGCTGTTGTTAACAATTTCCCCATGGAAGTGCCTCTCAATGCCATTACTTACTCCCCATGAAAGTGCTTCTCATTTCAATGCCATTACTTATTCCCCATGGAAGTGCCTCTCACTTCAATGCAGAGGCACTTCCATGCCATTACTTATTCCCCATGGAAGTGCTTCTCATTTCAATGCAGAGGCACTTCCATGCCATTACTTATTCCCCATGGAAGTGCCTCTCACTTCAATGCCATTACTTATTCCCCATGGAAGTGCCTCTCACTTCAATGCAGAGGCACTTCCATGCCATTACTTATTCCCCATGGAAGTGCCTCTCACTTCAATGCCATTACTTATTCCCCATGGAAGTGCCTCTCACTTCAATGACATTACTTATTCCCCATGGAAGTGCCTCTCACTTCAATGCAGAGGCACTTCCATGCCATTACTTATTCCCCATGGAAGTTCCTCTCACTTCAATGCAGAGGCACTTCCATGCCATTACTTATTCCCCATGGAAGTGCCTCTCGGTGCCATTACTTATTCCCCAGAAGTGCCTCTCGGTGCCATTACTTATTCCCCAGAAGCGCCTCTCGGTGCCATTACTTATTCCCCAGAAGTGCCTCTCGGTGCCATTACTTATTCCCCATGGAAGTGCCTCTCGGTGCCATTACTTATTCCCCAGAAGTGCCTCTCAGTGCCATTACTTATTCCCCATGGAAGTGCCTCTCGGTGCCATTACTTATTCCCCAGAAGTGCCTCTCGGTGCCATTACTTATTCCCCAGAAGTGCCTCTCGGTGCCATTACTTATTCCCCAGAAGTGCCTCTCGGTGCCATTACTTATTCCCCAGAAGTGCCTCTCAATGCCATTACTTAATCTGTATACATTGACAAACAAAGAAACATCTATAATATAATTCAGAATTACATAATGGATTTAAACTTCAACATTACCAGTAATCTCTCGAGATGCTGACTGCTCATCCAACGATTAACCCATTCAACCCCAAGTACATGTAACTGACATGGACTGGTGCATGATATTTTTAGACCAATAAATTAATAAGAAAATTACCTTTGGACCAGTTCATTTATCAAAATGGATAATTTTATCTAAAAATAGTAATAATTATTACTGGCAAAAAGGGCAGATCCTGATGACGGCTCATCCGGATCTACACTTTTTGTAAGTCTATTTTAGAGGCCTGAAGTGTTGAAAGGGTTAAGACTGTAAATGGCAGCCATATGTATGGAGATATACTAATATATAGAGGATTATTAGGCTACTCTCTTATAAATTTCAAAAATTATTATGCGAGGTGGAGAAAATATATAAGGCGAGGCTAAGCCAAACCTTGTATTTTTTCGGAGACGAGCCTAATAAATTAAAATTTATAAGACAATAACTTAATATTCTATTTATCCTATCATCTGATAAAAACGAAGTTATAGAGAGGAAAGATTATCGAATATTCATGAACTGAAGTTTTATCATACCATCTGCGGACAATACGTCATACACGCAGCGTTATGACATCACGAAAGGTTTATTAAGCACTGACTAATAAAGCAAAGTTTAATTGGCAGGCCGGTTTTTGACCGTTATTAATCACGAAGGTAGGATATATTAGCATACATCTCTATGTGCGAAAGTATTAAGCTAACTCCAAACTCTTGTTCTGTTTAGCTGGATGTGCGAAAATATTAAGCTCCAAACTCTTGTTGTGTTTAGCTGGATGTGCGAAAGTATTAAGCTAACTCCAAACTCTTGTTCTGTTTAGCTGGATGATGCCAGCTCCTTGCTAACAATCTGGTTATATCCAAACTACAGGCTCGTACTGAACTGCCGTCCATACACATACAGGAATGTCCATGTGCTCAGCATTTGTCTTGTAGTTTGGATGGAGTTTGGTTGTTTCAAATTTAATAACTTCACTGGCTGCCTTGGATGAGCATGTTCCACGGAATTCACTAACTAACAGTAACCCTTACCATTCAATCTGCTGCCAGCATTATGATCATTTTTAGGATCTTGAAAATTTTCAAACTTTGTTTATTTAGTAATGTCAGAATGTAACTATGTAATGTACTATATCGCTGTAGAGAGAAATAAGTAACATATTTGTGCAGGTCCGAAATTTTTTTAATTAAAAGGTAATGAACTATTGACTTCCATTCTCATTTAATGTGTTCACCTCCACCCCCTTATCCATCATTTTTTATTTTCAATTTGACGCGGATGAAAGCGTAAATGTCATTCATGTGGGAGGAAACCGGAGTACACGGAGAAAACCCACCTGTCCGATCTGGCGACCACCGTACCATCTCACATACTTCCCTGTCCGAGGATCGAACCTGGGTTGCATTGGCGAGAAGCGAGCACGCTAACCACTGCGTTAATCGGACAGCCTTCAATGACATTGTCGATAACATATCATCTTTTATTTTATGCTAATTGATGAAATACAGTGTTCTATCAGTGAGATATAATCCATATCACTCACTGCATATCACTCACTGTATTTTGCCGGACTACTTTTTTTATTATGACACACACGCAAACAGCTGGCTACACACAGGAAAGATCATGCTCCTCCTCTCCAGAAATTAAACGCTGGAAACGAATAAGACATATTTCAGATTCAAGTGAATAAACACGGACTTTGAATCAAGTGAAAATAATTTCATCATCCGATGTTGCTGTTTTTTTCACCAGCTTGCACCATGTCACACGTGTCATTTAATTTTCACCGTTTACCTGGCTTCAATGACACTATTTACCTGTATTATTGTTTTTGTTATGAAACAAATCAAAAGCGAAATACAACTGACAATGTCTCGAATTTTGTCACTGCAAATTGTAACAATAAATCCAATAAATATTTTCATGTATTTTACCTCGATTCAACTTTAAATTCAAGATGGCGGCAGATTTGTGTATCGACTCACGACGTATAGTCAATGTATTCATCCGCGCAAAAACACGGCAGCCAGCTATTTTAATTTCTTCATTTTGTGTTTGTTTTTCACCAATTAGCATAAAATAAAAAGAAAATTTGTTTGTTTTGAGTAAATATGGAATATATGTCACTTCGAAGTGAGAACATTTCAAATATTTTCACGAGCACGTACGTCTATATATCAGACTATTTGCTGATGACTGTCATTTATCAATCTACATGTATAATGCCAGTCGAAGATAAAAAACTACTCCAAGAAGATTTAAATAAATTGGTTAACCCTTTCCCTCATAGAAGCACATCTTGATACCATTACGAATACAACATACATTGACAATGTAGTAGCCAAAGCAATGTTCATGGCCAGAATCTTGTGTAGTCCCAGTAATATCTATGCCGGTGGAATAGATATGGCAACTACTTATCCACTGCATGACTGTCGTTTGTATGGAGATATAATAGTATATTAACCTAAACCTCTATGAAAGAAAGGGTTAAATGGAGCGATACTTGGCAGATGGAATTCAATATTGGCAAGTGTGCTATCATGAACAACAAAACCATTTAAAAGATCCTTTGACTAACAGATGATGGGACTGATGGGATTTTACAGGTTGCAATACATCATCCATATCATGGGGTTGAAATTGCTGAACATATTAAATTTAATCTACACAATATGACCAGCAAGACATCCAGAGTTCTCGGATTCTTAAAACGTAATCGAAAACACTTTCCAAGGAACGTCAAGAGCTTATCAATCATTAGTACGACCAAAAGATGGAATACAGTTCAACTATATGGAATCCTTACCAACAAGGTCAAATTGAACAAACTGAACATGTGCAAAGAAATGCTGCAAGATTTGTACTTAATATCCCATATAATTACAAAAATCTTGGAAGTGTAACAGCTATGATTCAGTAGTTGAATTGGCTGGCACTAACACAAAGAAGAACTACTTTTGAACTGATGTTCATGTGCTGAGTGTTGCATAGCTTTATATCATCCTCCCCCCCCCCCCGAGCAATAGTTGGATCTACACAACATATCATCCAATGAAAGTTCTTCCTGCAGACGATTGATGTTTGGAATCAGCTTCCTGCGTCAGTGGTTCTTGTGCTAACTTTGGACAGCTTCAAGATAGCTGATGAACAGCCAGGACTCGTGTAGGGACTTGGGACTTATTGTATGGTGTAAATACAATTTTGGGTTTTAAACTTTCACAAATGCAAGCTTATGCGGTCACCATTTGTGGAGCATCCGACATGACATATGCTGCATTGTCTATTACTACTCACACACTTTCAACCCGCCCTTAACGTAGATGTCTGCATAGCGGATTTGTCAAGTAATTCATCGAAGTCGGTCGAGGCCAGTCAATAGTGGATGGGAATGATTTTTAGTGTATGGGAGCGGCTTAGAGACGGGTTATTTAATGGCTAGGAATGAATTAGTGAATGGGTTTATCAAGTGGGTGAAAGTCATATTGAATGGGGTTATGCAATTGTTATTCTAACATAGCTCAGAATTTTGTCTATATACGCAAAGAAGGACTTTACCATGTTTAAATCTGCAATAAAACATTGTTTAGCGCATGACATCAAACGTGTTGTCATTTTATAGCATTTTCATGATGTCATTAAATTTTACGCACTCTAAAAAATAAACAAACTTTTTTTGTACTTTTTAGATATTTTGGTCATGTTGGAATCGGAATAATATTTGTCTTTCAGTTATTTATTGGCGAGTAAAAATAGGTGTGTCATTCTGAGTGCGGGAATTATTCAAATAGGCCTACGGGCCTGCGTGGTTAATTCCTAGGTTAATTCCTACGAGTCAGAACTCCAAACAGTAGACTGCGAATACATTTATGGTGTCCTTGGTGTGTGCCAGGAACTTTCAGTAATGTGTATCATGTATGTTTAATATCATAAACTTGAAATTGTCATGGAGATTTTGATACTGTTGGGAATTATCTTTGTGTCTGTTAAGTGATATAAGCAGCCCACATTTTCTTGTACTTAATATTTTATTGCTTAATCACATGGTTGCCATTTGATCCTTGAAGCATGATCTTTGGCAGTTTTAGATCTACTGACATTTTAACATCACAGGTGAATCATAAACAATTTTTTGTAGGGTAATTTTAGTGATCCCAAGTCCATTTCTGTTTTATGGACTGATATTAGTAACCAGTCCAATTCTGTTTTATGGGCTGGTATTAGTAACCAGTCCAATTCTGTTTTATGAACTGGTATTAGTAACCAGTCCATTTCTGTTTGATGGTCTGGTTTTAGTAACCAGTCCAATTCTGTTTTATGGACTGGTTTTAGTAACCAGTCCAATTCTGTTTTATAGACTGGTACAGTTGGTCTTGTTTTACTAATCAGCCCATTTCTGTTTCATGGTCTGGGTTTAGTAGCGAGTCCATTACTTTTTCATGGTCTAGTTTTAGTAACCAGTCCAAATCTGTTTTATGGACTGGTATTAGTAACCAGTCCATTTCTGTTTCATGGTCTGGTTTTAGTAACCAGTCCATTTCTGTTTCATGGTCTGGGTTTAGTAGCGAGTCCATTACTTTTTCATGGTCTGATTTTAGTAACCAGTTCATTTCTGTTTGTTTGTCATGTTTTAGTAGCTAATCCATTTCTGTTCGTTGGTCTGATTTGAGTAACCAGTTCATTTCAGCATCCTGATCTTGTTTTGGTAACCAGTCCATTTCAGTTTGCTTGTCTAGTTTAGTAGCCAGTCCATTTCAGTTTGTTTGTCTGGTTTTAGTAGTCAGGTCCATTTCAGTTTGCTTGCCTGGTTTTAGTAGCCAGGTCCATTTCAGTTTGCTTGCCTGGTTTTAGTAGCCAGGTCCATTTGAGTTTGCTTGCCTGGTTTTAGTAGCCAGGTCCATTTGAGTTTGCTTGCCTGGTTTTCGTAGCCAGTCCATTTCAGTTTGCTGGCCTCATTTTAGTATTGCAGATCATTTGAGTTTGCTGGTTTCATTTTAGTAACCAGTCTATTTAGTTTGCTGGTTTCATTTTAGTAACCAGTCTATTTAGTTTGCTGGTTTCATTTTAGTAACCAGTCTGTTTAGTTTGCTGGTTTCATTTTAGTAACCAGTCTATTTAGTTTGCTGGTTTCATTTTAGTAACCAGTCTGTTTAGTTTGCTGGTTTCATTTTAGTAACCAGTCTATTTAGTTTGCTGGTTTCATTTTAGTAACCAGTCTATTGAGTTTGCTGGTTTCATTTTAGTAACCAGTCTATTTAGTTTGCTGGTTTCATTTTAGTAACCAGTCTATTTAGTTTGCTGGTTTCATTTTAGTAACCAGTCTATTTAGTTTGCTGGTTTCATTTTAGTAACCAAGTCTATTTAGTTTGCTGGTTTCATTTTAGTAACCAGTCTATTTAGTTTGCTGGTTTCATTTTGATAGTAAGCATTCTCATTAACCAGTCAGTTCAAACAGTGACTGTTTAAATTGTGTTTGTTGCTAATGTGTTCATGCCCCATAGTTATGTTTTAAAACAAAGAGTGAAAGACATATAGTTGCAGTTCAATATGCTGTGAATTTACTACTGTTTACACGTATCTATGATATCGCTCTATTTGTACCTCCAAATTAAGCAACAGGTCACTTCTCATTTTCATTGATAGGAGAATAGAGAGCATATAATTTATTTTAGACAACGACTAAGTCACATGGTCCAATGAAAAAGCCACATTTCTCGCTTCTAAATCGTATAGACGCGACCTACTTATGTACGTTGTCTAAGTCAGATAGATCAACTCATTGGCCCGTCTTAACGAAATATACCAATTAGTGATCTATCCCATACATAATTCATAGATAACCATCCTCACCTGCCCCAAATTAATTTTTACTGCAGACTGGTTTTAATTCAGTGTTTTATGTATGTACTTCTCGGCAAAACAGAAAATCATATACAGTGGAGCCCCTCAAAAACCGGAACCAATCTAACGTGGAATTCACTCTAAGCCGAACGATTTTCCCAGTACCGATAGTTTTCCTTCTTTATCCAATGTAAAAAAAAACTATAAATCAAAAACCCTCTTTTCCGAACAGTGGACAAGTTTGCGGAACCATGTGTGCACATTTTTCTATTTCAAATTATCCCTGAAAACCGGATGCCTGGCGACGAAAATCCTGACATGAACGGTCTTAGTTTTGCCTGAAATATAGCTAGCACCTTCCGTGTTTTGATCAATCAATTGTTTACTCCAATGTGTGTCTGACATGCAATGTTGTTGTGAGAAGCCTATTGCCTGATAATCTATGGGAATGATTATATATTGTTCTTTGTAAGGAATCGGAGATTTGTTTTCATGTTTGAGTACTTAGTTTTAACACAATCTAATTAAATGTGAATGGGATTTCATAAACAGCAAACTATCATTATTTAATGTAGAATATTGACTATTTTGAGTAGTTAATCTTGATAACTACGGATCAAATACGAGTGACGAGTCATTGTATACTTGTAACAAATTTGATCTATTTTTGTTTTCAATATATTTTCTTCCATATTTGTATATAATTTAGTTCTTCTGCTAAAATCTAAGCAAATCTCAGTCTCCTTCAAAGCGTTGTAGAGTTGAACTCTCCCATGAGGACAAACTGAAATTGATCACACACACACTCACACACTCACACACTCACACACGCACTCACGCACACACGCACGCACGCACGCACGCACGCACGCACGCACGCACACACACACACACACACACACACACACCTGATAACCCATCTAATCCATTCAAACTGAACTATGTCTGATCTGGATGCCGGTCGGTTTAGAGGGGTTTCACTGCAATCCGGTATCACCCCTACTAAGAAGCACAACTGTGTTAAACAGCCAGTTTAGGTCGTTGATTGCAAATCACAGGGTTCATTTTAGGTCAGAATTTTTGGGAGAAGTGAGAAAGCGCATGATCGCTTCCTTAAATGGTGTTCTTTAATATACTAAATATAAATATAATCGTAAAAACCAATTTTTTTTAGGGAGAAGTGGGGCCCCCAGAGGGCGAAGTCAGGGTCCCTAGGGCGACAATTTCGCCCACATCGCCCTCTAAACTGATCCCTGAAATCATTTGCTTATAATCTCTGTAGCTTCAAATCAGAAATGTAGAATAATTGTATGTGAGGAAACTATCCAGCTGGCTTGCCAAAGGCATGTGATTATACAGCCCTGTGCCTCAAACAATGCTCGGAGGGTCACCTGGGGTAGGGGTGGATCTTCCACCTCCACTTAAAGCTGGAAGGTTGCTATTTAAACCTTAGCTGTTGGTGCCACTCGAAATCCAAAAACAAACAAGCAATCTCCCTCTTGAAAAAGTTAAACCTCCCTCAGAGTTGGTAAGTTTGCACTAAACTAAGTCGTTTCTTATTTGAAGATATATTAAACCTTCTTAAGTTTGTCCATGGTATATTTGTTAAATATTGACGTATGTTTGAGTATTTTTGACATGTCATCAATAAATGATACTCGGTTTCCAAAAAAAAAGAAGAAAAAAGTTTGCACTAAACATAGAATTGCACAAGGTCCGCCTCTGTGGTCGAGCGGTTACGGTCACTGACTTGTATACCACTGTAACCTATCATCACTGATGGTCACGGGTTCGAGCCCCGCTCAGGCCGTGTCTCATTTATATGAAAAAGTTGGCAGTTTCTTACGGAGGTTGGTGCACCCAAGTACTGGTTAACTGCTGGAGCCTGCCCAGGAAAGGTGTAGTTAGGTAAACTGCCCGCCGGCGATATATAGCCCAAAATGGTGCTGATGCAGGCGTAAAACCCGAAATATAACATAAAATATAACATAACATAGAATTGAACAAATAGGAAAAGCTGAACCAAAGGTTATCTGAACCAACTGCCATATGTTTTTGAATTTTACATACTAGGTCAAAAAGGCAGGTAATTTTCTGTACTCATGTACTACTACTGTTCAGCAAGAATTTTGTAGTTTAACCCTTTCAACACCATAGGCCTCTCAAATAGGCTTACAAAAAGTGTAGATCCAGATGAGCCAAAAATTGCCCATTTTGATAAATGAACTGGTCCAAATGTAATTTTCTTATTAATTTATTGGTCTGAAAATATCATGGACCAGTCCATGTCAGTTACTTGGTGTTGAATGGGTTAAATCATCTAGCATATTGTTGAGACATTGTAACTTTGACCTATGCATCTGAATGTGACACAGATCTATGCATCTGAATGTGACACAGCTCTATGCATCTGAATGTGACACAGATCTATGCATCTGAATTTGACACAAATCTATGCATCTGAATGTGACACAGATCTATGCATCTGAATGTGACACAGCTCTATGCATCTGAATGTGACACAGATCTACGCATCTGAATGTGACACAGATCTATGCATCTGAATGTGACACAGATCTATGCATCTGAATGTGACACAGCTCTATGCATCTGAATGTGACACAGATCTATGCATCTGAATGTGACACAGCTCTATGCATCTGAATGTGACACAGACCTATGTATTGTAAATTTAGATCTATGCATCTGAATGTGACACAGACCTATGCACGATACAGACTAGAAACGTTGCTAAGCAAGTTTGGTATACAGTAAAACCTGTGTTAGTGAACACCTCCATTAAGCAGCCAACTTGTATTAAGCAGCTAGTTTCCAGATTCCCAATTTGCTGTTTTGTTATACATTTGACCTCTATTAAGCAGCCACCTGTGCTGAGCAGCCACTTTCTGTGATTCCCTTGGCTGGCTGCTTAAGACAGGTTTGACTGTAGTATCAGTAAGATATCAGTTTGTTCGATTAGCACAGTGATTAGCGCGCTCGCTTCTCACCAATGCAACCCGGGTTCGATCCTCGGACCGGGAAGTATGTGAGATTGTACGATGGTCGCCAGATCGGACAGGTGGGTTTTCTCCGGGTACTCCGGTTTCCTCCCACACAAATGACACATATAAGCTTTCATCCGAGCCAACGAGTGATTAATATAAGTTGTTAAAACTTGCTTCGCAATCGTTGTAAAATAAATAAAGTTTTAAAAAAAAAATAGATATCAATCATGGCTATGTCTTAAAAATATTAAAACTTCCAGATTAGTAAAATTTATATAATGGTTTGTCTGTTCTTTATTTTTCTTAGAACAAATAAAAAGAAGTCAGAGTGAAAAAGGCGGAGACAGACTACAGAGCCTCATTTCCAAATACCGCGGATACAGTGATGCTGGAAGCCAGCCAGAAAGAAAAATAAAACCCCTCTCTTTGTCACCCAGTAGTAAAATGGGACTTGTGACAAGGGGACGGAGTTTTGGGCCCGCAGCCCCAAAAACAGACAAAGAGGTGAGTGGTGAGGAATCTGATCCTGGTGTGCTTGATTCTCACTTTCCCTTCACTTCATCACACATAGCACAATCTGAAGCATCTGCTCCAAAAAGTAGTCCCATTTTGCAAGAAAATAGTGCCAATGAGAATGGGTTGCTTGTTGGTAGGTTAGATGTTGGTTTACAGAAGGACAATGATGGTGGATTGGTAGCGGACTGGGCCAGGGAGACGGTGGGAGACGGTGACACAGAGGAGAACGATGGTGATGTAGAGGAGGAACAGGATACTGATGAGGAAGTCCAATCAGGTGAAGAATCTGACACGGAACAACGAGATATCGATAACCTCATTGACAGGTAGATATTTCTTCTTACTTCCAATTCCTAGATTTTAGGTAATCAGTCAATTCTTCTTTCAGCTTGCATTATCAAGAATATTTCAATCAATCTTATCACCATTTATGACAGGATGTTCTTTGTGTTTGTTTGATTTCTTTTATGAATGGGATTAGGCATAATTTAAATATTGTTTGAAATTTCTAATTTCATCATTATGAACATGTTCTGTTATTTGACCACTGTTTAGTGTCTACAGTGGTTACTCTGCATAGTTGAGTCTTTCTATATTTCTGTTTATTTCGCTAGATTACGATTGGTAACTTGGAACTTGTATTGTCTGTGGTAATTTATGTAATGTGTTGACTTGCATAAAATCTAGAGTATAGGATAGTGATATATCTATACACACATTAGCATCCTTGTCTAGCTCTCCTCAGCTGAATGCTAGAAAAATGTACCAGTTGTAGCTTAGCAATTATAAAGTACATAGTGGGTATAACTTACAGCTAATTATGATTATGTACATCCAATTACCAATTGGATATAAAATACAGTTAACCCTGGGTAATTGCAAGCAATTACACATTGCATGGTGGGTATAAAATACAGTTAACCCTGGGTACATGCAAGCAATTATACATTACATGGTGGGTATACAATACAGTTAACCCTGGGTAAATGCAAGCAATTACACATTGCATGGTGGGTATAAAATACAGTTAACCCTGGGTAAATGCAAGCAATTGCACATTGCATGGTGGGTATACAATACAGTTAACCCTGGGTAAATGCAAGCAATTACACATTGCATGGTGGGTATAAAATACAGTTAACCCTGGGTACATGCAATTATACATTACATGGTGGGTATACAATACAGTTAAACCTGGGTATATGCAAGCTATACATTACATGGTGGGTATACAATACAGTTAACCCTGGGTACATGCAATTATACATTACATGGTGGGTATACAATACAGTTAAACCTGGGTACATGCAATTATACATTACATGGTGGGTATACAATACAGTTAACCCTGGGTATATGCAAGCAAGTACACACTAATTAGTGGGCGGTGTATAGCACGATACATGAGATCTTGGTTTACAATCCCTTCTGTAATATTGTCAATATTATTAATGTGGGATGAATGGAATGATCAATCGCTAGTTTCGCTGTTGAATGTGTTAACAACTAGACCAGTGAAGTGTTTGTGCATCATAAAACCCACATGAACATATATCAAATGTTCGTCAAGGGACGCAGTATTTTGTACGATAAGAAAATTAGTTTTCATTTTATTTTATCTGCCGTGAGCTATGGTTATAAGTGTTTTGTTTGCACACTGTTACTAGGTTTCCATCATTTGTATTGAAATGAGAAAAGCATCTGTATATGGATTCTTTATGACAGATTTATGACTGTTAATCATGAGTATAGCTTGTGTTTCTGGAAAGTTTCGGTGACAGTGTGAATAAAGCATGTAAAAATAGAACAGCTACGTGCAATAAATATGAAATTTCATATTGATGACATCACTTGTTGATGTTGTTTTATCATCACAATAATTATTAGGGTTGAATTTATATTGGTAACAGGGGCATACTCTGGCTGAAAATGATGTGTAGGTTGAGTTGTAAAGATGATCCTGGTGGTGGTGGGGGCGGCGGCGTATGTGTGCCCCTGAAATTTCTTTTCAGCTATATTGTGGAAGATGCTTTTTGATGTACATTTTGTTCTTGTAAAATATGTTTACAAATAGGACTGAACACCAATATCCTTACATTTAATATTATTTTGATGAAGGTTGGAAATACATGGAATACATGGAAACCTGTCAATACATCCACTATTCCCCGTGCTTTGTAGGCTGGAAACCTGTCAATACATCCACTATTCCCCGTGCTTTGTAGGCTGGAAACCTGTCAATACATCCACTATTCCCCGTGCTTTGTAGGATGGAAACCTGTCAATACATCCACTATTCCCCGTGCTTTGTAGGCTGGAAACCTGTCAATACATCCACTATTCCCCGTGCTTTGTAGGCTGGAAACCTGTCAATACATCCACTATTCCCTGTTCTTTGTAGGCTGGAAACCTGTCAATACATCCACTATTCCCTGGTCTTTGTAGGCTGGAAACCTGTCAATACATCCACTATTCCCCGTGCTTTGTAGGCTGGAAACCTGTCAATACATCCACTATTCCCCGTGCTTTGTAGGCTGGAAACCTGTCAATACATCCACTATTCCCCGTGCTTTGTAGGCTGGAAACCTGTCAATACATCCACTATTCCCTGGTCTTTGTAGGCTGGAAACCTGTCAATACATCCACTATTCCCCGTGCTTTGTAGGCTGGAAACCTGTCAATACATCCACTATTCCCTGTGTTTGTAGGATGGAAACCTGTCATACATCCACTATTCCCCGTGCTTTGTAGGCTGGAAACTGTCAATACATCCACTATTCCCCGTGCTTTGTAGGCTGGAAACCTGTCAATACATCCACTATTCCCTGTCTTTGTAGGCTGGAAACCTGTCAATACATCCACTATTCCCTGGTCTTTGTAGGCTGGAAACCTGTCAATACATCCACTATTCCCCGTGCTTTGTAGGCTGGAAACCTGTCAATACATCCACTATTCCCCGTGCTTTGTATGCTGGAAACCTGTCAATACATCCACTATTCCCCGTGCTTTGTATGCTGGAAACCTGTCAATACATCCACTATTCCCCGTGCTTTGTAGGATGGAAACCTGTCAATACATCCACTATTCCCTGTGCTTTGTAGGATGGAAACCTGTCAATACATCCACTATTCCCCGTGCTTTGTAGGCTGGAAACCTGTCAATACATCCACTATTCCCCGTGCTTTGTAGGCTGGAAACCTGTCAATACATCCACTATTCCCTGGTCTTTGTAGGCTGGAAACCTGTCAATACATCCACTATTCCCCGTGCTTTGTAGGCTGGAAACCTGTCAATACATCCACTATTCCCCGGTCTTTGTAGGCTGGAAACCTGTCAATACATCCACTATTCCCCGTGCTTTGTAGGCTGGAAACCTGTCAATACATCCACTATTCCCCGTGCTTTGTATGCTGGAAACCTGTCAATACATCCACTATTCCCTGTTCTTTGTAGGCTGGAAACCTGTCAATACATCCACTATTCCCTGGTCTTTGTAGGCTGGAAACTGTTAATACATCCACTATTCCCTGGTCTTTGTAGGCTGGAAACCTGTCAATACATCCACTATTCCCTGGTCTTTGTAGGCTGGAAATCTGTCAATACATCCTCTATTCCCTGGTCTTTGTAGGCTGGAAACCTGTCAATACATCCACTATTCCCCGTGCTTTGTAGGCTGGAAACCTGTCAATACATCCACTATTCCCTGGTCTTTGTAGGCTGGAAACCTGTCAATACATCCACTATTCCTCGTGCTTTGTATGCTGGAAACCTGTCAATACATCCACTATTCCCCGTGCTTTGTAGGCTGGAAACCTGTCAATACATCCACTATTCCCCGTGCTTTGTAGGCTGGAAACCTGTCAATACATCCACTATTCCCTGTGCTTTGTAGGCTGGAAACCTGTCAATACATCCACTATTCCCCGTGCTTTGTAGGCTGGAAACCTGTCAATACATCCACTATTCCCCGTGCTTTGTAGGCTGGAAACCTGTCAATACATCCACTATTCC
>CM026399.1:9508141-9607754 GCA_014843695.1 Archivesica marissinica
TTTGTAGGATGGAAACCTGTCAATACATCCACTATTCCCCGTGCTTTGTAGGCTGGAAACCTGTCAATACATCCACTATTCCCCGTGCTTTGTAGGCTGGAAACCTGTCAATACATCCACTATTCCCCGTGCTTTGTAGGATGGAAACCTGTCAATACATCCACTATTCCCCGTGCTTTGTAGGATGGAAACCTGTCAATACATCCACTATTCCCCGTGCTTTGTAGGATGGAAACCTGTCAATACATCCACTATTCCCCGTGCTTTGTAGGATGGAAACCTGTCAATACATCCACTATTCCCCGTGCTTTGTAGGCTGGAAACCTGTTAATACATCCACTATTCCCCGTGCTTTGTAGGCTGGAAACCTGTCAATACATCCACTATTCCCTGGTCTTTGTAGGCTGGAAACCTGTCAATACATCCACTATTCCCCGTGCTTTGTATGCTGGAAACCTGTCAATACATCCACTATTCCCTGGTCTTTGTATGCTGGAAACCTGTCAATACATCCACTATTCCCTGGTCTTTGTAGGCTGGAAACCTGTCAATACATCCACTATTCCCCGTGCTTTGTAGGCTGGAAACCTGTCAATACATCCACTATTCCCCGTGCTTTGTAGGATGGAAACCTGTCAATACATCCACTATTCCCCGTGCTTTGTAGGCTGGAAACCTGTCAATACATCCACTATTCCCCGTGCTTTGTAGGATGGAAACCTGTCAATACATCCACTATTCCCTGTGCTTTGTAGGATGGAAACCTGTCAATACATCCACTATTCCCCGTGCTTTGTAGGATGGAAACCTGTCAATACATCCACTATTCCCTGGTCTTTGTAGGCTGGAAACCTGTCAATACATCCACTATTCCCCGTGCTTTGTAGGCTGGAAACCTGTCAATATATCCACTATTCCCCGGTCTTTGTAGGCTGGAAACCTGTCAATACATCCACTATTCCCCGTGCTTTGTAGGCTGGAAACCTGTCAATACATCCACTATTCCCTGGTCTTTGTAGGCTGGAAACCTGTCAATACATCCACTATTCCCTGGTCTTTGTAGGCTGGAAACCTGTCAATACATCCACTATTCCCTGGTCTTTGTAGGCTGGAAACCTGTCAATATATCCACTATTCCCTGGTCTTTGTAGGCTGGAAACCTGTCAATACATCCACTATTCCCTGTCTTTGTAGGCTGGAAACCTGTCAATACATCCACTATTCCCTGGTCTTTGTAGGCTGGAAATCTGTCAATACATCCACTATTCCCTGGTCTTTGTAGGCTGGAAACCTGTCAATACATCCACTATTCCCTGGTCTTTGTAGGCTGGAAACCTGTCAATACATCCACTATTCCCTGGTCTTTGTAGGCTGGAAATCTGTCAATACATCCACTATTCCCTGGTCTTTGTAGGCTGGAAACCTGTCAATACATCCACTATTCCCTGGTCTTTGTAGGCTGGAAACATGTCAATACATCCACTATTCCCTGGTCTTTGTAGGCTGGAAATCTGTTAATACATCCACTATTCCCTGGTCTTTGTAGGCTGGAAACCTGTCAATACATCCACTATTCCCCGGTCTTTGTAGGCTGGAAATCTGTTAATACATCCACTATTCCCCGGTCTTTGTAGGCTGGAAATCTGTTAATACATCCACTATTCCCTGGTCTTTGTAGGCTGGAAACCTATCAATACATCCACTATTCCTCGTGCTTTGTATGCTGGAAACCTGTCAATACATCCACTATTCCCTGGTCTTTGTAGACTGGAAACCTGTCAATACATCCACTATTCCCTGGTCTTTGTAGGCTGGAAATTGTTAATACATCCACTATTCCCTGGTCTTTGTAGGCTGGAAACTTGTCAATACATCCACTATTCCCTGGTCTTTGTAGGCTGGAAATCTGTCAATACATCCTCTATTCCCTGGTCTTTGTAGGCTGGAAACCTGTCAATACATCCACTATTCCCTGTGCTTTGTAGGATGGAAACCTGTCAATACATCCACTATTCCCTGGTCTTTGTAGGCTGGAAACCTGTCAATACATCCACTATTCCTCGTGCTTTGTATGCTGGAAACCTGTCAATACATCCACTATTCCCCGTGCTTTGTAGGCTGGAAACCTGTCAATACATCCACTATTCCCCGTGCTTTGTAGGCTGGAAACCTGTCAATACATCCACTATTCCCCGTGCTTTGTAGGCTGGAAACCTGTCAATACATCCACTATTCCCCGTGCTTTGTAGGCTGGAAACCTGTCAATACATCCACTATTCCCCGTGCTTTGTAGGATGGAAACCTGTCAATACATCCACTATTCCCCGTGCTTTGTAGGATGGAAACCTGTCAATACATCCACTATTCCCCGTGCTTTGTAGGATGGAAACCTGTCAATACATCCACTATTCCCCGTGCTTTGTAGGATGGAAACCTGTCAATACATCCACTATTCCCCGTGCTTTGTAGGCTGGAAACCTGTCAATACATCCACTATTCCCCGTGCTTTGTAGGCTGGAAACCTGTCAATACATCCACTATTCCCCGTGCTTTGTAGGCTGGAAACCTGTCAATACATCCACTATTCCCCGTGCTTTGTAGGCTGGAAACCTGTCAATACATCCACTATTCCCTGGTCTTTGTATGCTGGAAACCTGTCAATACATCCACTATTCCCTGGTCTTTGTAGGCTGGAAACCTGTCAATACATCCACTATTCCCCGTGCTTTGTAGGCTGGAAACCTGTCAATACATCCACTATTCCCCGTGCTTTGTAGGATGGAAACCTGTCAATACATCCACTATTCCCCGTGCTTTGTAGGCTGGAAACCTGTCAATACATCCACTATTCCCCGTGCTTTGTAGGATGGAAACCTGTCAATACATCCACTATTCCCCGTGCTTTGTAGGCTGGAAACCTGTCAATACATCCACTATTCCCCGTGCTTTGTAGGATGGAAACCTGTCAATACATCCACTATTCCCTGTGCTTTGTAGGATGGAAACCTGTCAATACATCCACTATTCCCCGTGCTTTGTAGGATGGAAACCTGTCAATACATCCACTATTCCCCGTTCTTTGTAGGATGGAAACCTGTCAATACATCCACTATTCCCCGTGCTTTGTAGGCTGGAAACCTGTCAATACATCCACTATTCCCCGTGCTTTGTAGGCTGGAAACCTGTCAATACATCCACTATTCCCCGGTCTTTGTAGGCTGGAAACCTGTCAATACATCCACTATTCCCCGTGCTTTGTAGGCTGGAAACCTGTCAATACATCCACTATTCCCTGGTCTTTGTAGGCTGGAAACCTGTCAATACATCCACTATTCCCTGGTCTTTGTAGGCTGGAAACCTGTCAATACATCCACTATTCCCTGGTCTTTGTAGGCTGGAAACCTGTCAATACATCCACTATTCCCTGGTCTTTGTAGGCTGGAAACCTGTCAATACATCCACTATTCCCTGGTCTTTGTAGGCTGGAAACCTGTCAATACATCCACTATTCCCTGGTCTTTGTAGGCTGGAAATCTGTCAATACATCCACTATTCCCTGGTCTTTGTAGGCTGGAAACCTGTCAATACATCCACTATTCCCTGGTCTTTGTAGGCTGGAAACCTGTCAATACATCCACTATTCCCTGGTCTTTGTAGGCTGGAAATCTGTCAATACATCCACTATTCCCTGGTCTTTGTAGGCTGGAAACCTGTCAATACATCCACTATTCCCTGGTCTTTGTAGGCTGGAAACATGTCAATACATCCACTATTCCCTGGTCTTTGTAGGCTGGAAATCTGTTAATACATCCACTATTCCCTGGTCTTTGTAGGCTGGAAACCTGTCAATACATCCACTATTCCCCGGTCTTTGTAGGCTGGAAATCTGTTAATACATCCACTATTCCCTGGTCTTTGTAGGCTGGAAACCTGTCAATACATCCACTATTCCCTGGTCTTTGTAGGCTGGAAATCTGTTAATACATCCACTATTCCCTGGTCTTTGTAGGCTGGAAACCTGTCAATACATCCACTATTCCCCGGTCTTTGTAGGCTGGAAATCTGTTAATACATCCACTATTCCCTGGTCTTTGTAGGCTGGAAACCTGTCAATACATCCACTATTCCTCGTGCTTTGTATGCTGGAAACCTGTCAATACATCCACTATTCCCTGGTCTTTGTAGACTGGAAACCTGTCAATACATCCACTATTCCCTGGTCTTTGTAGGCTGGAAATTGTTAATACATCCACTATTCCCTGGTCTTTGTAGGCTGGAAACTTGTCAATACATCCACTATTCCCTGGTCTTTGTAGGCTGGAAATCTGTCAATACATCCTCTATTCCCTGGTCTTTGTAGGCTGGAAACCTGTCAATACATCCACTATTCCCTGTGCTTTGTAGGATGGAAACCTGTCAATACATCCACTATTCCCTGGTCTTTGTAGGCTGGAAACCTGTCAATACATCCACTATTCCTCGTGCTTTGTATGCTGGAAACCTGTCAATACATCCACTATTCCCTGGTCTTTGTAGGCTGGAAACCTGTCAATACATCCACTATTCCCCGTGCTTTGTAGGCTGGAAACCTGTCAATACATCCACTATTCCCTGGTCTTTGTAGGCTGGAAACCTGTCAATACATCCACTATTCCCTGTGCTTTGTAGGCTGGAAACCTGTCAATACATCCACTATTCCCGTGCTTTGTAGGCTGGAAACCTGTCAATACATCCACTATTCCCTGGTCTTTGTAGGCTGGAAACCTGTCAATACATCCACTATTCCCTGGTCTTTGTAGGCTGGAAACCTGTCAATACATCCACTATTCCCTGGTCTTTGTAGGCTGGAAATCTGTCAATACATCCACTATTCCCTGGTCTTTGTAGGCTGGAAACCTGTCAATACATCCACTATTCCCTGGTCTTTGTAGGCTGGAAACCTGTCAATACATCCACTATTCCCTGGTCTTTGTAGGCTGGAAATCTGTCAATACATCCACTATTCCCTGGTCTTTGTAGGCTGGAAACCTGTCAATACATCCACTATTCCCTGGTCTTTGTAGGCTGGAAACCTGTCAATACATCCACTATTCCCTGGTCTTTGTAGGCTGGAAATCTGTCAATACATCCACTATTCCCTGGTCTTTGTAGGCTGGAAACCTGTCAATACATCCACTATTCCCTGGTCTTTGTAGGCTGGAAACCTGTCAATACATCCACTATTCCCTGGTCTTTGTAGGCTGGAAATCTGTTAATACATCCACTATTCCCTGGTCTTTGTAGGCTGGAAACCTGTCAATACATCCACTATTCCCCGGTCTTTGTAGGCTGGAAATCTGTTAATACATCCACTATTCCCTGGTCTTTGTAGGCTGGAAACCTGTCAATACATCCACTATTCCCTGGTCTTTGTAGGCTGGAAATCTGTTAATACATCCACTATTCCCTGGTCTTTGTAGGCTGGAAACCTGTCAATACATCCACTATTCCCCGGTCTTTGTAGGCTGGAAATCTGTTAATACATCCACTATTCCCTGGTCTTTGTAGGCTGGAAACCTGTCAATACATCCACTATTCCTCGTGCTTTGTATGCTGGAAACCTGTCAATACATCCACTATTCCCTGGTCTTTGTAGACTGGAAACCTGTCAATACATCCACTATTCCCTGGTCTTTGTAGGCTGGAAATTGTTAATACATCCACTATTCCCTGGTCTTTGTAGGCTGGAAACTTGTCAATACATCCACTATTCCCTGGTCTTTGTAGGCTGGAAATCTGTCAATACATCCTCTATTCCCTGGTCTTTGTAGGCTGGAAACCTGTCAATACATCCACTATTCCCTGTGCTTTGTAGGATGGAAACCTGTCAATACATCCACTATTCCCTGGTCTTTGTAGGCTGGAAACCTGTCAATACATCCACTATTCCTCGTGCTTTGTATGCTGGAAACCTGTCAATACATCCACTATTCCCTGGTCTTTGTAGGCTGGAAACCTGTCAATACATCCACTATTCCCCGTGCTTTGTAGGCTGGAAACCTGTCAATACATCCACTATTCCCTGTGCTTTGTAGGCTGGAAACCTGTCAATACATCCACTATTCCCCGTGCTTTGTAGGCTGGAAACCTGTCAATACATCCACTATTCCCCGGTCTTTGTAGGCTGGAAACCTGTCAATACATCCACTATTCCCTGGTCTTTGTAGACTGGAAACCTGTCAATACATCCACTATTCCCTGGTCTTTGTAGGCTGGAAATTGTTAATACATCCACTATTCCCTGGTCTTTGTAGGCTGGAAACTTGTCAATACATCCACTATTCCCTGGTCTTTGTAGGCTGGAAATCTGTCAATACATCCACTATTCCCTGGTCTTTGTAGGCTGGAAACCTGTCAATACATCCACTATTCCCTGGTCTTTGTAGGCTGGAAACCTCCAGGAAACCATCCACTATTCCCTGGCTACACAAATGTCAGCTTTTTAATTGACCAGAATGTGAGCGGCTGCGGACAAAGCCAAATGACTTTCGGCTAAATTCGGGATAATATTTAATTATATAATTATCTAAAGCTGACAAGGATTTTATTTTTCCAAGTACAATTTAAATGTCTTTGATTGCATTTCAGTCCGCTAGACACTTTAAAGCGACATTACATCGCAAAAAGCAAACGAATGCATTTTTTCACGTATAAATGAATTTCTACTACAAATCCTTCCGAATACATTCGAACACTAAAATTGAATCGGTAAGCAGTGTTTTGTGGTCTACAAACTTTCAAAAGTGAGAGTAGGATTTCATATAACGGTCATCCATGCTCTTGAATTGACGTTGTCATTGGAGTCAATACTTAACGTGTGATACTATCATTTAGAGATAATTTAACTAACTTAAGATTAGTCTACAAATAAATATGCATAGGCACAAATGTGAGATATAGCAGTAAATCTGTACCATAAATAGTGTTGTTCAAGATACACGCGTTGTATTACGCATGGATGTTGACCCTATTTACATTATTTTGTTATGTCAACAAACCGCGTATAAGACATGTTTATTAGGTGACATACTTAGTTTCTGAGGTAAATATTTTTGGAAAAAATTATACCATATAATAGGAAATTACATTCTGCAGAAATTTGCTTTTTCATTGATGTAGTGTCGCTTTAAAGGGCAACAATGGTTGATAACTAGTACAATTTCATGATCATAAATTAGAACTTTTGAACACACATATAAAAATTATGACTTTAAAAACAAATGTATGTCTCTAAAAAAATTGTAACAAATTAAAAACAGCCTATACAATATATATATATAATACATGAATAAGGAGAGGAATTAATATAAGTTTTCTGAAAACTTGTTTTCCAATCCAAACCATTCACAATTTATGTAATTTGTAACATTGTTTGTGTTATACATGTAAATTTATTGGAATAAATACTGTTTAAACCAATACATGAATAAAATGAACTGTGTTTATTCACCATAAAACCTACCTCATCAGCATCATCGTGAATAGTGCCTCCTTCCATGGCAAATATGAAATAACATGTGTGCAGTCCTTTATTTCACCCAAGTATATATCTGAATTCATCAGTTTTCTGTTCCACTCGATTATTTTCTATGTTCTGTGTTTCCACACAGAGTGTTCTATGTTCCCACCCAGAGTGTTCTGTGTTCCCACCCAGAGTGTTCTGTGTTTCCGCACAGAGTGTTCTATGTTCCCAGCCAGAGTGTTCTGTGTTCCCACACAGTGTTCTGTGTTCCCACACAGTGTTCTGTGTTCCCACCCAGAGTGTTCTGTATTTCCACCCAAAACATAATTGCACCTATTCTCCGTATTCTATTCCACTTATAATATTGTATTCCACTATCGGCGATCACTAAACGATAATATTGTATTCCACTATCGGCGATCATTAAACGATAATATTGTATTCCACTATCGGCGATCACTAAACGATAATATTGTATTCCACTATCGGCGATCACTAAACGATAATATTGTATTCCACTATCGGCGATCACTAAACGATAATATTGTATTCCACTATCGGCGATCACTAAACGATAATATTGTATTCCACTATCGGCGATCACTAAACGATAATATTGTATTCCACTATCAGCGATCACACAATGATAATATTGTATTCCACTATCGGCAATCACTAAACAATAATATTGTATTCCACTATCGGCGATCACTAAACGATAATATTGTATTCCACTATCGGCGATCACTAAACGATAATATTGTATTCCACTATCGGCGATCACTAAACAATAATATTGTATTCCACTATCGGCGATCACTAAACGATAATATTGTATTCCACTATCGGCGATCACTAAACATAATATTGTATTCCACTATCGGCGATCACAAACAATAATATTGTATTCCACTATCGGCGATCACTAAACGATAATATTGTATTCCACTATCGGCGATCACTAAACGATAATATTGTATTCCACTATCGGCGATCACTAAACAATAATATTGTATTCCACTATCGGCGATCACACAATGATAATATTGTATTCCACTATCGGCGATCACTAAACAATAATATTGTATTCCAGTATCGGCGATCACTAAACAATAATATTGTATTCCACTATCGGCGATCACACAATGATAATATTGTATTCCACTATCGGCGATCACTAAACAATAATATTGTATTCCAGTATCGGCGATCACTAAACAATAATATTGTATTCCACTATCGGCGATCACACAATGATAATATTGTATTCCACTATCGGCGATCACTAAACAATAATATTGTATTCCAGTATCGGCGATCACTAAGCGATAATATTGTATTCCACTATCTATCGGCGATCACTAAACGATAATATTGTATTCCACTATCGGCGATCACTAAACGATAATATTGTATTCCACTATCGGCGATCACTAAACGATAATATTGTATTCCACTATCGGCGATCACTAAACGATAATATTGTATTCCACTATCGGCGATCACTAAACGATAATATTGTATTCCACTATCGGCGATCACTAAACGATAAACAACCAGCAATACAACAACCGATCTCGTTGCCATTGGTTACCCACCCAAATTCACATTACATTCAATGGCAGCCATTCTAATTTAGCGGTTATTTTATTCTGCAGTAATTACAAACACATCTGTGATTACGTTAGATGCGAGCCTAGTGTTCTGTTCTGTTCTGTTCTGTGATGTTTAGTGTATACAAATTTATTTTAGCTCGATTGCGAAACAAGTTCTTACAACTTATATTAATCACTCTCGAGACCTCATTCCTGATGGAATCCATCACCACGAGGGAGAGAGAAGAGGCAATGTGGAATTTAAATGCCTTGCCTAAGGGCACAATCATAACGGCTCCAGCGGGGATCGAACTCAGGGCCTTTCGCAGCTGAAGCGAGTATTTCAGCACCTGATGTTTAGCTCTCATCTAAATGTGGCACTGGGTGTATGCTTGTATGTGGTAAAAGGTTAAACAATAGTTATTTAATACTTTATGTACATTCACACTGCATAAGATACTTACAGAAAAACGTCACGGTGTGCTGTAAAATCCAATCCCAGCTTTATTGTTATATCAAAGCATGTTGATTAATCCATTGCTGCATTTCCAAGACATGTTCTATTATTTGTCTTGTCATTGCAAGCCACCATGTCATTGCAAGCCACCATGTCATTTGGCTTGCCATTGCAAGCCACCATGTCATTGCAAGTCACCATGTCATTGCAAGCCACCATGTCATTTCAAACCACCATGTCATTTCAAACCACCATATTATTTCAAGCCACCATGTCATTGCAAGCCACCATGTCATTGCAAGCCACCATGTCATTGCAAGCCACCATGTCATTTCAAACCACCATGTCATTTCAAACCACCATATTATTTCAAACCACCATATTATTTCAAGCCACCATGTTCCTATTTAAAAAAAAAAGCCATCATGTTCTTTCAAGTCATCATATTGCCATTGTTATGGTCATGTTATATCAGGCCATGAAATGCTGATATTTCGAGTCGTCATGTTATTTCAACGCAAACCTTGTTAATTCAAGCCCAGGGATCATTCTAGAGGGCGATGTGGGCGAAATTGTCGCCCTAGGGACACTGACTTCGCCCTCTGGGGCCTCACTTCTCCCTAAAAAAAAAAAATTGTTATGGTTTTTACGATTTTCAAACAAAATGTTGTCTAGTAAGCTACACTGGCCCATTATAAAGCACTCCTTCTATTCAAATGTTGTATTTAATGGTTGTACTGTGCATTTTAACCCTATTTTGCAGAGGTATGTTAAAGAACGCCATTTAAGGAAGCGATCACACGCTTTCTCACTTCTCCCAAAAATTCTGACCTAGAATGAACCCTGCAAGCCTCTGTGTTACTTCAACCCACCATGATATATATCTCAGGCCACCGTGTTACTTCAACCCACCATGATATATATCTCAGGCCACCGTGTTACTTCAACCCACCATGATATATATCTCAGGTCACCGTGTTACTTCAACCCACCATGATATATATCTCAGGCCACCGTGTTACTTCAACCCACCATGATATATATCTCAGGCCACCGTGTTACTTCAACCCACCATGATATATATCTCAGGCCACCGTGTTACTTCAACCCACCATGATATATATCTCAGGCCACCGTGTTACTTCAACCCACCATGATATATATCTCAGGCCATCATGTTACTTCAACCCACCATGATATATATCTCAAGCCATCATGTTACTTCAACCCACCATGATATATATCTCAGGCCACCGTGTTACTTCAACCCACCATGATATATATCTCAGGCCACCGTGTTACTTCAACCCACCATGATATATATCTCAGGCCACCGTGTTACTTCAACCCACCATGATATATATCTCAATCCACCGTGTTACTTCAAGCCACCATGATATATACATGTACTTCAAGCCACCATGATATATACATGTACCTCAAGCCATCATGATATATACATGTACCTCAAGCCACCATGATATATACATGTACCTCAAGCCACCATGATATATACATGTACCTCAAGCCATCATGATATATACATGTACCTCAAGCCACCATGATATATACATGTACCTCAAGCCATCATGTTATATACATGTACCTCAAGCCACCATGATATATACATGTACCTCAAGCCACCATGATATATACATGTACCTCAAGCCATCATGTTATATACATGTACCTCAAGCCACCATGATATATACATGTACCTCAAGCCATCATGTTATATACATGTACCTCAAGCCATCATGTTATATACATGTACCTCAAGCCACCATGATATATACATGTACCTCAAGCCATCATGTTATATACATGTACCTCAAGCCATCATGTTACCTCAACCCACCATGATATATACATGTACCTCAAGCCATCATGTTATATACATGTACCTCAAGCCATCATGTTACCTCAACCCACCATGATATATACATGTACCTCAAGCCACCATGATATATACATGTACCTCAAGCCACCATGTTATATACATGTACCTCAAGCCATCATGTTACCTCAACCCACCATGATATATACATGTACCTCAAGCCATCATGTTACCTCAACCCACCATGATATATACATGTACCTCAAGCCATCATGTTATTTCATACTGTTACCATTAGTCAACCATGTTATATCATGTCATTGTGTTATTTCATTATTCATGTTATATCCTAGTTTTGTTTTTACGTGTGATCTCCCTCCTATTTAACAGTTGCTATAGAACTCACTTAGCCTTTCTAAAGAAACTCAAGAAGCGTGGATACAAGGGGCCAAAGGGAGGTAAGAAGTAGGTATCCTTAAATGTATTATCTCCCCTTAATAAAAGATATATATAAATCAAATAATGTTTATATATATGATTCCCCTTTTATATCAATAATCCAATTCCTAATCAATATCATGCACACATACTTACTCAGCTTTCTGGTAATTATTCAAACACAACTGTAATCTTCTGCATTAAAATCTGGCTTATAAATCTACCACCATTTGTAATAGTCTTAATACCTAGTAGTAATCTAACAGACTCTAGTGACCAATCGTATAATACCATTAAAAGTTTTTTGATGGGGCTGTATATAGAAACAGTAGTAGTTCACAAGTATATAAAACCCAACCATTTCATTCCCAGACAACCAGATACGTTACCGCCAGATACGATACCGATTTTAAATTTCCCACTTTTTAATCAATAACCATCGTTATATACTGATATGATAGGCTCAAATGATGTATGTAAAAATGACATGTGAGTGCCATAGGTATTAGAAGACTTGATGTAAAGTTTGTTTGATGTAGCTTTGTTAAAGTATTCAAAGTATTGTATTTAAGTTCATTTCGTGTAAACGGTTGAGATAGAATGCATTTGTGAAGTGCACATTTCAATCAAATATACATAATATATAATGCAGGAATAGAAACATCTTGTTTAGTTTGAAGACACATGCATATAACAATGGATCAAAGATGTTAAAGTATCTGGTTTATATGGTAACATATCTTGTTCATATGGTAACGTATCTGGTTCATATGGTAACGTATCTGGTTCATATGGTAATGTATCTGGTTCATATGGTAACGTATCTGGTTCATATGGTAACGTATCTGGTTCATATGGTAATGTATCTGGTTCATATGGTAACGTATCTGGTTCATATGGTAACGTATCTGGTTCATATGGTAATGTATCTGGTTTATATGGTAACGTATCTGGTTCATATGGTAACGTATCTGGTTCATATGTTAATGTATCTGGTTTATATGGTAACGTATCTGGTTCATATGGTAACGTATCTGGTTTATATGGTAATGTATCTGGTTTATATGGTAACGTATCTGGTTCATATGGTAATGTATCTTGTTTATATGGTAACGTATCTGGTTTATATGGTAACGTATCTGGTTCATGGTAACGTATCTGGTTCATATGGTAATGTATCTGGTTTATATGGTAACGTATCTGGTTTATATGGTAATGTATCTGGTTTATATGGTAACGTATCTGGTTCATATGGTAATGTATCTGGTTTATATGGTAGCGTATCTGGTTCATATGGTAACATATCTGGTTTATATGGTACTGTATCTGGTTCATATGGGTAGCATATCTGGTTCATATGGTAACATATCTGGTTCATATGGTAACGTATCTGGTTCATATGGTAGCATATCTTGTTCATATGGTAACATATCTGGTTCATATGGGTAGCGTATCTGGTTCATATGGGTAGCATATCTTGTTCATATGGTAACGTATCTGGTTCATATGGTAACATATCTGGTTCATATGGGTAACGTATCTTGTTCATATGGTAACGTATCTGGTTCATATGGTAACGTATCTGGTTCATATGGTAATGTATCTGGTTTATATGGTAACGTATCTGGTTCATATGGTAACGTATCTGGTTCATATGGTAATGTATCTGGTTTATATGGTAACGTATCTGGTTCATATGTTAATGTATCTGGTTTATATGGTAACGTATCTGGTTCATATGGTAACGTATCTGGTTTATATGGTAATGTATCTGGTTTATATGGTAACGTATCTGGTTCATATGGTAACGTATCTGGTTCATATGGTAATGTATCTGGTTTATATGGTAACGTATCTGGTTCATATGGTAATGTATCTGGTTTATATGGTAACGTATCTGGTTTATATGGTAATGTATCTGGTTTATATGGTAACGTATCTGGTTCATATGGTAATGTATCTGGTTTATATGGTAGCGTATCTGGTTCATATGGTAACATATCTTGTTTATATGGTACTGTATCTGGTTCATATGGGTAGCATATCTGGTTCATATGGTAACATATCTGGTTCATATGGTAACGTATCTGGTTCATATGGTAGCATATCTTGTTCATATGGTAACATATCTGGTTCATATGGGTAGCGTATCTGGTTCATATAGGTAGCATATCTTGTTCATATGGTAACGTATCTGGTTTATATGATAACATATCTGGTTCATATGGGTAACGTATCTGGTTTATATGGTAACGTATCTGGTTCATATGGTAGCATATCTGGTTCATATGGTAACGTATCTGGTTTATATGGTACTGTATCTGGTTCATATGGTAACATATCTGGTTTATATGGTAGCGTATCTGGTTTATATGGTAATGTATCTGGTTTTTATGGTAATGTATCTGGTTCATATGGTAACGTATCTGGTTTATATGGTAGCGTATCTGGTTTATATGGTAATGTATATGGTTCATATGGTAATGTATCTGGTTCATATGGTAACGTATCTGGTTTATATGGTAACGTATCTGGTTTATATGGTAACCCATCTGGTTTATATGGTAATGTATCTGGTTCATATGGTAATGTATCTGGTTCATATGGTAATGTATCTGGTTTATATGGTAACGTATCTGGTTCATATGGTAACATATCTGGTTTATATGGTAATGTATCTGGTTCATATGGGTAGCGTATATGGTTCATATGGTAACGTATCTTGTTCATATGGTACTGTATCTGGTTCATATGGTAGCATATCTGGTTCATATGGTAGCGTATCTGGTTTATATGGTAACGTGTCTGGTTCATATGGGTAGCGTATCTGGTTCATATGGTAACGTATCTGGTTTATATGGTAACGTATCTGGTTTATATGGTAGCGTATCTGGTTCATATGGTAACGTATCTGGTTCATATGGTAACGTATCTGGTTCATATGGTAGCATATCTGGTTCATATGTTTACGTATCTGGTTTATATGGTAACATATCTGGTTCATATGGGTAGCGTATCTGGTTCATATGGTAATGTATCTGGTTTATATGGTAACGTATCTGGTTCATATGGTAACGTATCTGGTTCATATGGTACCGTATCTGGTTCATATGGTAGCATATCTGGTTCATATGGTAACGTATCTGGTTCATATGGTAACGTATCTGGTTTATATGGTAACGTATCTGGTTCATATGGGTAGCGTATCTGGTTCATATGGTAACGTATCTGGTTTATATGGTAACGTATCTGGTTCATATGGGTAGCGTATCTGGTTCATATGGTAATGTATCTGGTTCATATGGTAACATATCTGGTTCATATGGTAACGTATCTGGTTTATATGGTAACCTATCTGGTTCATATGGGTAGCGTATCTGGTTCATATGGTAACGTATCTGGTTTATATGGTAACGTATCTGGTTCATATGGGTAGCGTATCTGGTTCATATGGTAATGTATCTGGTTTATATGGTAACGTATCTGGTTCATATGGGTAGCGTATCTGGTTCATATGGTAACGTATCTGGTTTATATGGTAACGTATCTGGTTTATATGGTAACGTATCTGGTTCATATAGTAACGTATCTGGTTCATATGGTAACGTATCTGGTTCATATGGTAGCATATCTGGTTCATATGGTAACGTATCTGGTTCATATGGTAACTTATCTGGTTTATATGGTAACGTATCTGGTTCATATGGGTAACGTATCTGGTTCATATGGTAACGTATCTAGTTCAGAAAAATACAAGTATTTGTTTATGACCGAGAAGTATAGTTTTCGCGCTGTCCATGTGACCGTCTGTCGTTCAGAGTCAATAATTCCAAGTCCTGGCTGTAACCTCTTTGGCTATGGCTATATGCTTCCAGGGGGGGGGGGCATTCATCATGTACTGTGATATTTCTTCAATCTGCGAGGAATATAACAAATTAAGACAGCATAGGCCTCCATGCAAACTTTAAACACACCAAATGTAGTTCATACCCCGATAGAAATTATTAACCTACGTTTTATTACTTATATTTATTTACATTAATTATTCTGTTCAATGACACAAAAACAATCGCTCTTCTCTGTGCCTTTACAATGTATTTAGGCAATATTTGGGACTTATCATGTTTCAAAAAGTTTTATTTCTTTACATCCAGAAGGTCTCAGACCCATGTGGCATACATGTACAACAAATATGGTGACAGCAATTCACTATGTCAATATATCTAATTAATTATGCAACACTAAAGCAAACATTTATATGTGATAATATGTGATAATATAGAAGAAGAATGCTTTAATAACATATGCATGCCATGCTAACTTACTTTAAATGCTTTTATTTTTATAAATAACACAACAAACATCTTTCATGCAATTATTAAGAATGTATTAAGTAAATATTAAATTTATTATTAATATATAAATAAAATTATTTTATTATATAGATTAATATTCTGAAAACTAAAATATATAACATAACAATTGGGACTTTAATTTACAGCTGTTATTGTATATCATAATCTTAAACTACTAGTAAATATTTGTATACTTATGATCTTAACACACATGTAAATAGTTTAATTGCTCACACTGTAATGAGAATGTATCCTAAATATATTGACATGAGTTATAATCTGAAGTCCGAAAACATGATAATTATGCTTATTAATAATAAAACGTGTACATAATCATCTTCTGAAGGTATACAACTTTCAACATTTGGACATTCTTGCTCGAAAGCGAAATTAGCAAGAAATGGCCTTTGTAAGGTGTTGATATAGGTTAATAATCAGAAATATTTAAACGTATAGAACGTAAACTTTGATATGACATTCCTAACGTAGAATAAATACTTATTTGCTGTTATAACGTGCACTTGCTGTTATAACGTGCACCTAATGACGAACTGATCAGATATATATCATATATATCATGTGCTGGACCTCGTAATTAGATCATCCTTGGAACAGCGTAAACTGTAAGATACGCCTTTAATACAATATACAATACAATATACAATACAATACAATACAATATACAATACAATACAATACAATGTTTATTGCCAGATACATACTGAGTACAACATAAACAATTTGCATAATTGATATCAAAAGAGCTTAGGTACTATGGAACATAAATTAAATGTTTTCTGTTGTACAGATTTGGTATGCAAAGTAAATACCGTATTGTTCCTATTTAAAGCGCCACCTCTAATATAGGCACCCCCACGTAACAAAGGCAACATGAAATGGCGCCCTTAAAAGGAAAAAATTGGCTTGCCTGTCGGTAACATAATCCATATACATATATATAAACTCCAAGCTCATGAATCACTGTGGCACTAAGTATGCATGAATAATATGCGCATCACTTGTTGAACGTGTGTCGCTATAAAAAGTATTTATTTTCACAGAAGAATTCACACAATATCTACAATGATTTGCGCTATTCAAACCGAAAGTACAAGTATAGTTATTTACATAGACACTGTATAACAGTTTATAACACAGAACAATCAACAGAAACATGGGACTTATAGCTACTCGCCATGTTTGCCATGCCTACATAGTACATGTACCGCATGTACAGAACATATCGATCGAGTTAGGTAACAAACGATGACGTAGCGGACGTCGCATTATGACAAAGCAAGGTCACTGAACAGTTTCTTCCAATTAGTTGGCAATTACCGATATTGACACGGAGATTTTTCACACGTATGCTACAGAAATTAATTACTAATTAGCACGCCCCTTTTGTGTTTTGCATCGCACCCAGGTGCTATAAATAGGAACAATACGGTATATTTTGACAAATTATTAATAACTTATCAAAGGACCACTACCAAACACTGCAAATGTGCATGCCTGTAACCTCGAGCGTGCATGTCATTTGCATATCATTAGCGAGGAAATCATATGTTCATCGGAAGAAATGCTTCGAGCGTGCATGTCAGTTGCATGTCATTAGCGAGGAAATTATATGTTCATCGGAAGAAATGCTTCGAGCGTGCATGTCATTTGCATATCATTAGTGAGGAAATTATATGTTCATCGGAAGAAATGCAATAGCGATGCAAATATAAAGTCATGTGAACCATATCTAGGAGATTACAAGGGCAATAGAGAAGCTCACTTATTAAATATGAGCATACTGGAAGTTGACATACCGTATTTATGCAGGTACTTGTAGTAGGTCGGTTATTCATTGTAAAGTTCATACATCAAAATAGCTATTATTAAAGATAGAAATAGTTTAACCTTTACAATAATATTACAATAACTTTGCCATACTTCTAGTGATTTTTTTAAATAACTTGAAATGATGTGTTGTGGGCGCATTCAGTTCTGTTACTTTAAGGTCAAGGTCGCCGTTGCTACTAGTAGAACCCCTGTGCCCACTTGTATATATGTAGTAAATTGGTTTGGTACGTTAGTAGAAGTCACTGATAACTTACATATATAATAAGTATAAAACAATACCATCATTTAACTAACACTACTTTTAAAGAGGTATTAACGTGTACTTAGTGATCTCTAGATAATGGTTTAAAATGACCTATGTTGAGGTTCTGCCAGTCTTTCAGAATATCAGTTCCATCTTCTTCAGTTTCTATTTGCACAATTCCTGTACTTACATATCCACCATTGAACTTCTCCAATAAAAGGGTGCCGTTACAATTATTCACAACCGCCACGTTACAATTATTCACAACCGCCACGTTACAATTATTCACAACCGCCACGTTACAATTATTCACAACCGCCATGGAACAATAATTGACCAGTTTTATTCACTTTGAATTTGGGCAGTAACGATGTTTACCAGTAGTCTGAAAGGTCGTGGCATTTTATTATTGGGCTGCACTATAATAAATGGCTTTACATTTACTCATCAGCCTATCCTATTGATTGTCCAATGAAATAAATATAATTTTAGGCACCTCACCATCCTTAATTGAATATTGTCCAATGAAATAAATCTAATTTTAGGCACCTCACCACCGTTAATTAGATATTGTCCAATGAAATAAACATAATTTTAGGCACCTGGCCACCCTTAATTGGATATTGTCCAATGAAATAAATATAATTTTAGGTACCCGACCACCCATAACCCTTTCAACACCGCAGACCTCTAAATAGGCTTACAAAAAGTGTAGATCCAGATGAGCCGGCTCGTAACGAGCCGTCTCATCAGGATCTACACTTTTTGCCAGTAATATTACTATTTTTAGACAAAATTACCCATATTGATAAATGAACTGGTCCAAATGTAATTTTCTTATTAATTTATTGGTCTAATAATATCAAGGAACAGTCCATGTCAGTTACTTGGTGTTGAATGGGTTAATTGGATATTGTCCAATGAAATAAACATAATTTTAGGCACCTGATCACCCTTAATTGGAGGAGTTGCATTGTATATATATTATTATAGTATTATCTTACTTTGGTTTGGGATATCTGATTTTAATCTCTTGTCTAAGATGTCTGTTACAACTGTAGTGAAATACTGTAGTGAACTACCAGATATGGCTTTGATGAGATTCCGAAGTGAGTGGGAGTGTGATGGTTTTTTTGAAGACATAGTTATGAGATATAATGATACAGGATCCTTGTAGTGAAGTATGTCTGGCCTTTAACAGCTCTTGCTAATAATAAAATTGTCTCTGTAAAATAGATGAAATGCTTGGCTTTTAATTAACTACCAGTTGGCTTCAGTTTACATATACCACTAAGATGAGCATTTAGTTACTTATATATAATCTATTTATAGCATTCTGTATTATAGTGGTATCATGTGATGTAATTTTATGATTCTATATTATAGTGGTATCATGTGATGTAATTTTATGATTCTATATTATAGTGGTATATGTAATGTAATTTTATGATTCTATATTATAGTGGTATATGTAATGTAATTTTATGATTCTATATTATAGTGGTATATGTAATGTAATTTTATGATTCTATATTATAGTGGCATTATGTAAATTAATGATGTTTTATGATTCGTATTATAGTGACATTATGCATTGTAATTTGACTATTCTGTATTATAGTGGTATTATGTATAATAATGGCATTTTGTACTCAATTCTTATTTGTATTCAATTCTTATTATTCTGCATTAAAGTGGCATTATATAGTCTTATTTTCTTGTGATTCTGTATTATAGTGGCGGATGGCTGAAAGTTACATTTGCCGATCAGTAAGTGTAGTGCAGATCATGCTACATGACTGCTGTAGTAAAGTGGCGTGGCATTTTGTCCATTGATTTTTGTCTATGAAGTGCCATGTTTTATTGTCCGTTGTGAAGTGAGTGATGTTTTCTTCATGTCATGTTAAGTGAAGCAATCATGTCATGTTAAGTGAAGCAATCACGTCATGTTAAGTGAAGCAATCATGTCCTGTTAAGTGAAGCAATCATGTCATGTTAAGTGAAGCAATCATGTCATGTTAAGTGAAGCAATCATGTCATGTTAAGTGAAGCAATCATGTCATGTTAAGTGAAGCAATCATGTCATGTTAAGTGAAGCAATCATGTCATGTTAAGTGAAGCAATCATGTCATGTTAAGTGAAGCAATCATATCCTGTTACGTGAAGTGAAGCAATCATGTCATGTTAAGTGAAGCAATCACGTCATGTAAGTGAAGCAATCATGTCATGTTAAGTGAAGCAATCACGTCATGTTAAGTGAAGCAATCATGTCATGTTAAGCGAAGCAATCATGTCATGTTAAGTGAAGCAATCATATCATGTTAAGTGAAGCAATCATGTCATGTTAAGTGAAGCAATCATATCATGTTAAGTGAAGCAATCATGTCATGTTAAGTGAAGCAATCATGTCATGTTAAGTGAAGCAATCATGTCATGTTAAGTGAAGCAATCATATCATGTTAAGTGAAACAATCATGTCATGTTAAGTCAATGTTTTCTTGTCCGTTTTTTGTCAAGTGAAATTGTGTTTGTTATATTGTCCATCTGTTTCATTGTGAAGTGTTCACTGAAATGTGATAAGCGATTTTCATGTTCATTTTTTTGATGTGAAGTGACCTTGTTTTGTTTTGTTAATTTTATTGTATTTTGTCCCTCAATTTTAATTTCCTTCTTTATTTCATTGAATGGCATTCTTCATAGAGTGACCTTCTTGTAATGTAGCAAGTTATGTTTGGTATATTTGTCACTTTGAGTAAACTAAAAATCAGTTCTGTGTGTTGAACTATTGAAAGAAGGAGAAAATGGAAGTCGTGGTAGCGCATTCGCTTCAGGTGCAAAAGGCCCCAAGTTCATGCCCAGCTGTAGCCGTTACAATTGAGCAATATTCACTATTTCTTCAATAGCATTTCTTCAATAGCATTTCTTCAATTGCATTTTGATTGGTTAGAATCAAGCTTATTTGTTTGTAATCGTGTTTACATACATGTAAACCATTTCTAAATCCCGACTCATTCCATAGGGGGACATTTAGAATAGTGTTTTAGAACAAAGAATGAACACATCTGTTCTCTAAGGGCATCGTTCTAAATCCAGACTCATTCCATAGGGGGACATTTAGAATAGTGTTTTAGAACAAAGAATGAACACATCTGTTCTCTAAGGGCATCGTTCTAAATCCCAACTCGTTCCATAGGGGGACATTTAGAATAGTGTTTTAGAACAAAGCATGAACACATCTGTTCTCTAGGGGCATCCGTGACTTGAGTGGATACGGTCGTTGACTTCAAATTACTTGCCCCTCACCATTATAGATTCGAATCCCACTGCAGTTGGTCCGTGCCTGCAATATTGCTCGGAGGGACATCTGGGGTCTGTTTGTGCGACTTTAAATCCCGAAAACAAACAAATCGGTTCTCAAGGTGAAAACACAGCTGATTGTACCCCCCTCAAAGGAGACAATCCCTCCATAGGGGGAATACTTCATAGGTGTACCCCCTCAAAGGAGATGATCCCTCCATAGGGGGAATACTTCATAAGTATGATCTCTCAAAGGAGACAATCCCTCCATAGGGGGAATTCTTCATAAGTATGATCTCTCAAAGGAGACAATCCCTCCATAGGGGGAATTCTTCATATGTATGATCTCACAAAGGGGGGTAGTTCCTCCTGAAGGGGAATTCTTCATATGTATGATCTCACAGAGGGGGGTAGTTCCTCCTGAAGGGGAATTCTTCATATGTATGATCTCACAGAGGGGGGTAGTTCCTCCTGAAGGGGAATTCTTCATATGTATGATCTCACAAAGGGGGGTAGTTCCTCCTGAAGGGGAATTCTTCATATGTATGATCTCACAGAGGGGGGTAGTTCCTCCTGAAGGGGAATTCTTCATATGTATGATCTCACAAAGGGGGGTAGTTCCTCCTGAAGGGGAATTCTTCATAAGTATGATCTCACAGAGGGGGTAGTTCCTCCTGAAGGGGAATTCTTCATAAGTATGATCTCACAGAGGGGGTAGTTCCTCCTGAATTATCATCACTGATGGTCACGGGTTCGAGCCCCGCTCAGGCCGTGTCTCATTTATATGAAAAAGTTGGCAGTTTCTTACGGAGGTTGGTGCACACAAGTACTGGTTAACCGCTGGAGCCTGCCCAGGAAAGGTGTTGTTAGGTAAACTGCCCGCCGGCGATATAGCCCAAAATGGTGCTGATGCAGGCGTAAAACCCGAATTATAACATAACATAAAGTTCCTCCTGAAGGGGAATTCTTCATAAGTATGATCTCACAGAGGGGGTAGTTCCTCCTGAAGGGGAATTCTTCATATGTATGATCTCACAGAGGGGGGTAGTTCCTCCTGAAGGGGAATTCTTCATATGTATGATCTCACAAAGGGGGGTAGTTCCTCTTGAAGGGGAATTCTTCATATGTATGATCTCACAGAGGGGGGTAGTTCCTCCTGAAGGGGAATTCAACATATGTATGATCTCTCAAAAGGGGACAGTCGCCGCTAAAGGGGAATGCTTCACTTGTATGTACTTACTGCAGTTTGCTTGCTTAATACTGACAAGACATTTAATGAGAGACATCTGTAATTTCTATTACCTCCCTTGGCAGATAAAGTCTGATTTATCCCAAAATGTAAATAGGTCCTTTTAGTTGGAATCCTTTGTTTTTACTGTTGTTCCCTAACCAGATGTTGCGGTATGATAAATGTGATTTTATCAAAAACGTGTCAATTAACTGATAATATTTTTTACAAATAAGTACCCGTTGATAATTCAGTATGAGATCTGTCGAGATATAATAATTTAAAATTAATAATCATAAGAACCGATAGTGGTTACAAATTCCTAGCATGTTATGCAAAGGAAACAATGATAAAAACAGGAAAACACTTAATAGGACCTATCTACTTTTAGGGAGTATTCAGGGGCAGTAACTGACTAATGTCTCTCATTGCACATGTGCTGTTGCTAGATATTTTAGATACATGTTCCTTGCAATTGTGTGAACTCTTGGTTTGACTGTTGATATGTATGCATAGATGTGAATCATTGCTGCAGCACAAAGGGGTGCCAATGGGGTGCTGCACCTCTAATTCCAAAAGGGGACATATTGAATATTCATATAGATCAAAGAAGAAAATGTCGTAGTTCTCAAGCGGGGAACATACTTATGGTGACTACATATCTCAATCTAACTCATTGCATGCTGGGTAAAATAAATTCTATGAATTAATAGTTCAAGTAATTGTATCAGACGACAATTCATTAATGCGTTTTTCTTTTTTGTAAGAACTGTAAGAGTAAAAACTCTGGCAATATGTCGTGTAGTTTCATTAGAATTGTCTCATAAAATTCCATGACATATTTGACGGCTATTTTGACTGCTTGAGTGCAAAAAAGCTAAAGATGTTTGGAATCTTTCAATGGGAGCATGTCAGTCTGTACTTCAAGTATATTGAGGATTGTTGTATGCCATGATTGCCTATCACTTGAGACATGTTATATGGATGTGATGTTTGGGTTTCATGGTTGAAATAAATAGATAAATAGAGGGTTTAATATTAGAATGAGATACAGACAGATCTGTAGTCCAGTGGTAACATGCTGGACTGGTAATACATGAATCGCAGGTTCAATTACCCCCCCGTTTGACCCTAATAAAATGAACAGTCTTTCAGATGGGACTTTAAACTGAGGTCTTGTGTCGGTGCTGTATGCCGTACACGTAATAGAACCAGAGGAGACTCTGGAATGTGTCTCTGTCTGTATCATTGCACTATCCTCCAAAAATCTAAAATGAATAATCTCTTCAGGAGGCCTTGCTCATATGGGCAACCGGTAGCGACGATAAATAAACGTAAAACACACACACAGAATGAGATACTGGGTGCTCTAATAGACAGACAATAGATGCATACTGCTGTATAGTCAACAGGTTCTTGGTAATAGGTGGCATTAACTGGGCAAGATAGAAGGGAATACCCAAACATTTGAGAGTCTGAAAGTAAATTGGCTTTATCATTTATTATTTATGTTGTGTAATGTACACAAGTATTGTGTAATGTACACGAGTATTGTATAATGTACACGAGTATTGTATAATGTACACGAGTATTGTATAATGTACACAAGTATTGTATAATGTACACGAGTATTGTATAATGTACACGAGTATTGTGTAATGTACACGAGTATTGTATAATGTACATGAGTATTGTGTAATGTACACACATATTGCAGTATGCCTTGTCATACATACATTGACTTGTATTTTTCAGACTTTTATTCTTTAAGAATTTGTATACTGTACATAATCGCCTATAAGTTTTTGGCTTCAAGGCAGCCTCACGTCTTATAAGTAAGTGCACCAAAAAATTAAAACAAAACATTTTAAGAAATGCGTTAAATGGTAAATCCATAAATACGTTTTAGAAAAGCAAGCACTCTGACACTTGAGTATTTCTTCAACTTGCACTGGACAAACATACAATTTATACATGTGTGGTGTCCATTTTATTAACCCGTCTTATATGCGAGTACATGCCAAAACCAACAGATTTTAAGACCAAAGTGGGGGGCGTCTTATAGGTGAGTATGCCCGGTATTCCATATTGATAATCGCTGACGAGATGCAAACCAGATTTTGTTGTGTTGCGAATTATTATGTAAATACATGCTACATTGCATTCCTGACTTCTTCCGTGTTATAAATATATACACGTAAAACATCATTTAGCATATACACGTATTTCCATTTTAGTACAGTCAAACCTGTCACAGAAAGTGGCTGCTTAGCACAGGTGGCCGCTTAATAGATGGCAAATGTATAATAAAACAACACATTGGGAATATGTTAACTGGCTGCTTAATACAGGTTGGCTGCTTAATAGAGGTGACCACTAACACAGGTTTGACTGTATATTCATTTAGGACATGGCTCTGTCACATTATTATAATCTACCTCCGATTCACTCTCTGGTACTCCACTATGTCTCTTCCACCTTTGCTTTCATCATCATTGTCATTAATAGTCTTGCCTACCTATTCTTGTCCATGTTTGTTGGAAGATGCCTACATGTACAGATTTCAGTTACTATGCCTTATTTTCAGTGTTTATTTTTGTGTATATATAGCTGTCACCGTGGTTATTCCCAGCCTGCAGACTGTTGAGGATCAACAATATTTAGACTACCATCCATACTCACCTATAAGACGAGTTTTTTACCACCAGATTATGGCATCAAAGTGACTTCCCCGTCTTATAAGAGAGTGCCCCCAAAAAAATGTGTTAAATGGTATCCATAATTATGTGTTAGAAAAGAAAGCAGCACCCTGACACTGAAAATGTCTTCAATTTGCACCAGACAAACATGCAATATATACATGGGCTGATGTCCATTTTAACAACCTGTTTTATATACGAGTGCATGCCAAACGCTACAGATTTCAGGACCAATGTAGGGGTCGTCTTATAGGCGAGATCACCTCATAGGCGAGTATGGACTGTAGATAATATGTTTTGTTTAGTATATTTAGATACCTTTTTTTGTTTACTGTGGTCAATTCACACTTTGTCAACTGATTGGATGAGTCTTTACTGTCAACATGCAGTACTTTTAGGCAAATAGATGTTGCTTAAAGCGACAGAGACACTACATTGGTGAAAAAGCAAATTTCTTGGGAATGTAATTAATTTCCTATATTATGGTATTTTTTCTTCTTCTAAATATTTGAGAGTATTTTAACTATTAAATAAACTCGTTTGTTGGCCTAATAAAATAATATAAATAGTGTCAGCATCCACCCGTGCAATGCATGTATCCACATAATAATAACAACAGTTCTGGTGCGGATTGTGCCTGTACATATTTATTTTTTTACCAATCTGATTTAAATTATCTCTAAACGATAGTAGCACGTGCTCAATATAGACTCCAATAATAAACAAACGTAAAATCAGGAATTTTAAAGTTGGTGTTCGAATTAATTCGGAAGAATTTGTAGTTGCAATGCTATTTATATACGTAAAAAGGGCATTTTTTGGCTATTAGCAATGTAATGTCGCTCTGACCCATATCTGTGGAAGAGTTCACTGCAGAAAGGATGATTTCCAATGGATATACAAGATACATTATGATGTGTGATTTAACCCTTTCAACACCACAGGCCTCTAAATCGGCTTACAAAAAAAGTGCAGATCCTGATCTGCACTTTTTGCAAGTAATATTACTATTTTTAGAAGAAGAAATATACCCATTTTGATAAATGAACTGATCCAAATGTAATTTTCTTATTAATTCATTGGTCTAACAATATGTTGGACCAGTCCATGTCAGTTACTTGGTGTTGAATGGGTTAAGTGTGAATTGGCCGCTGATTCAGCCTCCACATTTTATCAAATCCTGCATGTTTAATGGCTTCTTTCTCTTATCTTATCTTTTCAGAAGTGACTCTCATCCCAAACCGATCCTGTCCGTGAGTCCGCCAAAAATCACTAGTAAGGTCATAGCAGGCCTACTGAAGACCACGCCGGGCTCGTCATTTCAATCCCCAGAAAATCCTCCCTCACCTCCGACCTCTGCACTTCCTGATATCTTGTGACCTCTATATGCACAGCCTTCACCTTTGACCCTCAATGCACCAGGTGAACTAGCCTGATACAGTTGGAATAGTCATAGTTTGTTATTGGGTGTTAATAACTGAATAATATTAAAGTCCCATGTCACAGAAATAATCTCGAAACAAAAGCTCCATTCCTGGCAAAAACGTGTAATCATTTATAGCTTGTTTTTTATAATCTAAACAAGGCAAACAATTCAAAGAAAACTACTAATGTATGGTTCATATTGGAATTTTAAAAATATACATGTGGTTTAAATTTGGTGAAGACAGAGGTTCTACAGGTAGGTGAGTCAAACTAAGGTCCTGAAGGTAGTTGCGTCAGACATTAGTGTTATATTATTATTCAGCTTTGAGAAAGCAATTTGATGCAAGCATATTGGAGCTAGGTGTGTCGTGGTACAGCGTGTTTATACTAAGACAAGATTTCTGTGGCTCGGACCTATATATTATTGTTGTAACCTACGGTGTTTATATCTGTAACGTTCAGTTTAGATCTCTTAGTAATTAATAATTGTTACTGGGAATTAAACTAATATTGTGGGGTTTTTTTTTGGTGTAACTGTATGGTTATCTAAGTAATAATATCATGTTATTGTCTGTAACTGTATGGTTATCTCAGTAATAATATCATGTTATTGTCTGTAACTGTATGGTTATCTCAGTAATAATATCATGTTATTGTCTGTAACTGTATGGTTATCTCAGTAATAATATCATGTTATTGTCTGTAACTGTATGGTTGTCTAAGTAATAATATCCTGTTATTGTCTGTAACTGTATGGTTATCTAAGTAATAATATCATGTTATTGGTTTTTACTGTATGGTTATCTAAGTAATAATATCCTGTTATTGGCTTTTACTGTATGGTTATCTCAGTAATACTATCATGTTATTGTCTGTAACTGTATGGTTGTCTAAGTAATAATATCATGTTATTGTCTGTAACTTTTTTTTTTTTTTTGTTTAAACATAATTTATTGCCAAATATATACAGCAAAAGGTTTGGGCCACAAGTGCTATACACATTATAAAACGGCCCTCCCCAATACAATTCATTTACAGAAATATATTATGGCTACAAAAGTACAGTTAAGAAAAAGATATGTTATTTTAAAGAAAAAAATGCCAGCAGAAGTATTCACGTGAATGTGCTCGTGTGATGCTCGCCCCGGTCCGCGATCTCGAAACCCCCCACGCATAATAAGAAATAGAAATACTATTATTACGCTAATTTGAAAACCTCGCAGTATCATGTATAAACTTTTGAACTGAATTAAAAATACTTAGGTTCTGTTCATCTGAGAGTTCTTCTTTACCTTTAAGTAGAGTTCTTACACTAAGTGGATGATATTGACGTGTATATCTGAATAGTGCTATCCTTTGATTTAAAAATAGAGGACATTTGAAAAAATAATGTTCGGCATCTTCGATGCCACGTTCACACTCACAAATCGGGTCATCTTTTAAGTGATTATTACATAAGTCCGCATTCAAATTACTGCAGCCATTTCTTATGCGTGTTTGGAGAACGGTTAGAGATCTTGAACCTTTGTAGTAATATGAAGGTACTTCATTTTGCTTAAATAATGCACATTTCAGTCGATACTTAAAACTAGATAAAGTAGGTGATGTTCGGATATTCTCTGTTAATGTATTCCATAAATCAACACTTGATGGTACAAAGGAATTCGAGAAGAGAGCTGTTCTTCTTGCCATTACTATGAAATTATCGGCATTTCTTAAATTGTAATTGTTTTCTTCACCGACTACCCTTGGAAAAATTGTTGAAAAATGCTCCGGCAGTAGACCGTTTTTTAGTTTGTACATTATGACTAATTTCTGAAGTTTTCTTCTATCATTTAAGGAGATCCAGCCTATTTCTTCTATCAAGTTATTTATAGAAACCGATCGAGTTAAACCAGTGACAACACGAGCTGCTTCAAATTGTAATTTTTCTAGTCTATTCTTATCGAGTTCAGTACAACTGTCCCATACTACTGCAGCATATTCTAACAGTGGCCTCATATAAGATATATAAATTTGATTTAATGTTTTCCTGTTGATTGTAAATTTTAACGCTCGCATTAAATTTAGTACCTTTGATGCCGATTTAAAAATATTGTCTATATGCTCGTGCCATTTACCATTGTTGCTTAAAGTTACACCTAAATGTTTGTGGTGTTCAGCAAAGGGTAACTGAATCCCATCAAAAAATAATACTGGATAGTTTTGTTCCCTAGTGGTGCTAAAGAACATAGCTTCTGTCTTATTGGGATTAAAATTTACCAACCAACGTTTAGACCAATCGGATATTAACCTCAAATCATGATTCAGTATTCCCTCTAGATCTTGAATAGTTGATGTCGTTTGGGCCAATGATGTATCGTCAGCAAATAACCTAGTTATACTTAATAAATTGTCCGCTATATCATTAACATAAACGAGAAAAAATAAAGGTCCGAGGATCGATCCTTGTGGTACACCAGAGCTAATAGTTTCACTGTTTGATATGCTGGACCCTACTACTACATTTTGAGTCCTATTTGATAAATAATTTTCTATCCAGCTTAATAGCATTCCAGTTATACCATTTTGTTTCAATTTAAATAATAAACCTTTATGCCAAACCCTGTCAAAAGCTTTAGAAATATCACAGAAGATCATGCACATAAATTGTTTTGAGTCTAAGGTCTGGCATATTTGATGATAAATTGTCTGTAACTGTATGGTTATCTAAGTAATAATACCATGTTATTGTCTGTAACTGCACGGCTAATAATATCATGTTATTTGGTGTAACTGCATTAGAGTTATCTCCCCTTTATGACATTGAAACATGTATATTACAGCATCTGTTAAATCATTGTAACTTGTATATAATTATGCAAGAATTTATCATTATCAGGTTATAAATCTCTTAGAATGGAAGTCCCATCATGGACGCCCCATTTCGAGTTTACCTAGAATTCCCACCTGGAAGTCACACTAGGTGTATGGTTATATGTGGATTTTAACTCATTCCCACCTGTAAGTCACACTAGGTGTATGGTTATATATGGATTTTAACTCATTTCCACCTGTAAGTCACACTAGGTGTATGGTTATATATGGATTTTAACTCATTTCCACCTGTAAGTCACACTAGGTGTATGGTTATATATGGATTTTAACTCATTTCCACCTGTAAGTCACACTAGGTGTATGGTTATATGTGGATTTTAACTCATTCCCACCTGGAAGTCACACTAGGTGTATGGTTATATATGGATTTTAACTCATTCACACCTGGAAGTCACACTAGGTGTATTGTTATATATGGATTTTAACTCATTTCCACCTGGAAGTCACACTAGGTGTATGGTTATATGTGGTAAAGTGCTATAATTATAATAGTTTGAAGATCTTTCGAGACTTGAACTGTTAGTTGTGAAATTATTATTCGTTAATTACTTCCTTTTAACCCTTTCAACACCACAGACCTATAAATAGGCTTACAAAAACTGTAGATCCAGATGAGCCGGCTCGTGACGAGCCGTCTCATCAGGATCTGCACTTTTTGCCAGTGATATGACTATTTTTAGACATAATTACCCATTTTGATAAATGAACTTGTCCAAATGTGATTTTCTGATTCATTTATTGGTTTATGAATATCATGGACCAGTCCATGTGAGTTACTTGGTGTTGAATGGGTTAATAAGGTTGATTTATAAAATCCTCAAGAACTTGTAAATGTCTGTTTGCTAATGTGTCAACCTATGATGAAGTTGCACATTTAATAATAGTTTTAAATTTCCAAGAAATAAAAATGCATGGAAGAAGATTAATGTGTAACAGTAAGTATAAGATCCATATACTCGAGTGTGCAGTAAGATAAGCTTAAGTGGGAGTCGTGATAGCACAGTGGTAGCGCATTTGCTTCATGTGCGAAAGGTCCGGAGTTCGAGCCCCGCTGGAGCCGTTACGATTTTGCCAAAGCAAGGCATTTAAATTCCATGTTGCTTCTTCTCTCTCCCTCGTAAAACACACACACAAATATCCACAAGACTTTGTCACATTCATAACCATAAACACATTTAATACCCGTCATGTTGATGGCACTGTACTATTACATGCATCTCGTTTCGCTTTAAAACTCTGTAAATACGTGGGAGATTGTGCCGAGGTTATCAAACCCATTACCATAAAAAATAGGGTTAAATATTCTCATTCATAAAATACTCAAGTTTCTGGCATTGCTCTTGTCAATTTGTATAATTATTGAAACAGCCGTGTCAATCTGTATATGGAAACAGTCGTGTAAGGAAAACCTCATAATGCCACACCTTGGGTTCCGGCCAATTTAATTGTATTTCTCAGGAAACTGGAGTTACTTCTCATCCCAGTTTAGACTCGGGTTGCATTTTTGTGTTGCTAGTAAATGCTTTATTATGACAGCTATCATATTGTACTGATTATGATCGTATCTATGAATACATATAATGTGCGTCACATCTAAAGCAGCTGTTTCATCGGTACTCTTTCACGTTACAGGTGCCATGTTCTGTCGAGGCAACCTGGAGCACAGAATAACAATCATAACTAACATATTGTGCTCAAAATGAGAGTTTCTAATGGTTATCCGATTAGCGCAGTGGTTAGCGTGCTCGCTTCTCAGCAATGCAACCCGGGTTCGATCCTCGGACCGGGAAGTATGTGAGATGGTACGTACGGTGGTCGCCAGATCGGACAGGTGGGTTATCTCCGAGTACTCCGGTTTCCTCCTACACGAATGACCACATATACGATTTCATCCGGGCCAACGAGAGTGATTAATATAAGTTGTTAAAACTTTCCTCGCAATCGTTGTAAAATAAATAAAGCTTTAATAAATAATGGTTAGGAAATCAAAACTATATAGCTGATGTATACATTAAAAATATGCTCAGAATTAAAAAACCCTAAAGTTTAAACTTTAAGTTACCGGTGAACTAGACTAATTTACTCTGCCTAAATAAAAATCTGTTGGATTTAGTTTTAACACATTCAACACCAAGTAACCGACATGGACTGATGCATGATATTTTTAGACCAATAAATTAATAAAAAAATTACATTTAGATCAGTTCATTTATCAAAATTGGTCATTTTGTCAAAAAATAGTAATATTACAGGCATAAAGTGCAGATCCTGATGAGACGGCTCGTTTGGATCTACACTGTTTGTAAGCGTATTTAGAGGTCTGTGGTGTAGAAAGTATTAAGACATCATTTTCAGTAATTAATCACCCCTTTGGTTTAAACATATTTATTCCACTATATACATTCACAAAACAATACATGCACACAAAATCAAAGAATAGGAAAGGATCAAAACGGAAGCAGAGCTTATATAGTTTCTCTCCTTCACCCCTTTGTAATAAAACAGTTGTATATACCCATATCTATAGATCTATAGATAGGAGGATGCTGCCATGTAAATGCACTCTATACAGATGGATATGTAGTCCAGTAGTAACACGCTGGACTGGTAATCCAGGGATTGCAGGTTCGATCCCCCGTCTGACCCTAATAAAATTAACAGTCTTTCAGATGGGACGTTAAACCGAGGTCTCGTATCGGTGCTTTACACCGTGCACGTAAAAGAACCAGAGGAGATTCTGGAATGGGTCTCTCTGTCTGTATCATGCACTATCCTCCAAAACCTAAAACAACTAATCTCTTCAGGAGGCGTTGCTCATATGGGCAACCGGTAGTGACGATAAATAAATGTAAAAAGCAACAACAGTAAATGCACTCAGCGAAGACGGTTACGGAATTTTACCTTCTAAATTAGGAGTGATTTGTTCTCGTTGTGCATCTAGCATTAAGCCTATTCTTTTGTTTGCATATCTTAAATTACATGAACAATCATAAAGATGCATTATATATAGAGAAATAATGGATTCTGTGAATGTGTTTGTCTGGTGTTTCTGGATGTGATAGATATTCCAGAAATAGGATTAATTGCTCACTTGTACATTTGTATGCCAAGTTTGATGTCGCTAGCCGACAACGACTGTGGAAACTGGACCCCATATATACGGGAGTGTACGGAGCCTGTAAAATCCAATGATACGGGAAAGTATGAAGACCATTATATCCATCAATGAGGGAACGTATGAAACGCGTTTATCCCAAAAAGGAGGGTACAGAGACATTATATCCAAATATATGAAAGTGTATGCATCCGTATAATTAGTTTATTTTATATAAATTTATTTTAGCTCAATTGCGAAACAAGTTTTTACAACTTATGTTAATCACTCTCGAGGGAGTGAGAAGAGGCAACGTGGAATTTAAATGCCTTGCCTAAGGGCACAATCGGAACGGCTTCAGCGGAGCTCGAACTCCGTATAATTGAGGCTCCATATTATATATATACAGACTATATACACTCCCATAATGTTGGATATACAGACTATATATATACACTCCCATAATGTTGGATATACAGACTATATGCACGTTATGGCCATAAAAATCTGTCGTGAAGAACACAATGTAGGTCATTTCAAGCACAAATTGTACAAAACTAAGCCTATGGTATTCGACTATTATTTTTACCGCTAGCATGTTAGTTAAAATGAGCGCTATACGGTAATGTGATAAATAGGATCTTATATTGTATGAGTGGTTGTTATATTGTATGAGTAGTTGTTATATTGTATGAGTGGTTGTTATATTATATCAGTGGTTGTTATATTGTATGAGTGGTTGTTATATTGTATGAGTGGTTGTTATATTGTATCAGTGGTTGTTATATTGTATGAGTGGTTGTTATATTATATCAGTGGTTGTTATATTGTATGAGTGGTTGTTATATTATATGAGTGGTTGTTATATTGTATGAGTGGTTGTTATATTGTATGAGTGGTTGTTATATTGTATGAGTGGTTGTTATATTATATCAGTGGTTGTTATATTGTATGAGTGGTTGTTATATTGTATGAGTGGTTGTTATATTGTATGAGTAGTTGTTATATTGTATGAGTGGTTGTTATATTATATCAGTGGTTGTTATATTGTATGAGTGGTTGTTATATTATATGAGTGGTTGTTATATTGTATGAGTGGTTGTTATATTATATCAGTGGTTGTTATATTATATCAGTGGTTGTTATATTGTATGAGTGGTTGTTATATTGTATGAGTGGTTGTTATATTGTATGAGTGGTTGTTATATTATATCAGTGGTTGTTATATTGTATGAGTGGTTGTTATATTGTATGAGTGGTTGTTATATTGTATGAGTAGTTGTTATATTGTATGAGTGGTTGTTATATTATATCAGTGGTTGTTATATTGTATGAGTGGTTGTTATATTATATGAGTGGTTGTTATATTGTATGAGTGGTTGTTATATTATATCAGTGGTTGTTATATTATATCAGTGGTTGTTATATTGTATGAGTGGTTGTTATATTGTATGAGTGGTTGTTATATTGTATGAGTGGTTGTTATATTATATCAGTGGTTGTTATATTGTATGAGTGGTTGTTATATTATATGAGTGGTTGTTATATTGTATGAGTGGTTGTTATATTGTATGAGTGGTTGTTATATTGTATGAGTGGTTGTTATATTGTATGAGTGGTTGTTATATTATATCAGTGGTTGTTATATTGTATGAGTGGTTGTTATATTGTATGAGTGGTTGTTATATTGTATGAGTGGTTGTTATATTATATCAGTGGTTGTTATATTATATCAGTGGTTGTTATATTATATCAGTGGTTGTTATATTGTATCAGTGGTTGTTATATTATATCAGTGGTTGTTATATTATATGAGTGGTTGTTATATTGTATGAGTGGTTGTTATATTGTATGAGTGGTTGTTATATTGTATGAGTGGTTGTTATATTATATGAGTGGTTGTTATATTGTATGAGTGGTTGTTATATTGTATGAGTGGTTGTTATATTGTATGAGTGGTTGTTATATTATATCAGTGGTTGTTATATTGTATGAGTGGTTGTTATATTATATCAGTGGTTGTTATATTGTATGAGTGGTTGTTATATTATATGAGTGGTTGTTATATTATATGAGTGGTTGTTATATTGTATGAGTGGTTGTTATATTGTATGAGTGGTTGTTATATTGTATGAGTGGTTGTTATATTGTATCAGTGGTTGTTATATTGTATGAGTGGTTGTTATATTATATCAGTGGTTGTTATATTATATCAGTGGTTGAAATAATACAAAATACTTCGACATAACCAAAGTTTGACTTAACGAAATTTGATATAAACGGAGCCAGTTATATGTAAAATGATAGTGTCTGAAAATGGGACTTTGTTCCGACTTCGAGATAACTGGAGAATTGGACATAACCGACTAGTTTAAAGTTTATTTATTTTACAACGATTGCGAAGCAAGTTCTAACAACTTATATTAATCACATTCGTTGGCGCGGATGAAAGCATATATGTGGGGAGGAAACCGGAGTACCCGGAGAAAACCCACCTGTCCGATCTTGTGAACACCGTACCATCTCGCATACTTCCCGGTAGTAGTTGTTATATTAAATGAATGGTTATTTGAGATGCTCACTTAATAACAAAATTCCAAAACTCATTTCATAAAATATGATATGAAATAGATCCTACATATATCAACACTAATGTCATGGTGTTCCAAATAGATTGCTTAGATCAATAGAACAAACACTTACTTGCTTTGATCAGCTGTGTTTCGCTGCTGCTGTGATGTACTTACTATGCATGTACTCTTAGGAAATGGTGAGCACAGATTCAGGACAACAGTATACATATTGAACATTATATTGACAAAGTCTGCTATCTGGTATCACATTGTCTCGTTTATGCAAGAGACGCACATGCTTAACCCTTTCAACACCACAGACCTCTATATAGGCTTACAAAAAGTGTAGATCCAGATGAGCCGGCTCGTAACGAGCCGTCTCATCAGGATCTGCACTTTTTGCAAGTAGTATTACTAATTTTAGACAAAATTACCCATCTTGATAAATGAACTGGTCCGAATGTAATTTTCTTATTCATTTATTGGTCTAAGAATATCATGGACCAGTCCATGTCAGTTACTTGGTGTTGAAAGAGTTAATATAAATCTGCTTGATATGCTTGTCAGATTACGCGTCCCAACATATAACATATATGTACTCTCTACATCCGTTATGTCGAATTCCATCGGACCGAACAAAATATAAACAAATATATAACAACAAATACTTCGACATAATCAAAGTTTGACGAAATTTGATATAAACGGAGCCAGTTATATGTAAAATGATAGTGTCTGAAAATGGGACTTTGTTCCGACTTCGAGATAACTGGAGAATTGGACATAACCGACTAGTTTAAAGTTTATTTATTTTACAACGATTGCGAAGCAAGTTCTAACAACTTATATTAATCACATTCGTTGGCGCGGATGAAAGCATATATGTGGGGAGGAAACCGGAGTACCCGGAGAAAACCCACCTGTCCGATCTGGTGACCACCATACCATTTCACATACTTCTCGGTTCGAGGATCGAACCCGGGTTGCATTTGTGAGAAGCGAGCACACTAACCACTGCATTAATCAGACAGCCATAACCGACTTTGACATAACGGATGTAGACGGTATCACCTTGACTGGGCCCGCTATTGTAAGAGTATATCCAGTGACTGCTGTCCTTGGTCCATCAACAATTACAATTTAAATGACTTCTTCTCATGAATCAATGATGGCATACACGTGAGTACCCTCCAGAGTACCCTCCAGAGTGCCCTCCACTACAGGGAGAACTTTCCCCTCGAAAGCATCTAAATATTTCATAGATTGTGCTGATGTGTCTAAAATTATATTTACTTAAACATTTTGTCAGTTGAATTTAAATTTTTAGATATACAAATTTATTTTAGCTCGATTGCGAAACAAGTTCTTACAACTTATATTAATCGCTCTCGAGACCTCATTCCTGATGTAATCCATCGCCATGAGGTAGAGAGAGGAGGCAATGTGGAACTTAAATGCCTTGCCTAAGGGCACAATTGTAATGGCTCCAGCGGAGGCTCGAACTCCGGGTCTTTCGCACCTGAAGCGAACGTGCTACCACTGCGCTATTACAACTTCCACTACGCTATTACGACTTCCATTTTTAGATTATGCCAATGACTTTGAGACCCAAAAACCTTTGTACAAGTTGGGTGCAACAACATTGGAAAACTCAGGGGGGTCAACTTAACGTATTTTAACCAATTTTGTTTACTTTATCGCACAGAGATTTGGAAAGAAAGAGGTGTATTTTAAATAACAAGTACGTAGTTGTACAAAGGTTTGAGTGATTCCGCAATGGTTGTAGGGGTGCACATTGCCTTCCGCAATGGTTGTAGGGGTGCACATTGCCTTCCACAATGGTTGTAGGGGTGCACATTGCCTTCCACAATGGTTGTAGGGGTGCACATTGCCTTCCACAATGGTTGTAGGGGTGCACATTGCCTTCCACAATGGTTGTAGGGGTGCACATTGCCTTCCGCAATGGTTGTAGGGGTGCACATTGCCTTCCACAATGGTTGTAGGGGTGCACATTGCCTTCCACAATGGTTGTAGGGGTGCACATTGCCTTCCACAATGGTTGTAGGGGGTGCACATTGCCTTCCACAATGGTTGTAGGGGTGCACATTGCCTTCCACAATGGTTGTAGGGGTGCACATTGCCTTCCGCAATGGTTGTAGGGGTGCACATTGCCTTCCACAATGGTTGTAGGGGTGCACATTGCCTTCCACAATGGTTGTAGGGGTGCACATTGCCTTCCACAATGGTTGTAGGGGTGCACATTGCCTTTGGTTTCGGGTTACATTTGCGACTATGTGATGAGTTTTCATTTGGAAAAAATCTCCGTACATACGACAGCCATTTAGCTATTAACCATTTCCCCCATAGAAACACCTCTTGACGCCATTACCAATATGACATACATTGACAATGTAGTAGCCAAACCAATGTTCACAATAAAGACCAGAATCTCCTGTGAAGTGGGATAGATATGGCGACTACTTATCCACTGCATGATAGCTAAATGGCTGTCGTTTGTATGGAGATATAATAGTATATTAGCCTAAATCTCATGTAGTCCCAGTAATATCTATGGAGGTGGGATAGATATGGCGACTACTTATCCACTGCATGATAGCTAAATGGCTGTCGTTTGTATGGAGATATAATAGTATATTAGCCTAAATCTCATGTAGTCCCAGTAATATCTATGGAGGTGGGATAGATATGGCGACTACTTATCCACTGCATGATAGCTAAATGGCTGTCGTTTGTATGGAGATATAATAGTATATTAGCCTAAATCTCATGTAGTCCCAGTAATATCTATGGAGGTGGGATAGATATGGCGACTACTTATCCACTGCATGATAGCTAAATGGCTGTCATTTGTATGGAGATATAATAGTATATTAGCCTAAATCTCATGTAGTCCCAGTAATATCTATGGAGGTGGGATAGATATGGCGACTACTTAGCCACTGCATGATAGCTAAATGGCTGTCGTTTGTATGGAGATATAATAGTATATTAGCCTAAATCTCATGTAGTCCCAGTAATATCTATGGAGGTGGGATAGATATAGCCACTACTTAGCCACTGCATGATAGCTAAATGGCTGTGGTTTGTATGGAAATATTATAGTATATTAACTTAAATCTCATGTAGTCCCAGTAATATCCATGTGAACTATTCCTGGAGCTCTTGCAGGAAGTCTTTCATTCCAAGGAGGGACTTGAATTATTTGTGTAGAAAAAGGGATTCTCAAGGGTAGTTTTTGTATTTTGGTGAAAACTTTTTTAAAGGCATTTTTATTTGAAGCTTGGCAAGGTAAGACAGGGCTTCCTGATATCAGCTATGTGGGTGGAGTTGTCCCTTCATATGTCAACAGAGGGCAGGGCTTCCTGTATCAGCTATGTGGGTGGTGTTGTACCTTCATATGTCAATGGAGGGAAAAGCTTCCTGTATCAGCTATGTGGGTTGTGTTGTCCCTTCATATGTCAATGGAGGGAAAAGCTTCCTGTATCAGCTATGTGGGTTGTGTTGTCCCTTCATATGTCAATGGAGGGAAAAGCTTCCTGTATCAGCTATGTGGGTTGTGTTGTGCCTTCATATGTCAACAGAGGGAAGAGCTTCCTGTATCAGCTATGTGGGTGGAGTTGTCCCTTCATATGTCAATGGAGGGAAAAGCTTCCTGTATCAGCTATGTGGGTGGTGTTGTCACTTCATATGTCAATGTAGGGAAGAGCTTCCTGTATCAGCTATGTGGGTGGAGTTGTCACTTCATATGTCAATGTAGGGAAGAGCTTCCTGTATCAGCTATGTGGGTGGAGTTGTACCTTCATATGTCAATGTAGGGAAGAGCTTCCTGTATCAGCTATGTGGGTGGAGTTGTACCTTCATATGTCAATGTAGGGAAGAGCTTCCTGTATCAGCTATGTGGGTGGTGTTGTATCTTCATATGTCAACAGAGGGAAGGGCTTCCTGTATCAGCTATGTGGGTGGTGTTGTCCCTTCATATGTCAATGGAGTGCAGGGCTTCCTGTATCAGCTATGTGGGTGGTGTTGTCCCTTCATATGTCAATGGAGTGCAGGGCTTCCTGTATCAGCTATGTGGGTGGTGTTGTCCCTTCATATGTCAACATAGGGAAGAGCTTCCTGTATCAGCTATGTGGGTGGAGTTGTCCCTTCATATGTCAACAGAGGGAAGAGCTTCCTGTATCAGCTATGTGGGTGGAGTTGTCCCTTCATATGTCAACAGAGGGAAGAGCTTCCTGTATCAGCTATGTGGGTGGAGTTGTCCCTTCATATGTCAACAGAGGGAAGGGCTTCCTGTATCAGCTATGTGGGTGGTGTTGTCACTTCATATGTCAACAGTTTCCTTTTAATGTCTACTCTGAAACCAGCAGTGACATTTACCTCGTTTTTACAAATCACATCATGCCATCAAAAACATTTGAACAACAAATGAAAATTGCATAGGAAAGAAATGAGTCATTATTGCCAATTTCAATTTATTAAACATGGCTTGTTACAACCACACAGCAGTATAAATCTCTAGAAGAAATTAATTATATCTCTTTAATTAAAGGAAACACACAAGTCCACTGGTACTAAATACACATGCAGAGTTCTTGTATTTCGTCAACCGGGATAGTCTCTCTGATTCCTACAGTCAGTTTCTCCAACTACATCAATCACATCTTTGTCTGTGCACAGTAAGACCCACCTACATCAATCGCATCATTGTCTGTGCACAGTAAGACCCATCTACATCAATCACATTGTTGTCTGCGCAACATAAAACACAACTACATCAATCGCATCTTTGTCTGTGCACAGTAAAACTCAATTAGATCAATCGCATCTTTGTTTGTGCACAGTAAAACCCAATTAGATCAATCACATCTTTGTCTGCGCACAGTAAAACCCAATTACATCAATCGCATCTTTGTCCGTGCACAGTAAAACCCAATTAGATCAATCGCATCTTTGTCCGTGCACAGTAAAACCCAATTAGATCAATCACATCTTTGTCTGTGCACAGTAAAACCCAATTAGATCAATCACATCTTTGTCCGTGCACAGTAAAACCCAATTAGATCAATCGCATCTTTGTCCGTGCACAGTAGAACCCAATTAGATCAATCGCATCTTTGTCCATGCACAGTAGAACCCAATTAGATCAATCACATCTTTGTTTGTGCACAGTAGAACCCAATTAGATCAATAGCATCTTTGTTTGTGCACAGTAAAACCCAATTAGATCAATCACATCTTTGTTTGTGCACAGTAAAACCCAATTAGATCAATAGCATCGTTTTCTGCGCAATGTAAAACCCAATTAGATCAATCACATCGTTTTCTGCGCAATGTAAAACCCAACTACATCAATGGGTCTGCGATGATGTTGCAATACATTAGGTGATAATGATACTATTTTATCACATAATTATTCTTGTATTCAGTTTAATTCAGCCATCACATATTTCCTCGTATGTACACATGTGTAATACAACCTGGAACGATTCTGATTGGTCGCAGCATGACAGCTTGCTTTGCACATATTATATAGTTTGTGTTTTATTTGTTGAAAATCTGTTTATCAATAAAATGCTAAATATGCACAAGGGGAATATAGCGCTTAAATTTACTATGCATGGAGTTGTTTCGGGAACTATTTACTATGCATGGAGTTGTTGTGGGAACTATTTACTATGCATGGAGTTGTTTTGGGAACTATTTACTATGCATGGAGTTGTTTCGGGAACTATTTACTATGCATGGAGTTGTTGTGGGAACTATTTACTATGCATGGAGTTGTTTCGGGAACTATTTACTATGCATGGAGTTGTTGTGGGAACTATTTACTATGCGTGGAGTTGTTTCGGGAACTATTTACTATGCATGGAGTTGTTTCGGGAACTATTTACTATGCATGGAGTTGTTGTGGGAACTATTTACTATGTATAGAGTTGTTTCGGGAACTATTTACTATGCATGGAGTTGTTGTGGGAACTATTTACTATGCATGGAGTTGTTTCGGGAACTATTTACTATGCATGGAGTTGTTGTGGGAACTATTTACTATGCGTGGAGTTGTTTCGGGAACTATTTACTATGCATGGAGTTGTTTCGGGAACTATTTACTATGCATGGAGTTGTTGTGGGAACTATTTACTATGTATAGAGTTGTTTCGGGAACTATTTACTATGCATGGAGTTGTTGTGGGAACTATTTACTATGCATGGAGTTGTTTCGGGAACTATTTACTATGCATGGAGTTGTTGTGGGAACTATTTACTATGCGTGGAGTTGTTTCGGGAACTATTTACTATGTATGGAGTTGTTTCGGGAACTATTTACTATGCATGGAGTTGTTGTGGGAACTATTTACTATGCATGGAGTTGTTGTGGGAACTATTTACTATGCATGGAGTTGTTTCGGGAACTATTTACTATGTATGGAGTCATTTCGGGAACTATTTACTATGCATGGAGTCGTTTCGGGAACTATTTACTATGCATGCAGTTGTTTTGGGAACTATTTACTATGCATGGAGTTGTTTCGGGAACTATTTACTATGTTGTATGCATGCACCTTATTGATATCCTCTAAAGGGTGTGTGTTTTACGTTTATTTATCGTCACTACCGGTTGCCCATATGAGCGACGCCTCCGGAAGAGATTAGTTATTTTAGATTTTGGAGGATAGTGGAGATACAGAGAGAGACCAATTCCAGAATCTCCTCTGGTTCTTTTACGTGCACGGTGTAAAGCACCGACACGAGACCTCGGTTTAACGTCCCATCTGAAAGACTGTTAATTTTATTAGGGTCAGGCGGGGGATCGAACCTGCGATCCCTGGATTACCAGTCCAGCGTGTTACCACTGGACTACAGATCCGTCTGTGTATCCTCTAAAGGTTCTAAGGGCCAAATATATACTGGCAAACAGAAGTGTTTCTTAAATTTATGGTTGTTGTTACTGTGTTAATATAATAAAATGGATCTTACATTTGTGGTGATTTCATACCATATATTATGAAACTTGTTTAATAAAATATGGTATGAAATCACCGCTCGTGTAAGATCCTATATAATATTGTAGAATAAAGAACATTTAATAATATGTTATACAACGTCAAATCCATAATATAGACCTTTTTTTTATTAACGACATCTTTGGCTGACGACAAACGGTCCTCTGTATATGCTATAGTATAAAATGTCTGCCTGACCTCATAAAAGGGAGAAGTGATGCAGCTGAAGGTGACTATTTCTTCAGTATCACGAACTCAAACCTTGAGATTGTTCAGCATTATATATCATTATCTAGTTACATGCATCACACGTTTTGATTTTCAGCTTGGAATGTTGTTAATTTAACCCTTTCAACATCAAATACCTGACATGGACTGGTGCATGATATTTTTAGACCAATAAATTAATAAGAAAATTACATTTGGATCAGTTTATTTATGAAAATGGGTAATTTTGTCTAAAAATTGTTATATTACTGGCAAAAAGTGCAGACCCTGAGATAGCTCATCATCAGCCGGCTCATCTGGATCTACACTTTTTGTAAGCCTATTTAGAGGTGTGTAGTGTTGAAAGGGTTAATTGTCAGTGTATGTTTTCCAGTACGGTCAGCTTATTAACTAATTCAACAGAATACTTTCTAATGTCATTTTATGAAATAATTCTAAAGAATCCTTTATCTATGAATGTTTTTGCTCGTTCTACTGTTGTTTTTTCAGTACTGTTTCTATTTCCAGTTTGATCACAAATGATTTCTCTAAGTATTAATTAATTAATTTGTACCATTTCAAAAAAATCAATTATTCAACAATGGATATTTCATTATGCAAATAAGTAGAATTTAAAATGAATTCTACAAAATTATGTATACTTGTGTTTCAGGTATACTAAAGTCCTCAAGATGTAAACTAAGCCAAACCTCACCTTCCTGATCCATGGCACAACCAATGAATATGTAGAGCAGTCAACATATTGACTAATCCAATAACTGGTACAAGACCACACCTTCCTAGGCACTGCAGCCAATGAGATATTTAGTTGTGGGATTGACCAATCAGATATCCGGCGCAAGACCACACCTTCCTAGGCACTGCAGCCAATGAGATATTTAGTTATGGGATTGACCAATCAGATATCCGGTACAAGGCCACACCTTCCTAGGCAGTGCAGCCAATGAGACAGTTAGTTGTGGGATTGACCAATCAGATATCCGGTACATGACAACACCTTCCGAGGTACTACAGGTTTTTGAATGAGGGATTTCACTAATCAGCTGTCTGTTTCAATGCCCTGCCTTTCCGGCTGAACCAGCCAATTGAACTGGAGTGCTCATTGACCTGTAGGTGGATTGATTGCACTTGTATGTTACTGGAGTAATGTTGTAGTTCTTGTTTTTTGTCAGACAACTGTTTGCTATATCATCCTGCCAGGATTAATATTTACACTTTGTCACTAAGTTGGTGTACAAACATCTTATTCATTTTTTTAATCTTGCATTCAAAAATATTACCAGTACAATGTACTTCATTTAGAGAATTTTGTGAATTCTATATAATAAAATACATATAATTTCAGTACACTTTTACTGGTGTTAAATTAATTTTGCATTTAATTAAAATCAATTGATATTGTAATTCCTTTGAAATGCTGGCAGATATAATGAACATATTTTTTGTTTTGTCAGTAAGACCTATCGGCGGCAATCATCTGGCTCAAAATTATTGTCATGAAACAATATTGGTGCATAATCAGAAAAATGGTATATTATAAATATTGTACAGTACCGGTAGTTATATGTGCACTTCTGATGCTAAACCGTACCAGTGAGAATGTCACAGTGAAACAAGTTTCGTGCTCAAATTGACATTTTTCGGATTTGTGTGTGCATTTTACGTTTATTTATCGTCGCTATCGGTTACCGATATGAGCGACGCCTCCTGAAGAGATTAGTCATTTTAGATTTTTGGAGGATAGTGCAATGATACTGACAGAGACCCATTCCAGAGTCTCCTCTGGTTCTTTTACATGCATGGTGTACAGCACCGACACGAGACCTCGGTTTAAAGTCCTGAAAGACTGTTACTGTCATTTTATTAGGATTAGGGTTAGATGGGGGATCGAACCTGCGATCCCTGGATTACCAGTCCAGGACTACAGATCCGTCAATTTCACGCATACTGCATACTTTCTGTGTAAACCTATTTCAACTAATGTCGAAGTTTGCATTGACATTTCCAACTTCAAATACTTCTTTCTGTTATAATATTCAAGGTGATTTATTTTATTGGTTCCCTTTATTTAAAGGAAACCTAATATTTGTGTTTTAATCTAGACTCTTGATGATGTAGTGAATCGCGATTCTTGTTTAGTAATGATAATATATTAGTTCTGATTACATGTGAACAATTTAGAAACAGCATACCGTAGGTATTTTAGGTAACATATAGAGATGTGAGTGCACATGTACCTTTTGTAAACATTATTGGTGATTTCAGGGCACATAAAGGGCCATGGGCGGGGTATTATTGTAGATTTAAGGGAACATAAAGGGCAGTGGGCGGGGTATTATTATAAATTTAAGAGAACATATAGGGCAGTGGGCGGGGTATTATTGTAGATTTAAGGGCGCATAAAGAGCCATGGGCGGGGTATTATTGTAGATTTAAGGGAACATAAAGGGCAGTGGGCGGGGTATTATTATAAATTTAAGAGAACATATAGGGCAGTGGGCGGGTATTATAGTAGATTTAAGAGAACATTAAGGGCAGTGGGCGGTATTATCGTAGAATTAAGGGAACATAAAGGGCAGTGTGCTTGGTATTATCGTAGATTTAAGGGAACATAAAGGGCAGTGGGCGGGTATTATTGTAGGTTTAAAGGAGCAAAGGGCAGTGGGCGGGTATTATTGTAGATTTAAGGGAACATAAAGGCAGTGGGCAGGTATTATTGTAGATTTAAGGGACATAAAGGGCAGTGGGCGGGGTATTATTGTAGGTTTAAGGGGCATAAAGGGCAGTGGGTGGGTATTATTGTAGATTTAAGGGAACATAAAGGGCAGTGGGTGGTATTATTGTAGATTTAGGGAGCATAAAGGGCAGGGTATTATTGTAGATTTAAGGGAACATAAAGGGCAGTGGGCGGGGTATTATTGTAGGTTTAGGGAGCATAAAGGGCAGTGGGGGGGTATTATTGTAGGTTTAAGGGAACATAAAGGGCAGTGGGTGGGGTATTATTGTAGGTTTAAGGGAGCATAAAGGGCAGTGGGTGGGTATTATTGTAGATTTAAGGGAGCATAAAGGGCAGTGGGCGGGTGTTATTGTAGATTTAAGGAACATAAGGGCAGTGGGCGGGTATTATTGTAGATTTAAGAAACATATAGGGCAGTGGGTGGTATTATTGTAATTTAAGGAACATAATGGGCAGTGGGCGGGTATTATTGTAGATTTAAGGGAACACAAAGGGCAGTGGGTGGGTATTATTGTAGATTTAGAAACATAGGGCAGTGGGTGGGTATTATTGTAGATTTAAGGGAACATAAAGGGCAGTGGGCGGGTATTATTGTAGATTTAAGGGAACATAATGGGCATGGGCAGGTATTATTGTAGATTTAAGGGAACACAAAGGGCAGTGGTGGGTATTATGAGATTAAGAACATAGGCAGTGGGGGTTATTGTAGATTTAAGGGAACACAATGGGCAGTGGGCGGGTATATTGTAGATTTAAGGGAACATAAAGGGCAGTGGGGAGGTATTATTGTAGATTTAAGGGAACATAATGGGCAGTGGGTGGGTATTATTGTAGATTTAAGGGAACATAATGGGCAGTGGGTGGGATTATTGTAGATTTAAGGGAACATAAAGGGCAGTGGGTGGGTATTATTGTAGATTTAAGGAAACATAGGGCAGTGGGTGGGTATTATTGTAGATTTAAGGGAACACAAAGGGCAGTGGGTGGGTATTATTGTAGATTTAAGGAACATAGGGCAGTGGGGTTATTATTGTAGATTTAAGGGAACATAAAGGGCAGTGGGTGGGTATTATTGTAGATTTAAGGAACATAAAGGGCAGTGGGCAGGTATTATTGTATTTTAAGGAAACATAGGGCAGTGGGTAGGTAATTATTGTAGATTTAAGGGAACATAATGGGCAGTGGGCGGTATTATTGTAGATTTAAGGGAACATAATGGGCAGTGGCGGTATTATGTAGATTTAAGGGAACATAAAGGGCAGTGGGTGGGTATAATTGTAGATTTAGGAAACATAGGGCAGTGGGTGGGTATTATTGTAGATTTAAGGGAACATAAGGGCATGGGTGGGTATTATTGTAGATTTAAGGGAACATAAAGGGCAGTGGGCGGGTATTATTGTAGATTTAAGGAAACATATAGGGCAGTGGGTAGGTATTATTGTAGATTTAAGGGAACATAATGGGCAGTGGGCGGGTATTATTGTAGATTTAAGGGAACATAAAGGGCAGTGGGTGGGTATTATTGTAGATTTAAGGGAACATAAAGGGCAGTGGGTGGGTATTATTGTAGATTTAAGGAAACATATAGGGCAGTGGGTGGGTATTATTGTAGATTTAAGGGAACATAAAGGGCAGTGGGTGGGTATTATTGTAGATTTAAGGGAACATATAGGGATGTGAGAGCACATGTACTATTTACAAACATTGTACAGATATATAGTTAACATAGAGGACAGTGGGTGGGGTATGGTAGTTATTTAATTGTTTGTAAATAATGTTGAAATTTCAATGTGCCTAATGAGATGGCTAGCATTCTGTGATAATAGTATAATTATGCAAAATAAATGTGATACATACTGCAAGGTAGAAAGTAAATACATACTGTAAGGTAGAAAGTAAATGTGATACATACTGTAAGGTAGAAAGTAAATGTGATACATACTGTAAGGTAGAAAGTAAATACATACTGCAAGTAGAAAGTAAATACATACTGTAAGGTAGAAAGTAAATGTGTACATACTGTAAGGTAGAAAGTAAATGTGATACATACTGTAAGGTAGAAAGTAATGTGATACATACTGTAAGGTAGAAAGTAAATACATACTGCAAGGTAGAAAGTAAATACATACTGTAAGGTAGAAAGTAAATGTGATACATACTGTAAGGTAGAAAGTAAATGTGATACATACTGTAAGGTAGAAAGTAAATGTGATACATACTGTAAGGTAGAAAGTAAATACATATTGTAAGGTAGAAAGTAAATACATACTGTAAGGTAGAAAGTAAATGTGATACATACTGTAAGGTAGAAAGTAAATGTGATACATACTGTAAGGTAGAAAGTAAATACATACTGTAAGGTAGAAAGTAAATACATACTGTAAGGTAGAAAGTAAATGTGATACATACTGTAAGGTAGAAAGTAAATACATACTGTAAGGTAGAAAGTAAATGTGATACATAATGTAAGGTAGAAAGTAAATACATACTGTAAGGTAGAAAGTAAATGTGATACATAATGTAAGGTAGAAAGTAAATACATACTGCAAGGTAGAAAGTAAATGTGATACATACTGCAAGGTAGAAAGTAAATGTGATACATACTGTAAGGTAGAAAGTAAATGTGATACATACTGTAAGGTAGAAAGTAAATGTGATACATACTGTAAGGTAGAAAGTAAATGTGATACATACTGTAAGGTAGAAAGTAAATACATACTGTAAGGTAGAAAGTAAATGTGATACATACTGCAAGGTAGAAAGTAAATGTGATACATACTGCAAGGTAGAAAGTAAATACATATTGTAAGGTAGAAAGTAAATGTGAGGAGTAGAGTTTCGCAGTTGGGAATGAACAATGGCTCAGGTAAGCTTGTGCGGGTGGTGACTTACCTTTTTAAACTTTATAACTGTATAGCGACATATTAACCCATTTCATTCTGGATACCGTTCAAACAGTATTTGCAAAGAACATAGAGCCAGATCAGCCGCCATGGAACATGCCATCTGATCAGACTCTATGCTGTTTGCTATTCAGATGATGTTGCTAAGACACTTGGCTATGTAGCACACAACATAGATCCAGCATCACGCTGCGGCTGATCGGGATCTATGTTGTTTGCAAAAGTCTTCAAATGTATCCAGAATGAAATGGGTTAAAGGTAGTCCATTGCAACATTTATATGGTCAGGTGACTTATTTAAAGCTGCATTACATCGTATGAAATAAAATATATTTGAAAAATTCAATTTTTACGTATGGGTAGCAATGCTGCTACACATTCTAACATTATACTTTGTGTGCTTATGTTCATTTGGTAAACAGTGTTTTTTTGCGATAAAACAAACTCGAAACCGAAAGTAGGACTTTCAGAGTCGATCGGTCACGCACTTGTTTGCAACCGGAATGCATCGTCCGTACTTGTTTACATTCAGAATGCATCGACCCCATTTGTCCCACGTTGTCTTTTTAAATTAAATTACTTGATTGACATTTCTATATCCCCGCGAGGGGTTCGACATTAGAGGAAGATAGATAGATAGTATTTCATGTTCAAAATATATACGTTGTTTTCTACATCCTCTGTTGTTTCACACACGTGTGTTGATAAACAAATTCGCGTATACGACGGTTTAAATTTATTGGAATTTTATTGTGTCTGAGCGACTATTTCGATTTTTGTAAACACACACACATTAGTATTCATATTTTACCAAAAACATCCTTTATTGCGATGTAATGCTGCTTTAAACCAATGGGGAACATTTTTTAAAGCTGGACTTATTGTACCATGTACATTTTTTATATTTCACATATGCAAACATTGACAGCACGACATGTGACTTGCGAAATTTCTATGACACAAATATTTTTCTAACTTACAATATTGAAATGTGATATTAAATGTTGTTTCTGTTAAATTGTGTAATATCTAGTTGTCTGTAAGTATTGTACTCAGGTCACGTTCATAAGTTGCTAGATGTAGTCAAGCCAGTAATAAGCGGCCATTTAAAGGAAGCACATTAAATTAGTGCCAACTTAGTACAGATAGCTGCTAGATAGAGATTAAATATGTAATTATGGCAGTCGGATCTATGTTTTGTTACTCATGGGGTGGGTGGGGCAGGGGTTGTTCTCAAGTGTTACAAGTTTTTGATGAACCTAGAATGTTCTAGCTCTCAACACAATGTATGATAGCTTCCGGGTACCAACTCTCGGACGAACACAATGTATGATAGCCTCTGGGTACCAACTCTCGGATGAACACAATGTATGATAGCCCCTGGGTACCAACTATCGGACGAACACAATGTATGATAGCCCCTGGGTACCAACTATCGGACGAACACAATGTATGATAGCCCCTGGGTACCAACTATCGGACGAACACAATGTATGATAGCCTCTGGGTACCAACTCTCGGACAAACACAATGTATGATAGCCCCTGGGTACCAACTATCGGACGAACACAATGTATGATAGCCTCTGGGTACCAACTCTCGGACAAACACAATGTATGATAGCCTCTGGGTACCAACTATCGGACGAACACAATGTATGATAGCTTCCGGGTACCAACTCTCGGACAAACACAATGTATGATAGCCTCTGGGTACCAACTCTCGGACGAACACAATGTATGATAGCCCCTGGGTACCAACTATCGGACGAACACAATGTATGATAGCCTCAGGGTACCAACTCTCGGACAAACACAATGTATGATAGCCTCTGGGTACCAACTCTCGGACAAACACAATGTATGATAGCCTCTGGGTACCAACTCTCGGACAAACACAATGTATGATAGCCTCTGGGTACCAACTGTCGGACGAACACAATGTATGATAGCTTCTGGGTACCAACTGTCGGACGAACACAATGTATGATAGCTTCTGGGTACCAACTCTCGGACAAACACAATGTATGATAGCCTCAGGGTACCAACTCTCGGACAAACACAATGTATGATAGCTTCAGGGTACCAACTATCGGACGAACACAATGTATGATAGCCTCTGGGTACCAACTCTCGGACGAACACAATGTATGATAGCCTCAGGGTACCAACTCTCGGACAAACACAATGTATGATAGCCCCTGGGTACCAACTATCGGACGAACACAATGTATGATAGCCTCTGGGTACCAACTCTCGGACAAACACAATGTATGATAGCCTCAGGGTACCAACTCTCGGACAAACACAATGTATGATAGCCTCAGGGTACAAACTCTCGGACAAACACAATGTATGATAGCCCCTGGGTACCAACTTTCGGACGAACACAATGTATGATAGCCTCAGGGTACCAACTCTCGGACAAACACAATGTATGATAGCCCCTGGGTACCAACTCTTGGATGAACACAATGTATGATAGCTTCTGGGTACCAACTCTCGGACAAACACAATGTATGATAGCCTCAGGGTACCAACTCTCGGACAAACACAATGTATGATAGCTTCAGGGTACCAACTATCGGACGAACACAATGTATGATAGCCTCTGGGTACCAACTCTCGGACGAACACAATGTATGATAGCCTCAGGGTACCAACTCTCGGACAAACACAATGTATGATAGCCCCTGGGTACCAACTATCGGACGAACACAATGTATGATAGCCTCTGGGTACCAACTCTCGGACAAACACAATGTATGATAGCCTCAGGGTACCAACTCTCGGACAAACACAATGTATGATAGCCTCAGGGTACAAACTCTCAGACAAACACAATGTATGATAGCCCCTGGGTACCAATTTTCGGACGAACACAATGTATGATAGCCTCAGGGTACCAACTCTCGGACAAACACAATGTATGATAGCCCCTGGGTACCAACTCTCGGATGAACACAATGTATGATAGCCCCTGGGTACCAACTATCGGACGAACACAATGTATGATAGCCTCTGGGTACCAACTCTTGGACAAACACAATGTATGATAGCTTCAGGGTACCAACTCTCGGACGAACACAATGTATGATAGCCTCTGGGTACCAACTCTCGGACGAACACAATGTATGATAGCCTCAGGGTACCAACTCTCGGACAAACACAATGTATGATAGCTTCCGGGTACCAACTCTCGGACGAACACAATGTATGATAGCCTCAGGGTACCAACTCTCGGACAAACACAATGTATGATAGCCTCAGGGTACCAACTCTCGGACAAGCACAATGTATGATAGCCCCTGGGTACCAACTATCGGACGAACACAATGTATGATAGCCTCTGGGTACCAACTCTCGGACAAACACAATGTATGATAGCCTCAGGGTGCCTGCTCTCGGACAAACACAATGTATGATAGCCCCTGGGTACCAACTCTCGGATGAACACAATGTATGATAGCCTCAGGGTACCAACTATCGGACGAACACAATGTATGATATCCTCAGGGTACCAACTCTCGGACAAACACAATGTATGATAGCCCCTGGGTACCAACTCTCGGACAAACACAATGTATGATAGCCTCTGGGTACCAACTCTCGGACGAACCTGCGATCCCTGGATTACCAGTCCAGCGTGTTACCACTGGACTACAGATCCGTCTGTTAGTAAACATTGCTTACTATATGACCATAGGGCAAAAAATAAATGTGTGTCTTGTGCCTGTGACCAACTGATGAATTTAGCTTTTAAATATGTAAGAATTTTTGAAAATAATGGGATTTATTATTAGACCAATGCCAAACTTTATCACCAACAGATGAAATTAGCTTTTAAATACCTAAGAATTTTGTGAAAATAATGGGATTTATTGCAGAAATCGTAACAAATATGAAATATAGTAGAGAATTGGTACCGTCGAGAGTTGGTACTGGTCGAGAGTTGGTACCGGTCGAGAGTTGGTACCAATGAGGCTAATCATCATCTCATCATTTCTAAACTGCCGTCATCATTTATTAATTTCTTGATGCCAAAATGAATCATTTGGTTCCATTTTTTGGGGTTTCTGGTTCTTGTATTATTATGCAAGTAAATCCCCTGTACAAGGTTGTGGGGGTGGGGGTGACAAGCTTGGTGATATATGAGGGGGACAGTATGTGTGTCAGGGATATACTTCATGTGCATGAAAGTCTAAACATGACAATCCCCTGTACAAGGTTGTGGGGGGTGGGGGTGACAAGTTTGGTGATATATGTCTATGTGTGTCATTAAGGGAGATACTAAACGTGTATGGGAGCTTAAACATGACAATCATATTAACAGGGTTGGGGTGGGTGGTATTCACGTGTACAGTGAGGGACAGTGTGCCACTAAGGGAGATGCATCATGTGTAAGATTGGCTTAAGCAGGGCAGTCCCCTTCAATGCTCTCTTTGGATGGAGGGGATTTTCAATAGATAGAAGAAGGATACAGATAATCAGATCATGTTGCATTCTGGTATTTGCTCAACCAATCAGAAAGCTTGACATAGAGTTTCAGATTTGTTTTGCTCAACCAATCAGGGCTGGAGGTCATAAAACTGTTCTCCAATCTCAAACTCAGTCTCAAGCTTCTGATTCTCAAATTTCTTGAGTTCCAGTTTGAGATCTGAAAAAGGTTTTATAACCTTGGGGCCAGAAAACTGGCTGGAGACGCAGTTTGAGATTGTGTTTTAGATTTTCTGAAGCGAATTACCTCCCAAGCAAGAAGCACGTTTGTGGAGAGGGGTTCATTTGTTGACATTTCTTGCCTTGAACCGCAGACAGCCAGTCACTAATATTAATATCACTTACAATGTAGGTAGTCAAAATATAAATTTTGGAATTACAGAAATTAGCTTTAATATGACATTTATACTAACCATTGTAAAATGTTGGGAGTATTAATAGTTAGCAGGACATCACAGGAGTTTGAAGATTTGTAGAAAAAAGTAAAACACATGTTTTGTCACAATTAGTAGGTGGGTGTGATATATTCCTAAAGTTATATTTCCTGTTCAGAAAGACAAGATTAAACTGTGTGCGAGTATCCTGTTTTATACATGTATACCAGTTCATTTAACCCTTTCCCTCATAGAAGCACCTCTTGACGCCATTACCTATATGACATACATTGACAATATAGTAGCCAAACCAATGTTCATAATAAAGGCCATAATCTCATGTAGTCCCAGTGATATCTATGGAGGTGGGATATATATGGTGACTACTTATCCACTGCATGATAGCTAACTGGCTGTCATTTGTATGGAGATATAATAGTATATTAACCTAAATCTCTATTGGTTTAGCTACTACATTTTCAATGTATGTCGTATTGGTAATGACGTCAATAGATGCTTCTGTAAGGGAAAGGGTTAAAACAAATGTCATGTGTTGGATTTCTTTACGGAAAAAAAAAGATTTCTTGAGTAATGCAGGTTTTGTAATAAATACAATTACATAACAAGAATTGGTGACATTCATTTTGAACAGCAATATGACATTAAGCAGATTTATTTATGTGTAATTAAGAAATTAAGTGCCTGTGCATTAGTGCATTCAGACATATATTTGCAATGCTCTTTGCTAAGAACTGTTTCCGTCCATGATTTATATTCAGTATTATGGTAATTTATATATATTTATAACATATATCAATAAATTATATTTTTATTTCACATCACCAATGTATAAGCATTTTAGCAAATTATTTTAAAATAAATAAAATTATTATTAAATTGTTCTTGCCACTAGTGATTGTCTTTATCAATCCATAATAGCTGGTCCCTTGTGCTTCTTGTTGTTTTATCAATCCATAATAGCTGGTCCCCTGTGCTTCTTGTTGTTTTTATCAATCCATAATAGCTGGTCCCTTGTGCTTCTTGTTGTTTTATCTATCCATAATAGCTGGTCCCTTGTGCTTCTTGTTGTTTTTATCAATCCATAATAGCTGGTCCCTTGTGCTTCTTGTTGTTTTTATCAATCCATAATAGCTGGTCCATTGTGCTTCTTGTTGTTTTATCTATCCATAATAGCTGGTCCCTTGTGCTTCTTGTTGTTTTTATCAATCCATAATAGCTGGTCCATTGTGCTTCTTGTTGTTTTATCTATCCATAATAGCTGGTCCCTTGTGCTTCTTGTTGTTTTTATCAATCTATAATAGCTGATCCAGTGTGCTTCTTGTTGTTTTTATCTATCCATAATAGCTGGTCCCTTGTGCTTCTTGTTGTTTATATCAATCCATAATAGCTGGTCCATTGTGCTTCTTGTTGTTTTATCTATCCATAATAGCTGGTCCCTTGTGCTTCTTGTTGTTTTATCAATCTATAATAGCTGATCCATGTGCTTCTTGTGTTTTATCTATCCATAATAGCTGGTCCCTTGTGCTTCTTGTTGTTTTATCAATCCATAATAGCTGGTCCATTGTGCTTCTTGTTGTTTTATCTATCCATAATAGCTGGTCCCTTGTGCTTCTTGTTGTTTTTATCAATCTATAATAGCTGATCCAGTGTGCTTCTTGTTGTTTTTATCTATCCATAATAGCTGGTCCCTTGTGCTTCTTGTTGTTTATATCAATCCATAATAGCTGGTCCATTGTGCTTCTTGTTGTTTTATCTATCCATAATAGCTGGTCCCTTGTGCTTCTTGTTGTTTTTATCAATCTATAATAGCTGATCCAGTGTGCTTCTTGTTGTTTTTATCTATCCATAATAGCTGGTCCCTTGTGCTTCTTGTTGTTTATATCAATCCATAATAGCTGGTCCCTTGTGCTTCTTGTTGTTTTATCTATCCATAATAGCTGGTTCCTTGCGCTTCTTGCTGTTTTATCTATCTATAATAGCTGATCCATTGTGCTTCTTGCTGTTTTATCTATCTATAATAGCTGGTCCCTTGTGCTTCTTGTTGTTTTATCAATCCATGATAGTTGGTCCCTTGTGCTTCCAATCCATAAGGTCTGTCGCCATGTGGTTCTGATTGTTTTTATCAATCCATACTGTTTGGCCTCATGTGGTTCTGGTTGTTTTTATCTATCCATACTGTTTGGCCTCATGTGGTTCTGGTTGTTTTTATCAATCCATACTGTCTGGCCTCATGTGGTTCTGGTTGTTTTTATCAATCCATACTGTCTGTACCCATGTAGTTCTGGTTGTTTTTATCAATCCATACTGTCTGGACCCATGTAGTTCTGGTTGTTTTTATCAATCCATACTGTCTGGACCCATGTGGTTCTGGTTGTTTTTATCAATCCATACTGTCTGGCACCATGTGGTTCTGGTTGTTTCTATCTATCCATACTGTCTGGCCTCATGTGGTTCTGGTTGTTTTTATCTATCCATACTGTCTGGCCTCATGTGGTTCTGGTTGTTTTTATCTATCCATACTGTCTGGCCCCATGTGGTTCTGGTTGTTTCTATCTATCCATACTGTCTGGCCTCATGTAGTGCTTGTTGTTTTTATCAATCCATACTATCTGGCCTCATGTAGTTCTGGTTGTTTTTATCAATCCATACTATCTGGCCTCATGTAGTTCTGGTTGTTTTTATCAATCCATACTATCTGGCCTCATGTAGTTCTGGTTGTTTTTATCAATCCATACTGTCTGGCACCATGTAGTTCTGACTGTTTTTATCAATCCATACTATCTGGCCTCATGTAGTGCTGGTTGTTTTTATCTATCCATACTGTCTGGCCCCATGTGGTTCTGGTTGTTTCTATCTATCCATACTGTCTGGCCTCATGTAGTGCTTGTTGTTTTTATCAATCCATACTATCTGGCCTCATGTAGTTCTGGTTGTTTTTATCAATCCATACTATCTGGCCTCATGTAGTTCTGGTTGTTTTTATCAATCCATACTATCTGGCCTCATGTAGTTCTGGTTGTTTTTATCAATCCATACTATCTGGCCTCATGTAGTTCTGGTTGTTTTTATCAATCCATACTATCTGGCACCATGTAGTTCTGCTTTTTATCAATCCATACTGTCTGGCTATGTAGTTCTGTGTTTTTATCATCCATACTATCTGGCACCATGTAGTTCTGACTGTTTTTATCAATCCATACTGTCTGGCCTCATGTAGTTCTGGTTGTTTTTATCAATCCATACTGTCTGGCCTCATGTAGTTCTGATTGTTTTTATCAATCCATACTGTCTGGCCTCATGTAGTTCTGGTTGTTTTTATCAATCCATACTGTCTGGCCTCATGTAGTTCTGGTTGTTTTTATCAATCCATACTGTCTGGCCTCATGTAGTTCTGGTTGTTTTTATCAATCCATACTGTCTGGCCTCATGTAGTTCTGGTTGTTTTTATCAATCCATACTGTCTGGCCTCATGTGGTTCTGGTTGTTTTTATCAATCCATACTGTCTGGCCTCATGTGGTTCTGGTTGTTTTTATCATCCATACTGTCTGGCCTCATGTAGTTCTGGTTGTTTTTATCAATCCATACTGTCTGGCCTCATGTGGTTCTGGTTGTTTTTATCAATCCATACTGTCTGGCCTCATGTAGTTCTGGTTGTTTTTATCAATCCATACTGTCTGGCCTCATGTGGTTCTGGTTGTTTTTATCAATCCATACTGTCTGGCCTCATGTGGTTCTGGTTGTTTTTATCAATCCATACTGTCTTGCCTCATGTAGTGCTGGTTGTTTTTATCAATCCATACTATCTGGCACCATGTAGTTCTGACTGTTTTTATCACTACATACTATCTGGCACCGTGTAGTTCTGACTGTTTTTATCACTACATACTATCTGGCACCATGTAGTTCTGACTGTTTTTATCACTACATACTGTCTTGCCTCATGTAGTGCTGGTTGTTTTTATCAATCCATACTGTCTGGCCTCATGTAGTTCTGACTGTTTTTATCAATCCATACTGTCTTGCCCCATGTAGTGCTGGTTGTTTTTATCATTCCATACTATCTGGCACCGTGTAGTTCTGGCTGTTTTTATCACTACATACTGTCTGGCTTAGTGTAGTTCTGACTGTTTTTATCAATCCATACTGTCTGGCTTAGTGTAGTTCTGACTGTTTTTATCAATCCATACTGTCTGGCTTAGTGTAGTTTTGACTGTTTTTATCAATCCATACTGTCTGGCTTAGTGTAGTTCTGACTGTTTTTATCAATCCATACTATCTGGCACCATGTAGTTCTGACTGTTTTTATCAATCCATACTGTCTGGCACCATGTAGTTCTGACTTTTTATCAATCCATACTGTCTGGCTTAGTGTAGTTCTGACTGTTTTTATCAATCCATACTATCTGGCACCATGTAGTTCTGACTGTTTTTATCAATCCATACTATCTGGCACCATGTAGTTCTGACTGTTTTTATCAATCCATACTATCTGGCACCATGTAGTTCTGACTGTTTTTATCAATCCATACTTCTGGCCATGTAGTTCTGACTGTTTTTATCAATCCATACTATCTGGCACCATGTAGTTCTGACTGTTTTTATCAATCCATACTGTCTGGCTTAGTGTAGTTTTGATTGTTTTTATCAATCCATACTATCTGGCACCATGTAGTTCTGACTGTTTTTATCAATCCATACTGTCTGGCTTAGTGTAGTTTTGATTGTTTTTATCTATCCATACTATCTGGCACCATGTAGTTTTGATTGTTTTTATCTATCCATACTGTCTGGCTTAGTGTAGTTTTGATTGTTTTTATCAATCCATACTGTCTGGCTTAGTGTAGTTTTGATTGTTTTTATCAATCCATACTGTCTGGCTTAGTGTAGTTTTGATTGTTTTTATCAATCCATACTGTCTGGCTTAGTGTAGTTTTGATTGTTTTTATCAATCCATACTGTCTGGCTTAGTGTAGTTTTGATTGTTTTTATCAATCCATACTGTCTGGCTTAGTGTAGTTTTGATTGTTTTTATCAATCCATACTGTCTGGCTTAGTGTAGTTTTGATTGTTTTTATCAATCCATACTGTCTGGCTTAGTGTAGTTCTGATTGTTTTTATCAATCCATACTGTCTGGCTTAGTGTAGTTCTGATTGTTTTTATCAATCCATACTGTCTGGCTTAGTGTAGTTCTGATTGTTTTTATCAATCCATACTGTCTGGCTTAGTGTAGTTCTGATTGTTTTATCATCCATACTATCTGGCACCATGTAGTTCTGACTGTTTTTATCAATCCATACTATCTGGCACCATGTAGTTCTGACTGTTTTTATCAATCCATACTGTCTGGCACCATGTAGTTCTGACTGTTTTTATCAATCCATACTATCTGGCACCATGTAGTTCTGACTGTTTTTATCAATCCATACTATCTGGCACCATGTAGTTCTGACTGTTTTTATCAATCCATACTATCTGGCACCATGTAGTTCTGACTGTTTTTATCAATCCATACTATCTGGCACCATGTAGTTCTGACTGTTTTTATCAATCCATACTGTCTGGCACCATGTAGTTCTGACTGTTTTTATCAATCCATACTGTCTGGCACCATGTAGTTCTGACTGTTTTTATCAATCCATACTGTCTGGCACCATGTAGTTCTGACTGTTTTTATCAATCCATACTGTCTGGCACCATGTAGTTCTGACTGTTTTTATCAATCCATACTATCTGGCACCATGTAGTTCTGACTGTTTTTATCAATCCATACTGTCTGGCACCATGTAGTTCTGACTGTTTTTATCAATCCATACTATCTGGCACCATGTAGTTCTGACTGTTTTTATCAATCCATACTATCTGGCACCATGTAGTTCTGACTGTTTTTATCAATCCATACTATCTGGCACCATGTAGTTCTGACTGTTTTTATCATTCCATGTGGTTTTACAGTGTGTTCAGATTCTTATTTTATATCCATAACGTATTTCCCCCTTTCTATACATCATGTGGATCTTGAACTCTTGTTCGGATTGGTTGAATATACCCATAACGTATTTCCCCCTTTCTATACATCATGTGGATCTTGGACTTTTGTTCGGATTGGTTGAATATATCCATAATGTTTTGCCCTATGCAGTTCTGATTGGGGGGGGTTCTATCCATGTGTCTGGCCATAGGACGATGTTCTGGAACTCTAGCTTGTGTGTTACCCAATATATTTCCTGGACAGTTGACACAAAATCTCGTACACATCTGATAGTGGACTAACACATTATTGGTTTGGGGAGTTTCTTCAGAATAGCTTACCTATTCAACAATGCCACCTTGTGGTTCTGGGACTGATGGTGGACAATGTGATATCTGGATATGTTATTGGGATGGAATGAAATGGACAATTAGATTTCAACATATTTTATTGCAAAAGTTGAAAACAAAGAGACGTGGACATTCCACAGCAATCAGAGATTCCGTTGCAACAAAATGTAAAGTACATGCATGAGATAATATAATAAATAATACATGCACACCATAAAGAAGATAGCTTGCAGTCAATAAAATTAACAAAAGGAAGAGATCCAGCCCATTTGTGCCATACCTTATTTCAAAATCCCTCCACATAAACATATGTCCTCGTTATTAGCAGCATTGACCATAAAACTACATGCCAAGGACTGGTTTCGGGCAACACATATGTTAGATCTTGCTACAAACAATCAGCTGTACATTCCCGTAGAATAGCAATGCTGTTGTTGGGTAATATTATAGGTAGCCAATTCAATTTAGATGTCTAACCACTAACTAAAGATCTGTTCGTAAAGCGGGTGTGATGATCATTTATTCCAACTTGTTTCAACGTATTTCAAAAAGCATTCTCATTTATAAAAACACTTATTGAGAGGACATTCGTATATGTATGACAAAAAATAATTCCACACTCACAGTAGGGGGTGATCATTATACAACGTGCAATTGATTCAAAGTATACGACCGTAACCACTCGGCTAGCCTGGGAACAGGCGTCGATATATTTTGCCTGGTCAGTCAAATAAATATTTTTTTAACACCGATACTATTAATTGGGCCGTATCGAGTTTCTGATCATATCAGAAGTTAAAAAGTGAAAAATCGAGACTGGAACCCAGGCTACCACTCGGCCACAGAGGCCTAGTAACACTGTCTGTGCAACGACATATACTCGCTTGTCAATACTACGTCATACAACGTTATATTATTTTCAAATAGCTTCCACATTTAAAGAATGGGCTTCTAACGCTGAACTCCATAGTTGTGGCTGAACTCCATAGTGGAAGTTATGACGGGGTCAGTCCAGGAAAGTCACAGTCCTTCCAGACAATAAATTATGGTTTCCTGCTTGTCATTTTGTCACAAACTTATAGTAAGGGCGCTGCGGGATAGCTTGGCTAATATGGCTATAATAATAAAAGGCACTTTGTCTCCGTCTATATCCCGCACTTGCCTGAGACCTTGTGCAGAAAGGGGCTAGGAAATAACCTGTTCAGCATAACATTGGCCAGTCAATCAAATCCTGCATTTTATGTGATCACTGCAACCATGATGGTGATGAAGTTCATTCTAGGCCTATAGATTACAACACACGTCTACCTACATAATCGAGCACAAAGAGTACTTATTGGACACTCAAAACAATAAATTATTACTGCTGGAGTGTGGTTTCGTTCTTTTTTGTTTTGTTTTGTTACTGACATTGCCGAATCTACTAAAGTACTACTCTACTCTTTCGCTGATGATAGTTCAATAGCTATATCTACATCATGTTCTGCTGTCATGGAAACTGCTTTAAATTCTGATTTAGAATTAATATCCAATTGGGCCAAACAGCGGCTAGCTAAGTTTATGCTATTCTCACTCAGGAATAGTTCTCGTCCGTCACATGGTTTTCAAAACGTCGCTTTGAATTTCCTTGATGAGCATAAACATTTACATCTCACATTAAAGACATGTGCCCGAGGTTATAACGATTTTATCAGACCTCAAGTGATTTGATTGGTTGATTCTGAGTTTACTGTCCGCTGAACCAATCAAAAGCTTGAGTTTGGAGAAAGCTTTATACCCTTCAGGCATGTCGGGATAGAGGGGGGGGGGGGGGGGGGGTTGTGCAATATATTTAACAAGTGAGAAAACATGCTTCTAAAAAGCTTGGTTCGATGAGCATGCTTGACTACAAACTTAAACGCAAGTTCTACTCTCAATACTAATAGTATGGACAGCTGTGTTGAATATGAAAAAGATACATTAGAGAACATCCAATACGAAGGTGCTCGATTGGTCACTGGTTTGACGCGCTCTGACTCTCAGACTAGTCTATTCAAAGTCTACTACTCAAAGAAATGGGTTCTACGTGCCGATCTAAGATCTATTCAAAATTTAATATTAGTTTATAAAGAGTAGCACGGACTTCTCTCAAACTATTTGAATGATCATTTCCATCCTACTTGGAGATCTTAATGAATATCCTTTAAGAGCTGGCGCAAACCTTGGTAGTGTGCCTAGACGCATAGAAGCATACTCCAGAGCTGTCGTACTCGACTCAATACAATTACTTAATGCTAACACACTCCAATCACTAAAGAACACTTTAAAAGAAAGTTCAAGGAATCTTGAGTTCCTTCTTATTATTTATCTGGGGAACGATACTTCATGTATACTGTACACTGTACTGCAATCTTGTATCAGAAATCGATGCAGCAATTTAAACAATGATCTCTTCTTTAACCATTTGCGGGACTCTCCAGATTGTTTATGCAATCAAGGTATTGCCGATGCGGAACAGTTTTTCTTCAAATGTAATAGGGAATAGAATGGAATGTCATTCACTGTTCACCAATACTCATAGATTCTGGGATGATCCACTAAGTTCCAGAACATTACTTCTTGGTATAGAGTCCGTACCAGATGAGGACAACAATATAGTGCAAACTTACATAAATAAAATCTCGTCATTTTACGACACTGTATTCTTGAATTAAATATAGTTACGTTCTTTGTTTGAGAGTCTTGGTCAAGGGTTCGGGTCTTGGCGTGGTGAGGAGAAACAACCGGTGGAATCGTGAGTTGCATGTATCAACCTAAGCAACGTTTTGCTTGTGTTGGGTTTGTCATATTTTGTTTCTTTAATCCTTTGAGTAATTTTATATTCATTCTAATTTTTGAATGTGATCTTTTCTTGATATAAATACTTTCTGATGAGGGCTGTTGTCTAGCACGCTGGACTGGTAATCCAGGGATCACAGGTTCGATCCCCCCGTCTGACCATAATACAATTAACAGTCTTTCAGATGGGACTTTAAACCGAGGTCTCGTGTCGGTGCTTTAGAGGAGACTCTGGAATGGGACTCTGTCTGTATCATTGCACTATCCTCCAAAAATCTGAAATGACTAATCTCTTCAGGAGGCGTCGCTCATATGGGCAACCGGTAGCGACGATAAATAAACGTAGAAGCCACCAACCCCGTTGTCTAATGTTGCTAAAAACGTGTGGCACAAACCAGTTGCACAAACAACACACGTGGAACAGCTTAAACAGCTCAAGATATACTAGAACCCAATGATAACGTGATTCCTGCGAAAATATTTAACATTTTAGAGTAAGATTACCAATTCTTGCTTCAATATTTTAAGTACTTACTTTAATATTTGTATGTATATCAATTATTCTATATTAACATGGGTAAGGTTACCAATTGCTACCGTAACATTCTGAATAAAAGAACTACTCTTTCAAACACAAAACGTTGAGTTCATATATCATGCCATTATTGTATGAATTACGGTGGGGAAAAACGCCGAAAGTTAAGAAAATAAACATACTTGGCTTTCGTGGACCTATATGCGCATAGACTGAATTAATCATAGGCTCAACCCACTCACTCATGATAACAGTGATATAACAGATGCTAACAGTGATATATACGTGAAACACAAGAGATCATTACTTGTGGTAACAGTCATCTCTGCAGTTTGAGATCTGCGCTCAGATATGTACGATATTTAATTATACATCAAAATACACAAATGAAAACTATCACAATGACATCGCGTATCCTATGGGTATGTGATTGTTATGCAAATGTTATCAATTAATGATACTATAATAATATACATTGTATGCCAACATATAAAAATACAAATTTTCAAGTAAATCCAATGTAATCTTAACATGATATACGTGTCTGTAACTCGTCATCGCAAATACTTAAATATTGATGATGTATCGAGTGTCTGTTACATCTCATCGCAAATACTTAAATATTGACGGATTCTAATGCATGTTTGTTGCATCTCATCTCAAATACTTAAATATTGACGGATTCTAATGCATGTTGCAACTCGTCATCTCAAATACTTAAATATTGACGGATTGTAATGCATGTGTGTTACATTTCATCTCAAATACTTAAATGTTGATGATGTATCGAGTGTCCGCTAGGCCTAAATCACAAATACTTGGATGTTGACGGATTTTAGTGCGTGTCCGCTAGGCCTACATCACAAATACTTGGATGTTGACGGATTTTAGTGCGTGTCCGCTAGGCCTAAATCACAAATACTTGGATGTTGACGGATTTTAGTGCGTGTCCGCTAGGCCTAAATCACAAATACTTGGATGTTGACGGATTTTAGTGCATGTCCGCTAGGCCTACATCACAAATACTTGGCTGTTGACGGATTTTAGTGCATGTCCGCTAGTCCTACATCACAAATACTTGGATGTTGACGGATTTTAGCGCATGTCCGCTAGGCCTAAGTCACAATACTTGGATGTTGACGGGTTGTAACGTGTGGACATGTGAAGCAACATGTGAAGTGCGCGGATCTGTACATGTCATTCTGTGTCCGACATACTTCAGACCGTTGCATCTCAAGTTCTATCCTAACCTAGCACTGCTCGAACCTAGAACTGGTGAAATAGAATGCCACTTTGCTGTTTCTGTTGGACGTGGTGATATTATTTCCTTCCAGTGCAATCGTCCGCTCCGGCAGCCATTTTGTCCAATGGTCACGTGACCAACAACAGTGTCTTTCGTGTGTAGCTTTCCGCGCATGATCACAAAGTCAAGGCTATATTCATTGACATCATTCAAATCAAACAAAAATGGCTGATTCCAGATGGGGCAAAATCCGCTTTGAGATTTCGTTTCCTGTGTTCTGATGATCTCGTTATTTCTCAGAAGGGAAATCGTTACATAATGAACTGAAACAGAATAAATAAACAGTTGTAAAATACAAAACTAAAACACTGGTACAATGTATTTATTCCGCATTGATACATATTGAAATAGGGACATCGTAACCCAGAACAGTCAACGAATCAAAACTGTCCGGAATGTTCTTTGTATTTCTTGGCCAATAATTAGCCTGGGAACAGGCGTCGATATATTTTGCCTGGTCAGTCAAGGCCGAAATTGAGTTTCTGATCATATTAACATGTCATTTTGCCAGAAGTTAAAAAGTGAAAAATCGACAGACTGGCACCCAGGCTAGCCAATAATATCTAGCTCCAATAATAGCATGCAAGATTGCATATAATGCGCCCCCCCCCCCTCGATGACAAACCAATTAGCAATTTGGTCATAATCAATCACACGAAATATCAGTTCATCGACACATTCTATTTCAGTCATAATTAATAAGCATGGCATTGCTAAATTAAACTCTTCACCACACTTGGGTGTGGAAGGAACTATTGACGCAATCGGATCAAATCTGTCATTGTATGATGAATTGCATGTGTTAATTGTGTTCATGTTGGCACACGGTTATAATCATTGTCCAAGCCTGTGCATGTGGGCGGATTGTATTCACTGTAAAAGGTGTTTCACACTATTATGTATATGTTTAACCCCATGTCTGACTGCCTGCCGCCCGTCCGTCTGCCTGTCTGTCTGTCTTGCACACTGATGAAAGGCATATATTATACGAAAATGATGGATTTGGCCACTGCTATACATTGACTGTCCGATTAGCGCAGTGGTTAGTGCGCTCACTAATACAACCCGGGTTCTATCCTCGGACCGGGAAGTATGTGAGATGGTACGGTGTTCGCCAGATCGGACAGGTGGGTTTTCTCTGGGTACTCCAGTTTCCTTCCACACGAATGACCACATATACGCTTTCATCAGCGCCAACGAGCGTGATTAATATAAGTTGTTAAAACTTGCTTCGCAATCGTTGTAAATAAAATAAAGAATGTTTAAGCTTTACACGTGATTGGTAGCTACTAGCAAGGTAGTCCTATATATAAGACCTCTACATAAAATAAAATTCTGTTATTTTGAAACATGCCTTGATATTACATTTGTTCAAGTCTAAATATTTTGACTACTAGCTATGTATTCTTACCCCACGCGTTGCCTGCATGGTAAACTCTGAATAGTGTTAATGATATACTTCAAAGCAGCATTACTACAACTGTCTACACGCCGCTCGCAGTGCCATCTTACGTTACAGATTTCAGAGCAAATTATTTCGTGATTACTGTTATTCAGAAATAACATATTTATGTGGCTTCGCATTTTACGATGCAATCACGTTAGTAATTTCAATTTAATTTTACCTTGAGTCATCTAATCATATATTTGAATGAAAATAAATCTTCATCTAATTTGTCTCTTAGCCTTCAAGTCCCAGCTTTGTAGTGAGCACTAAGCGAGTTTTACGGAGTGTCTAGATTGATCTAAAAACTAGTTCGTTTACCGGAAATGTGGGTTGCCAGAAAGAGCTACCCTCTACATGATAATACTATTTGTCTTTCAGCTACTAATTGACGAATAAAACATGGCTTGGAGTTTTGACAACTACAATACAAATATTATTTATATTCCAACATGACCAAAATATCTAAAAAGCGTAAAAATAGTTGGTGTTATTTTTTTAAACGTAAATGACGTCACAAAACTTCAAACATGGCGGCGTATTCAGTTTAGTAAAATGGCATTATTCATCAGTTCTTCAAATAAAAAATGAACAATTTAAGGACAATACAATTCAGGGTACATGGTTATTTCTTAACAGGGAAGCTGATGAAATAGCAGTCGCACAGAGCAGTTAAGTCAAACGCGTCATACGCATTCATTCATTCATGTATTATTATTATTTTTAATTAATTGATAGATTAATTGATTTTATTCTTCGATTCATTTTACATATATATAATACAAGACATGACAATTTCAAGAAAAGCAAACGGGTCGGGCCACAAGTAAAAGCAACATTAGTTACGGTCCTTCCCGCATGCGGATGTAGCCCCCGCCCCCCCCCCCCCTACGGTACACACGTATTGATAGAAGCGGATGTAGGCCCTATGGTATACACGTAATGATAGAAGCGGATGTAGGCACTATGGTATACAGGTATTGATAGAAGCGGATGTAGGCACTATCGTATACACGTAATGATAGAAGCGGATGTAGGCACTATGGTATGCACATATTGATAGAAGCGGATGTAGGCACTATGGTATACACGTATTGATAGAAGCGGATGTAGGCACTATGGTATACACGTAATGATAGAAGCGGATGTAGGCACTATGGAATACACGTATTGATAGAAGCGGATGTAGGCACTATGGTATACACATATTGATAGAAGCGGATGTAGGCCCTATGGTATACACGTATTGATAGAAGCGGATGTAGGCACTATGGTATACACGTAATGATAGAAGCGGATGTAGGCACTATGGTATACACGTAATGATAGAAGCGGATGTATAGGCACTATGGTATACACGTAATGATAGAAGCGGATATAGGCACTATGGTATACACGTAATGATAGAAGCGGATGTAGGCCCTATAGTATACACGTATTGATAGAAGCGGATGTAGGCCCTATAGTATACACGTATTGATAGAAGCGGATGTAGGCACTATGGTATACACATACTGATAGAAGCGGATGTAGGCACTATGGTATACACGTAATGATAGAAGCGGATGTAGGCCCTATAGTATACACGTATTGATAGAAGCGGATGTAGGCACTATGGTATACACGTACTGATAGAAGCGGATGTAGGCACTATGGTATACACGTACTGATAGAAGCGGATGTAGGCACTATGGTATACACGTAATGATAGAAGCGGATGTAGGCACTATGGTATACACGTAATGATAGAAGCGGATGTAGGCCCTATAGTATACACGTATTGATAGAAGCGGATGTAGGCACTATGGTATACACGTACTGATAGAAGCGGATGTAGGCACTATGGTATACACGTACTGATAGAAGCGGATGTAGGCACTATGGTATACACGTAATGATAGAAGCGGATGTAGGCACTATGGTATACACGTAATGATAGAAGCGGATGTAGGCACTATGGTATACACGTAATGATAGAAGCGGATGTAGGCACTACGGTACACAAGTAATGATAGAAGCGGATGTAGGCCCTATGGTATACACGTATTGATAGAAGCGGATGTAGGCACTATGGTATACACGTAATGATAGAAGCGGATGTAGGCACTATGGTATACACGTAATGATAGAAGCGGATGTAGGCACTACGGTGCACAAGTAATGATAGATGCGGATGTAGGCACTACGGTACACAAGTAATGATAGAAGCGGATGTAGGCCCTATGGTATACACGTATTGATAGAAGCGGATGTAGGCACTATGGTATACACGTAATGATAGAAGCGGATGTAGGCACTATGGTATACACGTAATGATAGAAGCGGATGTAGGCACTACGGTGCACAAGTAATGATAGATGCGGATGTAGGCACTACGGTACACAAGTAATGATAGAAGCGGATGTAGACACTATGGTATACACGTATTGATAGAAGCGGATGTAGGTACTATGGTATACACGTAATGATAGAAGCGGATGTAGGCACTATGGTATACACGTATTGATAGAAGCGGATGTAGGTACTATGGTATACACATAATGATAGAAGCAGATGTAGGCACTATGGTATACACGTAATGATAGAAGCGGATGTAGGCACTACGGTGCACAAGTAATGATAGATGCGGATGTAGGCACTACGGTACACAAGTAATGATAGAAGCGGATGTAGACACTATGGTATACACGTATTGATAGAAGCGGATGTAGGTACTATGGTATACACGTAATGATAGAAGCGGATGTAGGCACTATGGTATACACGTATTGATAGAAGCGGATGTAGGTACTATGGTATACACATAATGATAGAAGCAGATGTAGGCACTATGGTATACACGTAATGATAGAAGCGGATGTAGGACTATGGTATACACGTAATGATAGAAGCGGATGTAGGCACTATGGTATACACGTAATTCAGTTCAGTTTAGTAAAATGGCATTATTCAACAGTTCTTCAAATAAAAAATGAACAATTTAAGGACAATACAATTCAGGGTACATGGTTATTTCTTAACAGGGAAGCTGATGAAATAGAAGTCGCACAGAGCAGTTAAGTCAAACGCGTCATACGCGTCGTACGCATTCATTCATTCATGTATTATTATTATTTTTAATTAATTGATAGATTAATTGATTTTATTCTTCGATTCATTTTACATATATATAATACAAGACATGACAATTTCAAGAAAAGCAAACGGGTCGGGCCACAAGTAAAAGCAACATTAGTTACGGTCCTTCCCGAATGCGGATGTAGCCCCCCCCTACGGTACACACGTATTGATAGAAGCGGATGTAGGCCCTATGGTATACACGTACTGATAGAAGCGGATGTAGGCACTATGGTATACACGTATTGATAGAAGCGGATGTAGGCACTATGGTATACACGTATTGATAGAAGCGGGTGTAGGCACTATGGTATACACGTAATGATAGAAGCGGATGTAGGCCCTATGGTATACACGTAATGATAGAAGCGGATGTAGGCACTATGGTATACACGTAATGATATAAGCGGATGTAGGCACTATGGTATACACGTACTGATAGAAGCGGATGTAGGCACTATGGTATACACGTAATGATAGAAGCGGATGTAGGCACTATGGTATACACGTAATGATAGAAGCGGATGTAGGCCCTATAGTATACACGTATTGATAGAAGCGGATGTAGGCACTATGGTATACACGTACTGATAGAAGCGGATGTAGGCACTATGGTATACACGTACTGATAGAAGCGGATGTATAGGCACTATGGTATACACGTAATGATAGAAGCGGATGTAGGCACTATGGTATACACGTAATGATAGAAGCGGATGTAGGCACTATGGTATACACGTAATGATAGAAGCGGATGTAGGCACTATGGTATACACGTATTGATAGAAGCGGATGTAGGCACTATGGTATACACGTAATGATAGAAGCAGATGTAGGCACTATGGTATACACGTAGTGATAGAAGCGGATATAGGCACTATGGTATACACGTAATGATAGAAGTGGGTGTAGACCAGGGCTACGCTCCATTATTAATTGATATCGTTAATGATGTATTAATTGATATCGTTAATGATGTATTTAAAACATGAACAATACCTGGTCGTCCAATAAGCTTGTCGGACTTTGGGAGGCCACTGGCCTTCCTTACCATCACCTTCATCCGGTTAGCACTGGCCCGATACTCCAGACAGACAAATAACGAACCCAGATCATCTAGCAGATATTTCTCTCTGGTGCCCTGCAAACATCCAATGCATCAGTTAATTCTCTATCCGTATGCAATCTAGATGGTAATTGTTATGACGAAACAGATGATATCAATGCCTGTTAGCATAATAAACAGTATCCAAGTGTCTCTGTGAGGACCATAAATAACCCAATATAATAAAGTATCCTTTCTGCGACTTAAGTTGATGCAATGAATACGAAAGTCATGACAACGCAGTGGTAGCGTGTTCGCTTCAAGTGCGAAAGGCCTGGCGTTCGAACCCCGCTGGAGCTGTTACGAGTGTGCCCTTAGCCAAGGCACTTACATAATTTCACATTGCCTCTTCTCTCTCCCTCGTGGCGATGGATTCCATCAGGAATTAGGTCTCGAGAGTGATTAACATAAGTTGTAAGAACTTGTTTCGCAATCGAGCTAAAATAAATGTATATAAACTAACGAGTGCGAAAACGCGATAGAAAGTAACCGTGTGCAATTTGAATTGTTTCAAGAGGTTTTCATGTTTCGTTTTATCCAATTTATGCAAATATGATTTGTTGTATCAGATTGCATTGGCTGATAACATGACATTCACCTAAGATGGTCACAAGCACACGTTTGCATGCCTGCAGTATTGCCTTTTTACTGCAAATTATCTTCTAGATATATTTAGAAACTCAATGACAGCAGCAGTTTTTATCCCGGCTATATTCCAGACCCACGCCCACATATCTAACGATAGCCAGCTGAGATTTAATTGTCTCGTTGTGACATTATTCTCCTTGTTATAACAATCCTCACGACTGTCGGAAGCTTGAAGTAACTGAAATGTGTTGTATTGTATTTCATTAGAGCTATTTGCCGACTATGACACATATGTGATTTCAACTCAAAGCGGACAAAGACAGCTAATAGCTAATTAACTCGATGTTGCTGAGCACCACAACCACCTCGGCTTAACATTATCATCAGATCTTAAATGGCACGAACACATACATAATATTACAGTATCAGCGACGAAAGTTTTAAGTTCAATGAGAGCGGTGAAATATAAACTAAATAGAAATACTATTAACCAAATTTATATATCATATATGAGGCCCATTCTGGAATACGCTTCTGTCGTATGGGATGGGTGTACCGAGTACGAAAAGAGATCTTTAGAACTATTACAATTCGAAGCGGCACGTGTAGTAACAGGACTCACAAGGTCCGTATCAATCCATTTATTAACGAAAGAAATTGGTTGGGTACCGTTATCTGATAGACGTAAAATTCAAAAACTTATCATTGTTTTTAAAGCAAAACAAGGTCTTATACCGAGCTACCTTAGAAACATTTTCCCTAATATCGTATCTGAAACTACAGACTACTCATTACGTAATAATGACAACTATACAACAATCGCAAGGCGAACACAAGTCTTTAATAACTCGTTCATACCATCCTCAACAGCTCTATGGAATTCATTTGACGCAAGTATCCGAAATGCCGAATCACTAAATATATTTAAATCGAAACTAAGAGAAATGTTCAAAGCACCCATCGTACCTAAACACTTTTTATATGGCGAACGATCACCCTCTGTACTTCATGCCCGACTACGCAACAAGTGCAGCAATCTAAACAATGACCTGTTCAATAATTACATACGAGTAAATCCACACTGTGACTTTGACTCCCAAATCGAAGACTCGGAACATTTTTTCAATGTAATAAATTTACTGTTCAAAGAATTACTCTATTCAATGAAACTAGAGCGTTTCATCCCCTTAGTGTCAACCTGCTTTTACATGGCCGCGAAACACTAAATGTGAACGAAAATATAATTATATTTGCAGCAGTTCAAAAGTATATTAAACAATCAAAGCGTTTCTAATTTATGATCACGTTAGCAACACAACATTCGCTATGATATTACTTCCGATCGAGCGCACCATGGGGATCTCTCACCTGGGGAACGGAACCTAGCAACAGCGTTAGTAAAAGTTGAGTTTTTTTAATTTTTATCATTCAAACACTGTTTCAATTGCCTTTCGACTTGATAAATAATATCTCATTATACTTCAAATATGCATGTCATAAGTTACATATTCGCCAGTATTGCACTAAGTTCAACATACTCTCATGGGAAGGGCCAATTACTAATGTTGTTCAGAACTTGTGGCCCAACCCAGTTGCTTTTGCTCTTATTATATATGTCTTTGAATTTATTATGTACATGTATATAGCAATACAATATGATTAAACTAAAAAATTAACGTTCTGTCCAATCCAATCATTGTACACTGTAAATTATCATGTGCCGATTCTAAAAATAAATATGTTTAAACCCACCCAAAGCGGTCACCTTTCCTGGTAAGGTAGTGTATCCTTCTCATTGGACAACGAAAATATACCCGCGCATGGGCGAAGCAATAATTTGAATATTGGTGGAGCAAATTTGGAATTGTGTTAGTTGAGGATATGGGACATTAATACATAATTATACGTAGTTATAATTAACACCCCGTCACTATCAAGGCTATATACGCAGCATTCTACAACTAAGCTACCCTCGTGTCGGTAGTCCATTGATTAACACATTTAACTACGATTCCAGAGACCGCAGGTTCGAGCCCTCGCCTGCCCCTAATACTATTAACAGTCTTTCAGATGGGAATTGAAACCGAGGTCTCGTGTCGGTGCTTTACACCTTGCACGTAGCATATCCAGAGGAGACTCTGGAATGGGTCTCTGTCTCTATGATTGCACTATCCTCCAACATCTAAAATGCCTAATCTCTTCAAGAGGCGTCGCTCATATGGGCAACCGGTAGAGACGATAACTAAACGTAAACACACTAAGTATGTACACTTTAGCTGTAAGTTTTAGCTATGTTAAAGATGGAATATATATTCTACGTGGATATGAAACGCTCATGCTGTGAGCCTCACTTGCAAACAATGCACTGTCTGTAAGTAATAATATGATGATAAATGAGATAGTTGTCAATCGCTTGCGGAGGTTGGGGAATTGAGTTCTAGTTTATACATTTCTATGTGGGTGATCTTCTCCACCACAGCAGACTGACTTAGTACCAGCATGCTCCAAAGTTGGTCCTGTATGTATCAAATGGAGAACACATTGGAAAGTTAGCTGTCGTAGCTCCAAGTTAGCACCCACGTTATAGAAGGTCCAATGTTTTTGCCAGCCAATTTACATAAAGACGTATATGCGACGTATGTGCCATTTGCCTGTTGACGCTTATAATCGCATACATGTAACCAATAGTTGCTATCCAAATACATTAATCCCAGTTTAGCCTTGTGCGTAGCCTGGGAACAGGCGTCGATATAGTTTGCCTGGTTAGTCAAATAAATATATTTTAACACCGAGACTATTAATTGGGTTTCTGATCATATCAACGTCATTTTGCCAGAAGTTAAAAAGTGAAAAAACGACAGACTGGCACCCAGGCTGTCATTTTGCCAGAAGTTAAAAAGTGAAAAATCGACACACTGGCACCCAGCCTACCTTGCGCGAAATATTCGTTGGAACAGATAAACTCACATGTTTCACTTTATTTTTCTCGAGTTCGCAGTCGAACAGTAGTGGTTGATCACAATTCCAATCCATCTCGCTACACTCCATGTACATTTCTCCCAGGAAGCCGTCCTTTCCCGATCGAGTTTTCTTCTTGTACTGCAGAGCCAATCTAAGCGTACACTTATCCACTTCTGATAGAATCATATCATCAAACAGGAATGTTTCGTTTAAATCCAGGTTTTTCCCGCCAACTACAGTCCGGCTATGGACCCCGTCTGTATTCCGCGGAAATAGGTACACGACGGCATAAATGTCATAGCCATACAACTTGGTCGGCAAGTCTGACACGCGTAACAATTTTAAATGTAACTGTCGCAGCTTTTGTGCGTACTTCAGCGTGAATGATAACATACAATTTTGTTCAGTTTCGTCTACTGACAGTCTTGCAACCATCGACTTGGACCTCTTCATTCCCCTGATAGGTGCTGTCTGTTTTTGCTCGTCAAAGCTATGATATTTCGTAAATTTATTATCATTGTGTCGTTCTTTGCTTTCCTTGTATTGTGACAGGTGATGCTCATAGTCAGGCGTTTTAGTTTCCTTTGCGTCATCAAAGGAACTGTACATCTTTGTGTGTTTTGGATCACTATGTTGACGCATTGTGGTGACCACGGAAAATGATGGGCGCGTCGGTGTTGCGAACATGTTGTCGTATCTTGTGCCAATGAGTTTCTTCTTTCTGCGGCCACGCTTCGTGTGTATGAGACAGGCTGCAACAAGGACCGTGAGCACAACCAGCGCAACTGCTCCTAGACACAACAACACGGTCACTGAAATATACAAATGTCATCATTGCAGTATAATGCAAGTTTAAGTCATGGAGGAAGTGATGTCAAAAACATTTTAAACACAGGGATTACATTCTTGTTGTGTTCTGTTTGGTGTTGAGGTTGAAAGATGCACCGAAAACTTATGATATATGTCGACAGCTAGTATTGGTGTGGAAAGACTGGGTGCCCCATTCGAGCAGCAGTTCACATACCGACACTCGGGTAGAACCATCGACCTTCCGCAAGCTGGGGACTACATGTACACTATTTTAAGGAGGCATGTGATAATCAGTCATATAATTGGCGAATTCAACAACAATAAGTTGCAATGTTAACAACACTAACATTTTGTAATATTAATATAACAGGGGATAGTTTCATAAAAGCCCGTATGTGTGTTCTATAAGAAGATGTTATTAATTTTATTAATGCTCCAATAGTGAACAAGTATATGTTTATTAGAAAATGTACACCGAAATAGTTGTTCACATTATATAGACATTAAGGGGTAGAAATAAACAAACAGAGATAGGCAGATATAACATTATTGTAATTTCCATTATGATACACGATGGTATTACATAACTGCAGATAGATAATAATAATAATAATAATAATTTAAAAAAATTTTGTTTTTAAAAATTATAATAATATAATAATTTTTAAGAAAGACTAATTTACGAGAGAACTCATTTAATAAAGGTTAACCTACCATGAGGCCCTCAACATATATACAAATCAAATGATAGGACTATAAGTGATAACTGCATATTGGAATTATATAATGTTAAAGTTGAACAGTAGAGAAACTATATATAATATGTTATGGAAGTTAAGTTATGACTTTTTTATTGTACGTGGTTCTGCTGGGGCTTGATCTCACAACCTCTAGGTTACAAGACGGATTACGTAGCTATTACACAACGGGGTTCGCACTATTAGAATCATGCTAAGAGAAAACCAATATAGTGTTCGAGGAAACACATAGCTTGTGTACCAGTAGTCATATACTCTTACACCTAGTATCAAACTCAAGGGTAGGCCTATATTTAAGAAATAATAAGTATCAACCGTGGTATATCGCAGAATAACCCTCGTTTCTCGTTCTTATGCGTAGATATATATCACTCAGGCCGAACGGTTGATACTTATTATTTCGATTCTAACACGACTTACTTCTAATAATTCAAAGGAGTATTTTCTTCAAACGCGGTGCTACTCCGCTGCATTTGGCTTTCGAAATTTCCTCCCGTGTAAGGGGGGGGGGTGATGATGTTATTTTTTATGGAAAATATCAATCTAGTGCATAAATGAACAAAAGTTGAAACTGATCAATAATTTTATTTATTTTGTCAAATAAAACTGTACAGAATAGTAACTTAAACGTTACTTAACAGAAAAACAAGACGGACAAGAGATTATCTGATTCTAAAAATAGCTCACTTCCGCGAATATCACGTGACTTTCATTCATAAAACGTTACACGCATTGTATACATGGAATAGCCAACACACGGTGCGCGCGCAGCATAGTTCAAGGTAGGTATATCGCAGAATAACCCGAGGTAGATTTTACTCTAAAAGTATGTATGTTATTACCTGGGTCGTGTTAGAATAAAATATACCACCACGTTTCAGCTTACGAAAATTTGCGTTGCAGTTATATTGGCATATTGCAAACAATAATTGACACATGCAAACAATAATTTATACAAATTTATATTAGCTCGATTGCGAAACAATGTCTATGCAACATTAGATTAATATCTCGGGAGACCTCATTCTGGATGGAATCCGTCGCCACGAGGGAGAGAGAAGAGGCAATTGCTCCACAGACGGATATGTAGTCCAGTGGTAACACGCTGGACTTGTAATCCAGGGATCGCAGGTTCAATCCCCCGTCTGACCATAATAAAATTAACAGTCTTTCAAATCAAATGGGACGTTAAACCGAGGTCTCATGTCGGTGCTGTACATCGTGCACGTAAAAGAACTAGAGGAGACTCTGGAATGGGTCTCTGTCTGTATCATTGCACTATCCTCCAAAAATCTAAAATGACTAATCTCTTTAGGAGGCGTCGCTCATTTGGGCAACCGATAGCGACGATAAATAAACGCAAACACACACAGAACTGTCACTCTTAGAGGTTATCTGACTATTAATGATCAATTTTCTTCTACCAAGCTCCGTGTACAATAACAATCGTCCATACTTCCGTATTAACTCTTAGTATGCTGGGTAAAATAAAGGCTATAAATAGTTCAAGTAATTGTACCAGACGACACCAATAATATGTTTTTCTTATTTGTAAATTATAGAAATTTAGTTTAGCTCGATTTGCGAAACAAGTTCTTACAACTTATATTAATAACTCCGGAGACCTCATTCATGATGGAATCCATCGCCACGAGGGAGAGGGGAAGAGGCGTGTGGAATTTAAATGCATTGCCTATTTGTAAGACTCTGGACATGAAATTTCATTAGAATTGTGTCGTTACGAAATTATGAAATTGCATTACATAAATTATGTGACATTTATTTTCAACGCTAGCGTGTAATAAGTTAATAAATCTCATTACCTGTAATGTTATGAACTAATAGGTATCACAGACAGCTAAATCCGCGTCAACTATATGTACAGTCAAACCTGTGCTAAAGGCCGAATTAAGGCCGCATATGAAAAACCTGTCTCTAAAGACCACCATTTGTCTCTCCCATTTTCAATGCATTTTAACCCTCTATTGAGAGGCCATCTGCCAACAAAGGCCACGTTTTTACTTTCCTGAGGGTGGCCTTTATAGACAGGTTTGACTGTATGTGATCAATGTTTAGTTATCGTCGCTATCGGTTGCCCATATGAGCGACGCCTGTTGAAGATATTAGTCATTTTAGACGTTGGAGTGCAATACAGAGACCCATTCCAGAGTATCCACAAGTAGGGCTATACTAGTCATTTTATTTTTGTTGGAGGATAGTGCAAGGATACATACAGAGACCCAACCAGAATCCCCACAAGTAGGTCTATACTAGTCATTTTATTTTTGTTGGAGGATAGTGCAAGGATACATACAGAGACCCATTCCAGAATCTCCACAAGTAGGCATTTTTTACATTTGGAGGATAGTACAAGATACAAACTGGTTCTATTACACGGCGAGTGTAGAACACGGATCACAGTATATGTGACGTCGGTTTATATAGCCACATCTTAATATTAGTATGTCAGACGTGGGATCGAATTTTTTTTTAAAACTTTAAAAGGCTTTATTTATTTTACAACAATTGCGAAGCAAGTGTTAGCAACTTATATTAATCACTCTCGTTGGCACGGATGAAAACGTATATGTGGTCTTTCATGTGGGAGGAAACCGGAGTACCCGGATAAAACCCACCTGTCCGATATGGCGACCACCGTACCATCTCACATACGCCCCGGTCCGAGGATCGAACCGGGTCGCATTGGTGAGAAGCGAGCGCGCTAACCACTGGGCTAATCGGACAGCCAATCGATCGAAATTGACATCCATGGATTCGCAGTCCAACGTGTTAATCCACTGGGCCACTAACCTGCTGTATTATTACACTAGTTTGCGGGGAACTAGTATATGTATTGTAATCTGCATACATAGTACATACAACTCACGTACCAGATTGGCAACATGCGGTTTTTGTTGACAAATTTCCTCCTAGTACGTGTTTATATTTATTGCTACACATTTCCTCCTATTAGGTGTATATATTTATTGCTACAAATGTCCTCCTATTACGTGTATATATTTATTGCTACAAATGTCCTCCTATTACGTGTATATATTTATTGCTACAAATGTCCTCCTATTACGTGTATATATTTATTGCTACACATGTCCTCCTATTACGTGTATATATTTATTGCTACACATGTCCTCCTATTACGTGTATATATTTATTGCTACACATGTCCTCCTATTACGTGTATATATTTATTGCTACAAATGTCCTCCTATTACGTGTATATATTTATTGCTACAAATGTCCTCCTATTACGTGTATATATTTATTGCTACAAATGTCCTCCTATTACGTGTATATATTTATTGCTATAAATTTCCTCCTATTACGTGTATATATTTATTGCTATAAATTTCCTCCTATTACGTGTATATATTTATTGCTATAAATGTCCTCCTATTACGTGTATATATTTATTGCTAACTGTTTGAAGTGGTCAACGCCGTGGTTTCTGGAGACACGTTTTTAACATCGTAGATGGTTTTTAACGCAGGTTGCGCGGTATTTTAAAATTACCCGCCGCAAATAAATTCCCATCACTTAATACAGATTATCTCATATAGTGTGACAGGTAGTAATGCATCAGTTTACAGAGAGATTTGCGAAAAAATCCTCTTAAGACCCCGCATGATTGCGCGCTAATAAAGAGAGCATCTGACGCTGATTGGGTGTAGGCGGTAAGATTTATATAGCTGGTGGCAGTTGGGAAATTATCGTCTGAATATAACATCCTGTAGACGATGTGGGGAATTGACGTGCCCGGTGGAAATATGAAGCTAACTAGGTTTACCAATAGAGGCTACTTTAACAATGTTCATATAATGGATAGATTGGTGTTTCTCAGTTTAACTTAGTCTGTGGAATCATAACTAGGTCTTTGTGTAAATATAGCCGATATATCTACATCTATATGTTTTAATTTAATGTCGAACCCCTCGCGGGGACGTAGACATGTGTATATCTATATACTGATACCAAAAATAAACTTAAGCGCTTGCCTTAGAGGTAAAATGTATATGCTTTTAGAACAAACAAAAATAAATAAAAAATAAATAAAAATAGTTTTGGAGAGGAATTAATATAAGTTTTCTGAAAACTTGTTTTCCAATCCAAACCATTAACAATTTATGTAATTTGTAACATTTTTTGTGTTATACATGTACATTTATTGGAACAAATACTGTTTAAACCAAACAAAAATACGCAAATTTGATTTGGTATCAAAATATGCGAAAGAATTAGTGAGGAATCATGGCCCCGAGGTTATAAAACTGTTCTTGAGAGAGAGAGAGAGAGAGAGAGAAGAAGAGAGAGAGAGAGAGAGAGAAGAGATAGAGAGATATAATAGATAGAGAGAGAGATATAGATAGGAGAGAGATAGATAAGAGAGGATATAGATATAGATAGAGAGATAGAGAGAGAGATAGAGAGAGAAGAGAGAGAGAGATAGAGAGAGATAGAGAATAAGAGATAGAGAGAGATAGAGAAAGATAGAGAGAGAAAGAGAGAGAGAGAAGAGAAGAGAAGAGAGAGAAGAGAAGAGAGAGAAGAGAAGAGAGAGAGAGAGAGAGAGAAGAGAGAGAGAGAGAGAGAGAGAGAGAGAGAGAGAGAGAGAGAGAGAGAGAGAGAGAGAGAGATAGCGATAGAGATAAACACCTGTTCTGTTATGCTTAACAATAAAGTATGCAATATACGTGTGAGAAAATGACAACTTAAGAGTATGCATGATACAGACATATGTTGCCCATAATTACTCTACAAACCCGTGACCACCAGTGATGATAAGTTACAGTGGTATGCAAGTCAGCAACCTTAACCACTCGACCACGGAGGCCGTCTATGCTGCTCATTGACTTTAATTGTTCGAATGAGTTATTTCGTTAAATAAAGTCTTTATTATAATAACAATAATATAAAAATATGTTCCGTTAAAGCGTGCAACTTTTGTCGAATTCGTCTCCAATATTTGTGAAAAATTTAAACTAAATTGTTGGGATTTTAAACCTAGGTCTCGTGTCGGTGCTTTGCAACGTGCACATAAAAGAACCAGAGGAGACTCTGGAATGAGCTCTGTCTGTATCATTGCACTATCCTCCAAAATCTAAAATGACTAATCTCTTCAGGATGGCTTCGCTCATATGGGCAACGGATAGAGACGATAAATAAACTCAAAGCACACACAATGCAGGCAATTTCAAGTAAACCCCGTACTAAATGGAAATGTCATGGCACCATTCATTGAACCTCGTGTCAATAGAATTATATTGGCGCTTACTTTAAGTACCTCTAACGAGAGAATAAACGGATGTCGTGCTAAAGAAAACACTGTTAATCTAAATAGATTGATCGACAGTGTCTATTGATGTATTAAGTGTCTCTTGATATAAAATAAGGAATTACAGAAATTGATTTACACGCCGGTTCGATCCCCCGTCTGACCCTAATAAAATTAACAGTCTTTCAGATGGGACGTTAAACCGAGGTCTCGTGTCGATGCTTTACAGTGTGCACGTAAAAGAACCAGAGGAGATTCTGGAATGAGTCTCTGTCTGTATCATGCACTATCCTCCAAAATCTAAAATAACTAATCTCTTCAGGAGGCGTCGCTCATATGGGCAACCAGTAGCGACGATAAATAAACGTATTTTTTTTATTTACATGTGATATTCCTGCTAGCTTTACACAAGTCTGTCTCTATGTAGTACATAAGCTTCAACTTCCTATTTTTTTATATTATTTTTTATTTATACTAATTTAGTGTAGCTCGATTGCGAAACAAGTCCATACAACTGATATTAAACACTCTCGAGACCTCATTCCTCATGAAATCCATCGCCACGAGGGAGAAAGAAGATGCAATGTGAAATATAAATGTCTTGCCTAAGGGCACAATCGTAATGGCTCCAGCGGGGCTCGAACCCCCGGCCCTTTCGCACCTGAAGCGAACGCTCTAGCACTGCGCTATCACGACTTCCTAATTAAGTCATGTGTAACAGTTTTTGATCACAACTTTCCCATGGCTTCACTTTCTGTTATTTGAAAAGTATTAGGTCCGCCTCCGTGATCGAGTGGTTAAGGTCGCTGACTTGTATACCACTGTAACCTATCATCACTGATGGTCACGGGTTCGAGCCCTGCTCAGGCCGTGTCTCATTTATATGAACAAGTTGGCAGCTTCTTATGGAGGTTGGTGCACCCAAGTACAGGTTAACCGTTGGAGCATGCCCAGGAAAGGTGTTAGCTAAACTGCCCGCCGGCGATATAGCCCAAAATGGTGCTGGTGCAGGCGTAAAACCCGAAATATAATAATAATAATGAAACGTATTAGTATTTCTGGAGATATGAGTATTAGATGGGTTCGGTTCGTTGGTTCGGGACGGCATCCTGGGAATGACCAGTAATACAGTTCGCAACACCATGTTGCGTTATTTACATTAGTTGTTATATTGTAAATGGTACATTTGTTGGTTTACATTATACGTAAATCAAACTTCTTCTATAATCAAATAATATTAAACTAAAGATGGGTCCTGTAACGGGGACATGCTTAATGTGTTCCGAGTATACTTATATAGAACGTCCACGCCTGTGCACATTTCTTGTGACAAGGACATATTTGGATGTTCTGACAGGAATACCCAGAGGATGCGAATCGAGCCCACCTTTGTTCTTATTGATGTAGTTTGGTACAGTGGCAGAATGGCACAGTGTGTAGCCTGGGAACAGGCGTCGATATAGTTTGCCTGGTCAGTGAAATAAATATAATTTAACACCGAGAATATTAATTGGGCCGTATTGAGTTTCTGATCATATCAACGTTATCAACGGTGTCATTTTGCCAGAAGTTAAAAAGTGGAAAATCGACAGACTGGCACACAGGCTATGAATTGGTGTTTGTTACTCATGTATATATCAAACAAAACTTGAAATTGGTGTAAATATATACTCACACGAAAAAGAAAGTATGCACTTGGTTAGAGGGACATTTTTATTTGAAGCAATAAATAGGCAAATTTAGTATCAAAATGTGCAAACATGTATTTGGCTACACGATGTTTTACATTTACTTTTTAATTGAAATTTGATTAATTATCAGAACACTGTTTTACGTTTGAATATAAGTATATAATTTTCACTCTAACCAAGTACACACTTTCTTTTTCGTGTGAGTATATACCAAACCAACAGGGACATAATGATCGTACCTGCGTTGAAAGTGCTTTGTGGTACATCTGTACTTAGTGGGGTTGTATCTACACCACTGTGTTCTGGAGAAAGAAAGATAGAAACGTTAGTTTGCATACTGTATATACGGATCTGTACTCCAGTGGTAACACGCTGGACTTGTAATACAGGGGTCGCAGGTTCGATCCCCCATCTGACCCTAATAAAATTAACAGTCTTTCAGATGGGACTTTAAACCGCGGTCTCGTGTCGGTGATTTACACCGTGCACGTAAAAGAACCAGAGGAGATTCTGGAATGGGTCTCTGTCTGTATCATTGCACTATCCTCCAATATAAAATGACTAATCTCTTCAGGAGGCTCGGTCATATGGGTAACCGGTAGCGACGATAAATAAACGTAAAACACACATCTGCATACTGTCATACCAGTACATGACAGTTACATAGTAACTTATTTGAATTCCTTTCCCATCGTGTGTACGAACATATACACGCTGTGTTGTTATGGTTATTGTAGTCTAGTGGAGGTGGTGAAATAAGTGGTCTACTGGCATATACATTTATATTAGCTCGATTGCGAAACAAGTTTGTACACTATTAGATTACTCGCTCTCGAGACGTACTTCCTGGTGGAATTCATCGCCATGAGTGAGAGAGAAGAGGCGATGAGGAAGTAAGCGTCTTGCCTAACGATGCCGCCATCGTGGTTCCGTCGGCGCCGTTTAAACTCATACGTGTCGGTTACAAGGCCGCGGACACAGTCACCACAGCTACATCACAGCTACACCACGGAGGTACCGCATTAATCATAAGTGAAGTAACCGTCTAAAGTAATGGCGGCTTATGGACTCTAGCTTTGATTATCTAGATGCACGCATCATTCTATCGTGCACTCTAGCTTTGATTATCTAGATGCACGCATCATTCTATCATGCACTCTAGCTTTGATTATCTAGATGCACGCATCATTCTATCGTGCACTCTAGCTTTGATTATCTAGATGCACGCATCATTCTATCGTGCACGCTAGCTTTGATTATCTAGATATAGCACACACATCATTCTATCATGCACTCTAGCTTTGATTATCTAGATGTAGCACACACATCATTCTATCATGCACTCTAGCTTTGATTATCTAGATGTAGCACACACATCATTATATCATGCACTCTAGCTTTGATCATCTAGATGTAGCACACACATCATTCTATCATGCATTCTAGCTTTGATTATCTAGATGCAGCACACACATCATTCTATCATGCACTCTAGCTTTGATTATCTAGATGCACGCATCATTCTATCATGCACTCTAGCTTTGATTATCTAGATGCACGCATCATTATATCATGCACTCTAGCGTTGATTATCTAGATGCACGCATCATTCTATCGTGCACTCTAGCTTTGATTATCTAGATGTAGCACACACATCATTCTATCATGCACTCTAGCTTTGATTATCTAGATGCACGCATCATTCTATCGTGCACTCTAGCTTTGATTATCTAGATGTAGCACACACATCATTCTATCATGCACTCTAGCTTTGATTATCTAGATGTAGCACACACATCATTCTATCATGCACTCTAGCTTTGATTATCTAGATGCACGCATCATTCTATCGTGCACTCTAGCTTTGATTATCTAGATGTAGCACACACATCATTCTATCATGCACTCTAGCTTTGGTCATCTAGATGTAGCACACACATCATTCTATCGTGCACTCTAGCTTTGATTATCTAGATGTAGCACACACATCATTCTATCATGCACTCTAGCTTTGATTATCTAGATGTAGCACACACATCATTCTATCATGCACTCTAGCTTTGATTATCTAGATACACGCATCATTCTATCATGCACTCTAGCTTTGATTATCTAGATGTAGCACACACATCATTCTATCGTGCACTCTATCTTTGATCATCTAGATGTAGCACACACATCATTCTATCGTGCACTCTATCTTTGATTATCTAGATGCACGCATCATTCTATCGTGCACTCTAGCTTTGATCATCTAGATGTAGCACACACATCATTCTATCGTGCACTCTATCTTTGATTATCTAGATGCACGCATCATTCTATCGTGCACTCTAGCTTTGATTATCTAGATGTAGCACACCCATCATTCTATCATGCACTCTAGCTTTGATCATCTAGATGTAGCACACACATCATTATATCATGCACTCTAGCTTTGATTATCTAGATGTAGCACACACATCATTCTATCGTGCACTCTAGCTTTGATTATATAGATGTAGCACACACATCATTCTATCGTGCACTCTAGCTTTGATTATCTAGATGCACGCATCATTCTATCGTGCACTCTAGCTTTGATTATATAGATGTAGCACACACATCATTCTATCGTGCACTCTAGCTTTGATTATCTAGATGTAGCACACACATCATTCTAGCATGCACTCTAGCTTTGATTATCTAGATGTAGCACACACATCATTCTATCATGCACTCTAGCTTTGATTATCTAGATGCACGCATCATTCTATCGTGCACTATAGCTTTGATTATCTAGATGTAGCACACACATCATTCTATCGTGCACTCTAGCTTTGATCATCTAGATGTAGCACACACATCATTCTATCGTGCACTCTAGCTTTGATCATCTAGATGTAGCACACACATCATTCTATCGTGCACTCTATCTTTGATTATCTAGATGCACGCATCATTCTATCATGCACTCTATCTTTGATTATCTAGATGCACGCATCATTCTATCGTGCACTCTAGCTTTGATTATCTAGATGCACGCATCATTCTATCATGCACTCTATCTTTGATTATCTAGATGCACGCATCATTCTATCGTGCACTCTATCTTTGATTATCTAGATGCACGCACCATTCTATCGTGCACTCTATCTTTGATTATCTAGATGCACGCATCATTCTATCATGCACTCTATCTTTGATTATCTAGATGCACGCATCATTCTATCATGCACTCTAGCTTTGATTATCTAGATGTAGCACACACATCATTCTATCATGCACTCTAGCTTTGATCATCTAGATGTAGCACACACATCATTATATCGTGCACTCTAGCTTTGATTATCTAGATGCACGCATCATTCTATCGTGCACTCTAGCTTTGATTATCTAGATGTAGCACACACATCATTCTATCATGCACTCTAGCTTTGATCATCTAGATGTAGCACACACATCATTCTATCATGCACTCTAGCTTTGATCATCTAGATGTAGCACACACATCATTCTATCATGCACTCTAGCTTTGATCATCTAGATGTAGCACACACATCATTCTATCGTGCACTCTAGCTTTGATTATCTAGATGTAGCACACACATCATTCTATCATGCACTCTAGCTTTGATTATCTAGATGTAGCACACACATCATTCTATCATGCACTCTAGCTTTGATTATCTAGATGCACGCATCATTCTATCGTGCACTATAGCTTTGATTATCTAGATGTAGCACACACATCATTCTATCGTGCACTCTAGCTTTGATTATCTAGATGTAGCACACACATCATTCTATCGTGCACTCTATCTTTGATTATCTAGATGCACGCATCATTCTATCATGCACTCTATCTTTGATTATCTAGATGCACGCATCATTCTATCGTGCACTCTATCTTTGATTATCTAGATGCACGCACCATTCTATCGTGCACTCTATCTTTGATTATCTAGATGCACGCATCATTCTATCATGCACTCTATCTTTGATTATCTAGATGCACGCATCATTCTATCATGCACTCTATCTTTGATTATCTAGATGCACGCATCATTCTATCGTGCACTCTAGCTTTGATTATCTAGATGCACACATCATTCTATCATGCACTCTAGCTTTGATTATCTAGATGTAGCACACACATCATTCTATCATGCACTCTAGCTTTGATTATCTAGATGTAGCACACACATCATTCTATCATGCACTCTAGCTTTGATCATCTAGGGACAGTTTGCTACTCCTATCATAATATGGATTATATAAAACAACGGGGGCGTTGCGTGGGTGCGGGTGTTTACCGGCTAACACATAGAAACACATTGTCATTTATTGTGTATATGAATAATTTAATTTGAATGATTATGAGCAGACAATCTGTATACTTATTAATGGAATACTCCCACACTGGTTCATTAATCATTAATCAGAAATCATAAACAATAAATGTCGTCTGCATGGTTTCGGTTTAGATTACGGAGAGAACCGCGCTCAATATTTCTCGTAATGTTTTCCCAGTATACCTGGTAATTGATTCACATAATATACTATAATAGAGGACATAGAAAACGCACACTTCGGATAAGTGTGTTTTACATGACAAAGAATAACTATATAAATACATAGTCTTAAACGTTTAGGAATATTAATAGTTGTTCAGTTTGTGTTTTGTAATAAAGATGTGAAATATCTTTGATGGAATCTTTCTTATTTCGTTTTCATGTAATAATATTCATATTTATATAGTTATTGTTTTTCATGTAAAAACACACTTATCCGAAGTGTGCGTTTTCTATGTCCTCTAGTATAGTAGATGTAGATTTACAAAATATGTAAAAAAACAAAATGTAAATAGTTTTGGTATTTTGCTGTTTTTAAAAGCAAAGCGATTGACATTATAATCATAACTAAGTCAAAATATCGAAATATTCCAAGACAGGCACAGCATATCATACTACAGTATAATTATGCTCTATGCACGTATGCTATATGCACGTATGATCTATGCACACTAAGTTCGTCAATGCGGAGGCATCTATGCACGCTAAGTTTCGTCAATGCGGAGGCATCTATGCACGCTAAGTTTCGTCAATGCGGAGGCATCTATGCACGCTAAGTTTCGTCAATGCGGAGGCATCTATGCACGCTAAGTTTCGTCAATGCGGAGGCATCTATGCACGCTAAGTTTCGTCAATGCGGAGGCATCTATGCACGCTAAGTTTCGTCAATGCGGAGGCATCTATGCACGCTAAGTTTCGTCAATGCGGAGGCATCTATGCACGCTAAGTTTCGTCAATGCGGAGGCATCTATGCACGCTAAGTTTCGTCAATGCGGAGGCATCTATGCACGCTAAGTTTCGTCAATGCGGAGGCATCTATGCACACTAAGTCAAGAGTATATAATAATAATAATAATAATAATAATAATAATAATAATAATAATAATACTAAAGACTTTATTTAACGAGAGAACTCATTTGAACAATTAAGTCAATCTACCATGAGGCCCTCAACAAATTAAAACATGAAATAGCATGTAAACAGTAACCAGTAAAACTTTCATAGGAAATAAGATATAAGCTGCAAGAACTAATACTTATTATATTCATGTATAATGAGTTTATATGATTGGTAATAATATAATAATAGTTGCAGTTAGCTTTAAGAACAGAACAGAATATATACGTACATGTTTCTATCGTTATTCTATTTTAATATACATTTTAAATTACACAAGATTAACAATGATAGTTTATGTTTGCAAATCAATTTTCAATTTTATTTTTAAGCATTGAATTGACCAGCGACCAAATTTGAAAAAGAGCAAATCACATATACTAGAGGACATAGACAACGCACACTTCGCGGATACGCGTGTTTTTACAAGAAAAACAATAACTATATAAATACATAGTTTTAAACATTTTGGAATATTTTTAATTGTTCAGTTTGTGTTTTGTAATAAAGATGTCCTTCGTATTTCGTTTTCATGTTAGGATGTAGTAATAATCATATAACGTAGGGTTTCTATGTCCTCTAGTATATAATTAACTGCAGATCGTCCGAGACACGTGCTACTCTGCATTCATGTACTATTGTATAATTGACGTCTTGTGTCACGTCTATGGTGCCACCGGATATGTACCATTATTCCCGGTACCTAATGCAGCGTAATAAACCTCGCTGACAAAATCACTATTAATCAAAATGTCTGTCGGTACATTTATTTGACTTTGGTAAAAGAAGTTGCACATTTAAAGAGACATTACATCAGTGAAAACGCAAATTTCTGCAGAATGTATTTTCCTATTATATGGTATAATTTCCCCCCATATATTTGCCTAAAATACTGGGTATTTCAACTAATAAACAAACGTCGTATACGCGGTTTGTTGACATAACAAAATAATATAAATATGGGCGACAATCCATGCGTAATACAACTCGTGTATCCGGAATATGGTACAGATGTACCGTTATATCTCACATATGTGCCTGTGCATATTTATTTGTAGACTAGTCTTAGATACATTATCTTTAAACGACATTATCTCGCGTTTAGTATTGACTCTGATGTCAATTCACAAAAACACTGTTTATTGTTTCAATGTCAGCGTTCGAATGTATTCGGGAGAATTTGTAGTAGCAACGCATTTATACGTGAACAAAATGCATTTTATTTGCTTTCTGCGATGTAATGTCGCTTTAAAGTGCAATGTAGTCGGAAATATAACCATGACAATGAAACCAGTACACATGTATCTAAATTGTACTTCAAATAAAGAAGTTTTGCGACTTTCAAAAGTTGAAATATTCACGGATAAAAAAGGCAGCCGTTTTGATCTTTGTTTGTGATTTTATAAATACATGTACACACAAACAAAAGTGTCTCCGTTATTTAAAACTGAAGATTATTTCCCCCACTACTGTGATGCAAATAATGACTGTAAACATACAACTATGTCTGTCCGATTAGCACAGTGGTTAGCGCGCTCGCTTCTCACCAATGCAACCAGGGTTCGATTCTCTAGTATGTGAGATGACAGTTGGGTTTTCTCCGGTTACTCCGGTTTCCTCCCACACTAATGACCACATTTACGCTTTCATCCGAGCCAACGAGAGTGATTAATATAAGTGGTTAAAACTTGTTTCGCAATCGTTGTAAAATAAACAAAGTATAAACTAACTATTGTACGATATATACTCACCATAGTTCAGCAGGTCTTTATTACCGTGTTCATTTTGAATTCTTCTTATTTCCGAAAATATTCCCATTTTGAATACCATCACGCCGAGTTTGACTATAGTTTGAATGATGCTGATAACTATAAAGTGATCTTCAACATTGTGGTACTCGAGTATTATACGTTTGAGCAATGATTTCTAGAGAACAGTTCCACAGATATTCACGGCAGCTGAAGTATTCTTCGCTAAAAACGAATACGAATGAATACGAATAGTTTATTCAGCCTGCAACAGCCTCGTGAAACAGAGTAAACATGTACGCTATTTCTGAAGATGACGATACTTTGATATTATGCTAGAATATTTATAGTTTCATGACATTTTAATTACGTTGTATATACTCGTACAAGAAATGAAGAAACTATACGATTGTATATGCCATTAATTAGTTTATCTCAAAGCGCATGCTTGTTTAAGCATACAGTGAGTACAGCAGGCAGCCAACGATAGAGGCTTTCGTCAATGATAGTCGTCACTGCTTCCATGTCTGTATAGAAATTCTGCGGAACTAATATATATAGGTGGGCAGAATTCCCAGCAGCCACCTCGAGAAGAAATTGGATGCCGTTGACAGAGTTGGATTGAAGAATATATAATGTTAACACGGGATGCATGCATGATAGTGCTGGCTGTACTACAAGATGAACGGTTAATGGACATGTTAAGATATATGCGGCAGTGACTGCACGGTGTGTGCGCTATCCGAAATTATATTGATACAATTAAAATGTCCGTCTGTTTGTTATTGTCTATACATTGTAGCTACTGCAGCATTTTGAGGCTAAGAAATCATGTGATATGAGGGATATAGTATGTTAATATCACCTAAATTGCACGGAGCCATGTTGTTGTCATTTGTAATGTAAGTTAACCTCGTCGGGCGACAAATGACAATGCGATACAGCATGGCGACACTATCAAACGACGAACGACAACGCGATCCGACAACGCGATCCGACACACGGCAACGTGATACGATATACGTCAACGGGATGACAACGTGATACGACAACCACCAATGCCATACGATATACGACAATGTCATACGATACGCGACAACGATACACGACGGACGACAACGTGATTGTTAAAATGAGTTCCCTCGTAAAACAAAATAATAATACGACGGTCAACAACGCGATACAACGGACACTACATAATACAACGCGATACGATCTCATATAACGCGATATGATAGAGGATAACGCGATACGGCGGACGACAACGCGATACGAAGGCGATAGGACGATAACAACGATATACGACGGAAGGCAGGTATGGACACTGATATATAACAATATTCCCCTAAACATGCTTCTATAGAATGTTAGCCATACTACAGCAAAATCAATGCGTGTGGAACAGAGATTACCGTCCGTCCGTCTGTCTGTGGTTTAAACTTTTAACGTTTTGTTATTTGCTCCAAATTCATTAATTTCTTCAATGGATACTCACATCGTCATGAAACTTAAAATGCATAATCCTTCGACACAACTGGTTGATAACATTGACGAATTTATTTAGTTTATACAAATTTATCTTAGCTCGATTGCGAAACAAGATCGTATAACTTATATTAATTACTCTCGAGACATCATTCCTGATGGATGATCCATCGCCACGAGGGAGAGAGAAGAGGCAACTTGGACATTTAAATGCATTGCCTAAGGGCACACTCGTAACTGCTCAAGAGGGGCTCGAACTCCGGGCCTTTCGCACATGAAGCGAACGCGCTACCACTGCGTTATGACGACTTCCAAACAAATGTATTATTTAATTACTGAGAAAAAATGCTATAATATTCGTTCAATGGTTGCACAAAACTGCCTCAAACTTGAAACCATTAATCATAATATGATACGCTTCAACAAAATGGTATATGACATTGACCTCTGTTTCGGCCAAAGTCATAAATATGTTATTACGGTCAAGGTCAATAATATGTAATGAGTGCTGTGAAATATATATATGTATATTGGCTATCCAGCACTATGTAGGTCAAACTATCCTTAAGTCTGTACTTGATAGCGAGTTGGAATGTAGATCAGGAGACTGACAGCAGCTGTTTGGGATATTTCCGAGCAGAGATTTGTCATCGTGACTATGACAACACTTTGTAATCGTGAAACTTAAAGCAATTAACCATTATAGTATACTGGTCAACACAATTATTTCTGACCTTGACCTATATTAGCCATTGTCACTACTATTTAATCAGTGTTTCGGGGCATCGTGACACTTGAAGCAATTAACCATTAGTTTATACACATTTATTTTAGCTCGATTGCGAAACAAGTTCTTGCAGCTTATATTAATCACGCTCGAGACCTCATTCCTGATGGAATTCATCGCAACGACGGAGAGAGAAGTTGCAATGTGGACATTTAAATGCCGTGGCCAAGGGCACAATCGTAACGGCTCCAGCGGAGGCTTGAACTCCGGGCCTTTCGCACCTGAAGCGAACTATTATATTATATGTTATCAATTAATTTATCTCAACATTGACATCTGTTAAAATCAATGGCATGTTAGAATTTAATATAATACTCTGGCATTTTGACACCAGTCCAATATTAATAATAATGGACTGCAAGTACAAATGTATGACGTCTCGACAGTGTTTTAATTCCAAATTAATTACGTCTCTTAACTAATATATTGCACAACGTGATCACTAAATAATCACACGGGAAAGCGAGATCGGCAATATTGGTAAATTTATAAACAGCAAGCCATTTATTTGCTCAACTAAGATAAGCCGTCCATGTGGATATTAATTTAGATTCCCACAGGTAAATCATGAATTCATACTGTTTCTGTGTTTAATCTCCCATGTAGCTTTCGATTAGATTTTATTCTTTATGTCAGTCTCATCGATGTAGAGCATATAACAAACACAGAATATGGTTTACATATTAAAAAGTACATTGCCACTCAATTCAGAGTTACAAGAGACTATGTATATATACATCATTCATCTATAACAGATTGCACTACTATAGTATATGCATGTACATGTGATAATTACATGTGTGAGATAAAGCTGAAAAGCAGTCGCTAATTGAAATTTAAAATCTTATTAAGATGTAATGGAATGAAAAATACTGAAAGCAAACTAAGCACTACTGCGCAAACTAAAAAATGTTTTAAAAGATCAAATACCAATTCCAATTAGATTGGGATTAACCTAATTAGCAAATGCTTTTCAGGTGTAATAAAATATGAAGACGACATATAAAACACTCAATAGGCATTATTTACAAAGATAAGAGGTACGTCGTTGTAAGATACTAAAACAGGATTTGGCAGCTAATCTAATAATGGGTGCATTTGTGAATATGAACTTAAGTTGTTCTTGACTAGACATATTAACAAAACCAGGTTGTATAAGTTGAGCTCTATCAAATAATATGTTTCTTAAATCATCATAAAGGTTACATTCAAGGATAACATGTGACTCATCTTCAATTGTGTTACAGAATGTACATTTTCTGTCTTCTACTGGTAAGTTTTCGTATCTGCCAGTTTCCAGCCTTATAGGTGCTACGCCACATCTAAATTTACTAAATGCAGCCCGATGCGATCTAGACATAATAATTTTACAATAGTTTTCAGTTAAAAAGTGTTGTTTAGATGTACAGTAAGTCCTTAGCTTATTCCTACCTCTCCCTGATGTACTATCTGTTCTACTGATCGACTGGAGCCATTCCAGTTTATATTTAGACATAAATACATTTTCAACCTTCGAAACAATAGTATGTTTAGGTATGACATTATCCAGACTACAATATTGATATAATTCAACTTCGGTAAGTGTTTTTCGAACATTATAAAACCAATTGCTACATTTCATGTTTGCTAAGGAGTTTGTCCAGACTGCCGTTCCTCGATTGATTATGTCCGAATTCATATGAGATATACGAGACCAAAGACGGGCACTATATTTTAACTGACGAACATATGGCGGTAACCAAGCCATTTCACCGGCAACGGCTGCGTTTGGGGTGTATTTGCCAACTCCTAGAAAGAACCGCATGGCACGATTTTGAACCGCATTGATGCATGAATAGTGTTTGAATCCCCAAATTGCTGCACCGTAATCAATAACGGACCAAACAATGGAGTCTTATAGTTTGGTAAATACATTATATGGAATGCCACCAGCGGATTTACATTTAGCTATAAGAAGACCGAGCGGCGACTAGCACTCTGAGCAACCATTTTAGCAGTTATATTATAATCTAGATGTTCATGCAACACAATACCAAGATATACATATCTATCAACTATTTGTAGCTCGACAGCTCCACATGTAATCGAACTATTTGTTACCGGAGTAGATTCCTGGCGAAAATGAACTCTTTTACTTTTGTCTCTATTAATACACATATCATTTAAATTGCACCAGTCTTTCAAAGCACTTAATAATACTTGCAGGTCGTTTGGGTTTTCAGCTAAAAGTACAATATCATCTGCATATAATAATAAACAAATGGTATCATCACCGTAGGTGACACCTACTCCAAGAGATTTTAGATACACAGCTAAGTCATTTATATATAGATTAAATAGCAATGGAGAAAGAATACATCCCTGGCGTAAACCGCAATTAACATCAAACCAATCCGTGTTAAATTGATTTACCCTTACGCAAGATGACACGGATGAGTAAAGTGATTTAATTGCCACGAACATGTTACCAGTAATGCCATTATCAACAAGTCTTTTCCATAATTTATCCCGGTTAATGTAATCGTACGCTTTACGAAAATCAATAAAAGCGGAAAATGTGGCTTTCCTAGCTTCAATGATACTAGTCAATGAAGAAACATGGTCTAAGGTATTGCGTTTTTTGCGAAAACCATTTTGCTCATCCGAAATTTTCCCATTCGATTCTGCCCATGCACTAAGACGTTCGTTCAAAATGTTACAGTATACTTTATACATTGAAGAAGCTAAAGCAATTCCCCTATAAGATAAAGGCTCTCTGGGATCAGATTTAAACGATTTTGGAATTGGATTGATGATACATTTCCCTCATATAGATGGAATTGTACCGTTATTAAAACATATGTTAAACAATGCATGCAAAAACAAGACAGAAGTATCATTTTTTAGAGCCTCCGAAGGTTTATCATCAACTCCATTAGCTTTACCCCGCTTAGCTTTATCAATAGCTTTCCTAACCTCTAATACAGTGATTTCATCATTAAAAGGTAGCTGATTATTACATTGGGCAAAATCTAACACATGAGTTTCTGTGTCATTAGTGTCTGTATTATTGAATAAGGAATTAAAATCAGATTTCCATTTATTTAAGACTGTGTTTAAACTTGAAGAGGTTGAACCATCATTAAGAACAACTTCCATTGGAATTCTATTACTCTTACTATAGCCTACACCAATCTTGCCAATGGATTTCCAAAATCTATCTTGATTAACATTACATTCATTTAACAAATTACTCTGAAGTGAATACCAATAGTGAGGCTTGGCCCGTTGGACTTCCCTGTCCAAAAACTTTCTGGCATAGACGAAATCAGATTTATATCGTATTTTATCGTTCCTATTAATACAACTTAACCAAATTGTCTCCGCATGACACACTTTTGACCACAAATCTGTTAATTGAGTATTCCACCATGGTTTTCCAGGTCGGTGCTTCTTATTGTGACCACCAGTAACAATCGTTTTATAGAGTATGTCATTATACATACTGTTTTTAACAATACTGCACCGTGTATTGTATGTGTAATAAGAATAGGTGTGCATTATGACGTATGCAATTACAGAATCGGCCTGTCGTCAACATTAGACGTGTGAATCTTGGAACGTGTATGTTTTACGTTTATTTATCGGTGCTACTAGTTGCCCATATGAGCAACGCCTCCTGAAGAGATTAATCATTTTAGATGTTTGGAGGATAGTGCAATGATACAGATGGAGACCCATTCCAGAATATCACCTGGTTCTTTTACGTGCACGGTGTAAAGCATCGACACGAGACCTCGGGTTAAAGTCCCATCTGAAAGAGTGTTAATTCTATTAGGGTCAGACGGGGGATCGAACCTGCGATGAATTCCCAATCCATCGTGTTAATCACTGGGCTACGTATTCGTCTGTAATATTCGACCCCAGATATCTTGCTGAGCGGCGGGTGGGCGACATCTACAAACCTATATGAATGTGCTGAGACACTTAGAGTTTAAACTTTACAACGATCGCGAAGCAAGTTCTAACAACTTATATTAATCACTCTCATTGGCGCGGATGAAAGCGTATATGTGGTCATTCGTGTGGGAGGAAACCGGAGTACCCGGAGAAAACCTACCTGTCCGATCTGGCGACCACCGTACCATCTCACATACTTACCGGTCCGAGGATCAAACCCGGGTTCCATTGGGGAGAAGCAAGCGCGCTAACCACTGCACTAATCGGACAGCCTCAGACACGTGATGAATGGTCCATGGCATTAACATCTTTTGGAATGCTTACCTCTTGTAAAATGTTCGCCAAACATAAAATCATATACAAGCTTATTTACTATCGGTGTCCCCATTAACGGTGTAAACACAGTATATGCACAGCACTTTATATACAAACCTTAACAATCCACCCTACCATAGTCAGACCAGTGTTTGCATATAAAGTGCTGTACTGTGCTTACAACTGGAACGGGGATGTCTCTTGTCGAACACTTTACCAAATACATGTATAAGCATTCCAAGTTGATATAAATTTATTTTAGCTCGACTGCGAAGCAAGTTGCAACATTAGATTAATCGCTCTCGAGACAACATAAGTGATGGATTCCATCGCCACGAGGGAGACAGAAAACGATGTGGGAATTAAGTGACTTATTCATCACGTATGACACAATTCATTGTAACGGCTATAGCTAGACGCGAACTACGGACCCTCACACAAAGCGAATGCAATACGACTGCGCTATCGCGTTAAGCATTCTAAGAGAATCTAAATGACAAAGATGTTAATGGATCATTCACCAATTCGCTCCGCAAGTGTCTTTGGTAGATCCATTGTCCATTATAAAATCGGAATCAAGTTATTGCAACTAGACCATTCAACCACATTAAAGATATGCCCCACTGTCACACAATGTAATAAAACACTCACGATTCCAAAGTGTTGTCATAGTCACGATGACAAATCTCTGCTCGGAAATATCCCAAACAGCTGCTGTCAGTCTCCTGATCTACATTCCAACTCGCTATCAAATACAAAATTAAGGATAGTTTGACCTACATATTTCTGGATACGTGTGATTGTGATTATATTCTGACATTCGTTCAAAGATTTACCACGCCCGAGGGGTCGTGCGCATGAGTACGTACTATTCGGAGTCCGCGTATAATGTTGTAATTAAAATACATCATTGAGATATGCTCTCCAATCATTTGACGCACCATGAAGCATTGGGCGCACTGCGTCACAAAAGCAATTTTGTACTTATATCGGTGGTAATTGGATGAATATGAAATTGTATGTATAGAACATAAGCCGAAAAAGATCCAATATGTAAAATATTGGACTATGTGAGGCGCGTAACGATTCAATATGTAAACTATTGGTACGGTTCGGTAGCGCCAACGACAGTACAAAATAGTTTACATATTGCATCCGCTTGAGGCTTATATCTTACTTAAAACACACACACGTATATATAACAAGATCCTACTAATTAAAATTGTTAAGTTCGTGCATGTACGCGTAGGATTTAATGTAATACTCTTTCTTGCCTTTTGATACCAGTCCAATATTAATAATTATGGACTGCAGGTATAAAGGTATGACGTCACGATAGTGGTTATATCTTTATTATAGTCTCATATATGTACAATATGTATGCGCTCGCTTCTCACCAATGCGACCCGGGTTCGATCCTCGGACTGGGAAGTATGTGAGATGGTACGGTGGTCGCCAGATCGGACAGGTGGGATTTCTCCGGGTACTCCGGTTTCCTCCCACACGAATGACCACATATACGCTTTCATCCGCGCCAACGAGAGTGATTAATATAAGTTGTTAAAACTTGCTTCGCAATCGTTGTAAAATAAATAAAGTTTAAATTAAATTAAAAATATATGTACAATGCATACTATAAAACAGTATATATGCATTTATATATTGCAATTATAAGACACTTATCACAGTTATTATCATTCCATAATGCACACAATGAATGTATGTTTTATCTCGTCTATTGTCACCCACATCGACAGCACCGGATCGTGCACGCCTCGAGGTAGGCAATGTTCGAACTAATAACCGAGAAATCGATTGCATTGGAACTGAAGGCTGGCTTCAATAAATTGCAACGTTTCTTATACTTAGTCACTTACCAAAGGTAGTAAGCTATTGGATTGGTTAGCTAAATTTACTATCCAATCATGGTGTATGTCGTTTGTAGGCCTACATTAGTTTGCTAAATATACTATCTAATAACGGTGTTCGTGGTTTGTACATTAGTTAGCTAAATATACTATCTAATAACGGTGTTCGTGGTTTGTACATTAGTTAGCTAAATATACTATCTAATAACGGTGTTCGTGGTTTGTACATTAGTTAGCTAAATATACTATCTAATAACGGTGTTCGTGGTTTGTACATTAGTTAGCTAAATATACTATCTAATAACGGTGTTCGTGGTTTGTACATTAGTTAGCTAAATATACTATCTAATAACGGTGTTCGTGGTTTGTACATTAGTTAGCTAAATATACTATCTAATAACGGTGTTCGTGGTTTGTACATTAGTTAGCTAAATATACTATCTAATAACGGTGTTCGTGGTTTGTACATTAGTTAGCTAAATATACTATCTAATAACGGTGTTCGTGGTATGTACATTAGTTAGCTAAATATACTATCTAATAACGGTGTTCGTGGTTTGTACATTAGTTAGCTAAATATACTATCTAATAACGGTGTTCGTGGTTTGTACATTAGTTAGCTAAATATACTATCTAATAACGGTGTTCGTGGTTTGTACATTAGTTAGCTAAATATACTATCTAATAACGGTGTTCGTGGTTTGTACATTAGTTAGCTAAATATACTATCTAATAACGGTGTTCGTGGTTTGTACATTAGTTAGCTAAATATACTATCTAATAACGGTGTTCGTGGTTTGTACATTAGTTAGCTAAATATACTATCTAATAACGGTGTTCGTGGTTTGTACATTAGTTAGCTAAATATACTATCTAATAACGGTGTTCGTGGTTTGTACATTAGTTAGCTAAATATACTATCTAATAACGGTGTTCGCGGTTTGTACATTAGTTAGCTAAATATACTATCTAATAACGGTGTTCGTGGTTTGTACATTAGTTAGCTAAATATACTATCTAATAACGGTGTTCGCTGTTTGTACATTAGTTAGCTAAATATACTATCTAATAACGGTGTTCGTGGTTTGTACATTAGTTAGCTAAATATACTATCTAATAACGGCGTCCGTGGTTTGTACATTAGTAGCTAAATATACTATCTAATAATGGTGTTCGCTGTTTGTACATTAGTTTGCTAAATATACTATCTAATAACGGTGTTCGTGGTTTGTACATTAGTTAGCTAAATATACTATCTAATAATGGTGTTCGCTGTTTGTACATTAGTTTGCTAAATATACTATCTAATAACGGTGTTCGTGGTTTGTACATTAGTTAGCTAATTATACTATCTAATAACGGTGTTCGTGGTTTGTACATTAGTTAGCTAAATATACTCTCTAATAACGGTGTTCGCTGTTTGTACATTAGTTAGCTAAATATACTATCTAATAACGGTGTTCGTGGTTTGTACATTAGTTAGCTAAATATACTCTCTAATAACGGTGTTCGCTGTTTGTACATTAGTTAGCTAAATATACTATCTAATAACGGTGTTCGTGGTATGTACATTAGTTAGCTAAATATACTATCTAATAACGGTGTTCGTGGTTTGTACATTAGTTAGCTAAATATACTATCTAATAACGGTGTTCGTGGTATGTACATTAGTTAGCTAAATATACTATCTAATAACGGTGTTCGTGGTATGTACATTAGTTAGCTAAATATACTATCTAATAACGGTGTTCGTGGTATGTACATTAGTTAGCTAAATATACTATCTAATAACGGTGTTCGTGGTATGTACATTAGTTAGCTAAATATACTATCTAATAACGGTGTTCGTGGTATGTACATTAGTTAGCTAAATATACTATCTAATAACGGTGTTCGTGGTATGTACATTAGTTAGCTAAATATACTATCTAATAACGGTGTTCGTGGTATGTACATTAGTTAGCTAAATATACTATCTAATAACGGTGTTCGTGGTATGTACATTAGTTAGCTAAATATACTATCTAATA
>CM026399.1:9608754-9633762 GCA_014843695.1 Archivesica marissinica
ACCCGTTTATAAGGGGAATTCAAGACTTCAGGTCACCTATGCACGGCATACTTGTTATCTTTTATATATCCACCATAACTTGTTGAATATCCGATTTTATATAGTACACATTGAGTAAAAACATTTATTGGTCTTAATCAGAAATGGTATAGAAATTATTTTTCGGGTTAGGTGTAGATTTTTTAAATTCGGATAGCTACCCGAATTGCTCATACACCGTAACAGTTTCGGTGGAAATATTCTCCCAATGATTTGCTTGTTTATATTCGTCTGCTGGACCAGTCACGTGACAGTGGCATCAGCCGACCGATACACTCAACAGAATGATATTGACCCATGCTTCAGCTCTGTCAGCGAAATTAGCCTAGAACTATATAAATATTTTAAATACGGATGAAAATGGAAAATACGCCGAGCATAGGAATACGCCGAGCATAGGAATACGCCGAGCATAGGAATATGCCGAGCATAGGAATACGCCGAGCATAGGAATACGCCGAGCATAGGAATACGCCGAGCATAGGTTCCACCACAACATACAAACTTATTTTAGGAAATGATATAACAACACTCACCCCCACAACCTGGATGTTGAGCCCTCAAATGTCTATGGAACGCGACAGTGACTTCACCGCATAGTTCACATGTTACAGACAAGTCCTCTATATCGCGCCTCTGAAATACGACAAAGCTACATTACTAAACCCTATCGAGATGTTAGCTTTTACACTGCGTCTCCATACATGCACGCTTAGCGTAGTGGTTAGCACGCTCACTTCTCACTATTGCCATCTGCGTTCGATCCTAAGACAAGGAACTGTGAGAGATGGTATGGTGGTCACCAGATTGGACAGGTGGGTTTACTCCAGGTACTCCGGTTTCCTACCACATGAAGTACCATATATACATACGCTTTCATCCGCGCCAACGAGAGTGATTAATATATGTTAATGGATGATGCAGTCAGTTTACCCAATCATAATCAACGGATTGCTGTCAGTTTACCCAATCATAATCAATGGATAAGCAGTCAGTTTACCAACCATAATCAACGGATAAGCAGTCAGTTTACCAACCATAATCAATGGATAAGCAGTCAGTTTACCAACCATAATCAATGGATAAGCAGTCAGTTTACCCAATCATAATCAACAGATAAGCAGTCAGTTTACCAATCATAATCAATGGATAAGCGGTCAGTTTACCCAACCATAATCAATGGATAAGCAGTCAGTTTACCAACCATAATCAATGGATAAGCAGTCAGTTTACCAACCATAATCAATGGATAAGCAGTCAGTTTACCCAATCATAATCAACGGATAAGCAGTCAGTTTACCAATCATAATCAATGGATAAGCGGTCAGTTTACCCAACCATAATCAATGGATAAGCAGTCAGTTTACCCAACCATAATCAATGGATAAGCAGTCAGTTTACCCAACCATAATCAATGGATAAGCAGTCAGTTTACCCAACGATAATCAATGGATAAGCAGTCAGTTTACCCAACCATAATCAATGGATAAGCAGTCAGTTTACCCAACCATAATCAATGGATAAGCAGTCAGTTTACCAACCATAATCAATGGATAAGCAGTCAGTTTACCCAACCATAATCAATGGATAAGCAGTCAGTTTACCAATCATAATCAATGGATAAGCAGTCAGTTTACCCAATCATAATCAATGGATAAGCAGTCAGGTTACCCAATCATAATCAATGGATAAGCAGTCAGTTTACCCAACCATAATCAATGGATAAGCAGTCAGTTACCAATCATAATCAATGGATAAGCAGTCAGGTTACCCAACCATAATCAATGGATAAGCAGTCAGTTTACCCAACCATAATCAATGGATAAGCAGTCAGTTTACCCAACCATAATCAATGGATAAGCAGTCAGTTTACCAATCATAATCAATGGATAAGCAGTCAGTTTACCCAACCATAATCAATGGATAAGCAGTCAGTTTACCCAACCATAATCAATGGATAAGCAGTCAGTTTACCAACCATAATCAATGGATAAGCAGTCAGTTTACCCAACCATAATCAATGGATAAGCAGTCAGTTTACCAACCATAATCAATGGATAAGCAGTCAGTTTACCAACCATAATATATGGATAAGCAGTCACATAAGCAGATAACACACAAGAGGCAATCCATTGCCATATGGGAGAGAGAAGAGGCAATCCAGCGCCATATGGGAGAGAAGAGGAAATCCATCGCCATAAGGGAGAGAGAAGAGGAAATCCATCGCCATAAGAGAGAGAGAAGAGGAAATCCATCGCCATAAGAGAGAGAGAAGTGGAAATCCATCGCCATAAGAGAGAGAGAAGAGGAAATCCATCGCCATAAGAGAGAGAGAAGAGGAAATCCATCACCATAAGAGAGAGAGGAGGCAATGTGGATTTAAGAGTCCTGAGAACACAACCACCGTGGTTCCGACGGGACTCAAACTCACAACCTCTCGACTACAAGGTGGATTCCATATCTCCACACCACGGAGGCTCCACAATACATCACGTTTCATATTTTTGTAAAAACATGTTACTGTAAATTGTGATTTCTTTGCAAACTGAATTACCATTGATGCAGAAATCTTACCATGTCGGAGAACAGACCAATGGTCTCTCCGTTACCGAAGCTGAATATATCCTCTGAAGCCATATCAGAGTACAGCTCAACCTGCAGATCCTGTACCTCATCAAACAGGTCATCATACATGTCAACCAGGGATCTGGCCTCGCCGACCGAGTCCTCACTGCCTCGCTCCCCTCTTTCTCTCTCCGGCCGCCTCTCTTCACCTGTTGAAATAAAGTCTTGTAACCAGAATACCCTGAGGAAACCAATCTGTCTGATTTGGCGACCACATTAAATACTTCCCAGTTCCCAGTAATTGAAGATGGGTACCAGATATTGAAGATGGGTACCAGATATTGACGATGGAAACCATATAGTGAAGATGGGTACCAGATGTTGAAGATGGGTACCAGATATTGAAGATGGGTACCAGATGTTGAAGATGGGTATTACGTAGCGATTCAACTGGATGAAAACTCTAGCTGGAGTGGAGGACCCATGGTTCAGATAAGCTAAGTGTAACATAGTCAAATACAAAAGGGCAGGGTTAAACTTTGGTACGAAATTTGGAAGAAATGAGAAATCAGGGGTGGGGGTGTAGTTTACTTATATTTTCGTGTTAGCGATCAGACTGCTATACAACGAGTGCAATGCCATTTACCAGACTCGTCTTCTTGATACCATTCAAAAGTTATCAAAAGTAAAGTTCTTCACTACTGAAGCAGACATACTAGGTCACAATGTATGCATTGAATGACTCACAATGCATGATTGTCTCAGAAAATAATTCCTACAAAGCATTTTTAGCATACTGAATTTTTGAGTTGAGCCCCCTCATCCACCATTCAAACTAAATGAATCCAAAAGGTATAGCACGCATCATGCACACACCAATGGTAAGTTGGTAACATGCATCAGTAATTCAGTTAAATGAAAGTGTCCGAAATATTTACCTATCCGACTACTACATCCATACATTCACTACTTGTTTAATTTCGTTTTTTTTAAAAGTTTGAAAGTCAAAATTTTGAATGATACAGTTATGCTATATTTCGGGTTTTACGCCTGCATCAGCACCATTTTGGGCTATATTGCCGGCAGGCAGTTTACCTAACAACACCTTTCCTGGGCAGGTTCCAGCGGTTAACCAGTACTTGGGTGCACCGACCTCCATAAGAAACTGCCAACTTTTTCATATAAATGAGACACGGTCTGAGCGGGGCTCGAACCCGTGACCATCAGTGATGATAGGTTACAGTGGTATACAAGTCAGCGACCGTAACCACTCGACCACGGAGGTGGACTTTGAATGATACAGGGTTGAAACATCTTGCATGCAAGGTTCCCATGGAGAATATACATGTATAATGTTTGCCAATTACAGTAGGTAACATCAGTTTACAAATGATTCATAATATTATAATGGTACAAGACTTTCGTATATTACATTACCATTTGCTTGATGGAATTCGAAGGAAGGGGCACTCATTTTCAACGCGGCTGTTTAATATGAATTGACATACTTGTACAATGGCTGTGAAAGCAATGCTACTGTAGTAAACTAACCATAAATTGTATTGTAATTATTGAATAATATATGTCTTTCTTTGCTTATACAAATTTATTTTAGCTCGATTACGAAACAAGTTCTTTCAACTTATATTAATTACTCTCGAGACCTCATTCATGATGGAATCCATCGCCATGAAGGAGAGAGAAGGGGCAATGTGGAATTTAAATGCCTTGCCTAAGGGCACAATCGTAACGGCTCCAGCGGGGCTCGAACTCCGGACCTTTCGCACCTGAAGCGACTGCGCATCCACTGCGCTATCACGACTTCCACAATGTATATATAAATCATTCTTTGCGGTGGCGGTGATTAAAGATCATCAATTTATCCATAACCAGCAACACCTTGACCAACCCGGGTACAACACATACTGTCACCTTGAAGATCAAAATTGCTTTTGAAATGGGTTAAATCTGTAAGAGTTGAGGCCACAAGAATGTTTAACAGATGGACGTACACTGTACAATCCAAACACTATATGCAAAAACTAATAGCTGCTCCATATATCAACTGTCAAGCTAAACCATGATCACATTAACTAATATCTCCTCCGCAGATCAGCTGTCAAGCTAAACCATGATCACATTAACTAATATCTCCTGCACAGATCAACTGTCAAGCTAAACCATGATCAACTCAACCAATGCCTCCTGCACAGATCAACTGTCAAGCTAAACCATGATCAACTCAACCAATGCCTCCTGCACAGATCAGCGGTATAGCCAAACCATGATCAACTCAACCAATGCCTCCTGCACAGATCAACTGTCAAGCTAAACCATGATCACATTAACTAATATCTCCTGCACAGATCAACTGTCAAGCTAAACCATGATCAACTCAACCAATGCCTCCTGCACAGATCAGCTGTCAAGCTAAACCATGATCAACTCAACCAATGCCTCCTGCACAGATCAACTGTCAAGCTAAACCATGATCAACTCAACCAATGCCTCCTGCACAGATCAGCGGTATAGCCAAACCATGATCAACTCAACCAATGCCTCCTGCACAGATCAACTGTCAAGCTAAACCATGATCACATTAACTAATATCTCCTGCACAGATCAACTGTCAAGCTAAACCATGATCAACTCAACCAATGCCTCCTGCACAGATCAGCTGTCAAGCTAAACCATGATCAACTCAACCAATGCCTCCTGCACAGATCAACTGTCAAGCTAAACCATGATCAACTCAACCAATGCCTCCTGCACAGATCAGCGGTATAGCCAAACCATGATCAACTCAACCAATGCCTCCTGCCACAGATCAACTGTAAAGCCAAACCATGATCAACTCAACCAATGCCTCCTGCACAGATCAACTGTCAAGCTAAACCATGATCAACTCAACCAATGCCTCCTGCACAGATCAACTGTAAAGCCAAACCATGATCAACTCAACCAATGCCTCCTGCACAGATCAACTGTCAAGCCAAACCATGATCAAATCAACCAATACCTCCTGCACAGATCAACTGTCAAGCTAAACCATGATCAACTCAACCAATGCCTCCTGCACAGATCAACTGTCAAGCTAAACCATGATCAACTCAACCAATGCCTCCTGCACAGATCAACTGTCAAGCCAAACCATGATCAACTCAACCAATGCCTCCTGCACAGATCAACTGTAAAGCCAAACCATGATCAACTCAACCAATGCCTCCTGCACAGATCAACTGTCAAGCTAAACCATGATCAAATCAACTAATATCTCCTGCACAGATCAACTGTCAAGCTAAACCATGATCAACTCAACCAATGCCTCCTGCACAGATCAACTGTCAAGCCAAACCATGATCAACTCAACCAATGCCTCCTGCACAGATCAACTGTCAAGCTAAACCATGATCAACTCAACCAATGCCTCCTGCACAGATCAGCTGTATAGCCAAACCATGATCAACTCAACCAATGCCTCCTGCACAGATCAACTGTCAAGCTAAACCATGATCAACTCAACCAATGCCTCCTGCACAGATCAACTGTACAGCTAAACCATGATCAACTCAACCATGCCTCCTGCACAGATCAACTGTAAAGCTAAACCATGATCAACTCAACCAATGCCTCCTGCACAGATCAACTATAAAGCTAAACCATGATCAACTCAACCAATGCCTCCTGCACAGATCAACTGTCAAGCCAAACCATGATCAACTCAACCAATGCCTCCTGCACAGATCAACTGTAAAGCTAAACCAATGATCAACTCAACTATTGGCTCCTGCACAGATCAACTGTCAAGCTAAACCATGATCAACTCAACTACTGGCTCCTGCACAGATCAACTGTCAAGCCAAACCATGATCAACTCAACCAATGCCTCCCGCACAGATCAGCTGTCAAGCCAAACCACGATCAACTCAACCAATGCCTCCTGCACAGATCAACTGTATAGCTAAACCATGATCAACTCAACTACTGGCTCCTGCACATATAAACTGTATAGCTAAACAATGATCAACTCAACCAATGCCTCCTGCACAGATCAGCTGTCAAGCCAAACCATGATCAACTCAACCAATGCCTCCTGCACAGATCACTGTCAAGCTAAACCATGATCAACTCAACAAATGCCTCCTGCACATATCACTGTCAAGCTAAACCATGATCAACTCAACCAATGCCTCCTGCACAGATCACTGTCAAGCTAAATCATGATCAACTCAACCAATGCCTCCTGCACAGATCACTGTCAAGCTAAATCATGATCAACTCAACAAATGCCTCCTGCACAGATCACTGTCAAGCTAAACCATGATCAACTCAACCAATGTCTCCTGCACAGATCAACTGTGTAGCTAAACCAGGATCAACTCAACCAATGCCTCCTGCACAGATCAACTGTATAGCCAAACCATGATCAACTCAAACAATGCCTCCTGCACAGATCAACTGTCAAGCCAAACCATGATCAACTCAACCAATGCCTCCTGCACAGATCAACTGTCAAGCCAAACCATGATCAACTCAACCAATGCCTCCTGCACAGATCAACTGTCAAGCTAAACCATGATCAACTCAACTACTGGCTCCTGCACAGATCAACTGTCAAGCCAAATCATGATCAACTCAACCAATGCCTCCTGCACAGATCAACTGTCAAGCCAAACCATGATCAACTCAACCAATGCCTCCTGCACAGATCAACTGTCAAGCCAAACCATGATCAACTCAACCAATGCCTCCTGCACAGATCAACTGTCAAGCTAAACCATGATCAACTCAACTACTGGCTCCTGCACAGATCAACTGTCAAGCCAAATCATGATCAACTCAACCAATGCCTCCTGCACAGATCAACTGTCAAGCCAAACCATGATCAACTCAACCAATGCCTCCTGCACAGATCAACTGTCAAGCCAAACCATGATCAAATCAACCAATGCCTCCTGCACAGATCAACTGTCAAGCTAAACCATGATCAACTCAACTACTGGCTCCTGCACAGATCAACTGTCAAGCCACACCATGATCAACTCAACTATTGGCTCCTGCACAGATCAACTGTATAGCCAAACCATGATCAACTCAACCAATGCCTCCTGCACAGATCAACTGTCAAGCCAAACCATGATCAACTCAACCAATGCCTCCTGCACAGATCAACTGTCAAGCCAAACCATGATCAACTCAACCAATGCCTCCTGCACAGATCAACTGTCAAGCTAAACCATGATCAACTCAACTACTGGCTCCTGCACAGATCAACTGTCAAGCCACACCATGATCAACTCAACTATTGGCTCCTGCACAGATCAACTGTATAGCCAAACCATGATCAACTCAACCAATGCCTCCTGCACAGATCAACTGTCAAGCCAAACCATGATCAACTCAACCAATGCCTCCTGCACAGATCAACTGTAAAGCTAAACCATGATCAACTCAACCAATGCCTCCTGCACAGATCAACTGTATAGCTAAACCATGATCAACTCAACCAATGCCTCCTGCACAGATCAACTATCAAGCTAAACCATGATCAACTCAACCAATGCCTCCTGCACAGATCAACTGTATAGCCAAACCATGATCAACTCAAACAATGCCTCCTGCACAGATCAACTGTCAAGCCAAACCATGATCAACTCAACCAATGCCTCCTGCACAGATCAACTGTCAAGCCAAACCATGATCAACTCAACCAATGCCTCCTGCACAGATCAACTGTCAAGCTAAACCATGATCAACTCAACTACTGGCTCCTGCACAGATCAACTGTCAAGCCAAATCATGATCAACTCAACCAATGCCTCCTGCACAGATCAACTGTCAAGCCAAACCATGATCAACTCAACCAATGCCTCCTGCACAGATCAACTGTCAAGCTAAACCATGATCAACTCAACTATTGGCTCCTGCACAGATCAACTGTCAAGCTAAACCATGATCAACTCAACTACTGGCTCCTGCACAGATCAACTGTCAAGCCAAACCATGATCAACTCAACCAATGCCTCCTGCACAGATCACTGTCAAGCCAAACCACGATCAACTCAACCAATGCCTCCTGCACAGATCAACTGTATAGCTAAACCATGATCAACTCAACTACTGGCTCCTGCACAGATAAACTGTAAAGCTAAACCATGATCAACTCAACCAATGCCTCCTGCACAGATCAACTGTCAAGCTAAACCATGATCAACTCAACCAATGCCTCCTGCACAGATCAACTGTCAAGCCAAACCATGATCAACTCAACCAATGCCTCCTGCACAGATCAACTGTCAAGCTAAACCATGATCAACTCAACCAATGCCTCCTGCACAGATCAACTGTATAGCTAAACCATGATCAACTCAACTACTGGCTCCTGCACATATAAACTGTATAGCTAAACAATGATCAACTCAACCAATGCCTCCTGCACAGATCAGCTGTCAAGCCAAACCATGATCAACTCAACCAATGCCTCCTGCACAGATCACTGTCAAGCTAAACCATGATCAACTCAACAAATGCCTCCTGCACATATCACTGTCAAGCTAAACCATGATCAACTCAACCAATGCCTCCTGCACAGATCACTGTCAAGCTAAATCATGATCAACTCAACCAATGCCTCCTGCACAGATCACTGTCAAGCTAAATCATGATCAACTCAACAAATGCCTCCTGCACAGATCACTGTCAAGCTAAACCATGATCAACTCAACCAATGTCTCCTGCACAGATCAACTGTGTAGCTAAACCAGGATCAACTCAACCAATGCCTCCTGCACAGATCAACTGTATAGCCAAACCATGATCAACTCAAACAATGCCTCCTGCACAGATCAACTGTCAAGCCAAACCATGATCAACTCAACCAATGCCTCCTGCACAGATCAACTGTCAAGCCAAACCATGATCAACTCAACCAATGCCTCCTGCACAGATCAACTGTCAAGCTAAACCATGATCAACTCAACTATTGGCTCCTGCACAGATCAACTGTCAAGCTAAACCATGATCAACTCAACTACTGGCTCCTGCACAGATCAACTGTCAAGCCAAACCATGATCAACTCAACCAATGCCTCCTGCACAGATCAACTGTCAAGCCAAACCATGATCAACTCAACCAATGCCTCCTGCACAGATCAACTGTCAAGCTAAACCATGATCAACTCAACTATTGGCTCCTGCACAGATCAACTGTCAAGCTAAACCATGATCAACTCAACTACTGGCTCCTGCACAGATCAACTGTCAAGCCAAACCATGATCAACTCAACCAATGCCTCCCGCACAGATCAGCTGTCAAGCCAAACCACGATCAACTCAACCAATGCCTCCTGCACAGATCAACTGTATAGCTAAACCATGATCAACTCAACTACTGGCTCCTGCACATATAAACTGTATAGCTAAACAATGATCAACTCAACCAATGCCTCCTGCACAGATCAGCTGTCAAGCCAAACCATGATCAACTCAACCAATGCCTCCTGCACAGATCACTGTCAAGCTAAACCATGATCAACTCAACAAATGCCTCCTGCACATATCACTGTCAAGCTAAACCATGATCAACTCAACCAATGCCTCCTGCACAGATCACTGTCAAGCTAAATCATGATCAACTCAACAAATGCCTCCTGCACATATCACTGTCAAGCTAAACCATGATCAACTCAACCAATGCCTCCTGCACAGATCACTGTCAAGCTAAATCATGATCAACTCAACAAATGCCTCCTGCACAGATCACTGTCAAGCTAAACCATGATCAACTCAACCAATGTCTCCTGCACAGATCAACTGTGTAGCTAAACCAGGATCAACTCAACCAATGCCTCCTGCACAGATCAACTGTATAGCCAAACCATGATCAACTCAAACAATGCCTCCTGCACAGATCAACTGTCAAGCCAAACCATGATCAACTCAACCAATGCCTCCTGCACAGATCAACTGTCAAGCCAAACCATGATCAACTCAACCAATGCCTCCTGCACAGATCAACTGTCAAGCTAAACCATGATCAACTCAACCTATTGGCTCATGCATAGATCAGCTGTATAGCTAAACCATGATTAACTCAACTAATGGCTGCTGCATAGATAAGCTGTATATAGCTAAACCATGATTAACTCAACTATTGGCTCATGCATAGATCAGCTGTATAGCTAAACCATGATTAACTCAACTAATGGCTGCTGCATAGATAAGCTGTATATAGCTAAACCATGATTAACTCAACTATTGGCTCATGCATAGATCAGCTGTATAGCTACACCATGATTAACTCAACTAATGGCTGCTGCATAGATAAGCTGTATATAGCTAAACCATGATTAACTCAACTATTGGCTCCTGCATAGATCAGCTGTATAGCTACACCATGATCAACTGTACTAAAACAGTTGAGCCATATAAACATTATGACCCTGAGGACAGTGCTGCTTAAAAATAACACAAGACAAATCTATCGAAAGTATTTTACCAAAGGTTGATAGAAAATTACGAATATCAAAGTGCCGTGAACGAGTCATCCGACGAGGTCTTCGCACAAAACTGGGATCATCACTTTCGGACTCCTCTATCAACATTTCTGTTGATCCGACATTGGCAAAATCATCTCTGAAAACAGCAGAAAGAAGCAATCATAGTAACTATGGACTGAACCATTCATACACACACTTCCAACACCTGTGTGGAAATATATTTTACTATAGACTGGGACCCAAGTCCCTTTCAACGACAAACAAAAAAGAGAAAGGATATCCATTGTATATGGGAAGCGAGTTTGGCCACCTGCTTGTTCCTACAAATACAAGAAATACAAAAATGATACCCAAGATGGCTGCCAATTGTGAAAAGTTGTCTAAAATTAGTTTTTATTTAGTTATTAAATTTTAAGGTTTAAATAATCCGTGGTATTCGCCTTGTAACCGAGATGAGCGAGTTTGAGCCATGCTAGAGCCACGGGTCATGCAAGCAAGGCATGACATAGATACCTGCCTGGGCGAGTCTTACAAGCAAGGCATGACATAGATACCTGCCTGGGCGAGTCTTACAAGCAAGGCATGACATAGATACCTGCCTGGACGAGTCCAATAGCTATACATATTCTGCATCTTACAAGCAAGGCATGACATAGATGCCTGCCTGGGCGAGTCTTACAAGCAAGGCATGACATAGATGCCTGCCTGGGCGAGTCCAATAGCTATACATATTCTGCATCTTACAAGCAAGGCATGACATAGATGCCTGCCTGGGCGAGTCCAATAGCTATACATAGTCTGTGTCTTACAAGCAAGGCATGACATAGATGCCTGCCTGGGCGAGTCCAATAGCTATACATATTCTGCATCTTACAAGCAAGGCATGACATAGATGCCTGCCTGGGCGAGTCCAATAGCTATACATATTCTGCATCTTACAAGCAAGGCATGACATAGATGCCTGCCTGGGCGAGTCCAATAGCTATACATATTCTGCATCTTACAAGCAAGGCATGACATAGAATGCCTGCCTGGGCGAGTCCAATAGCTATACATATTCTGCATCTTACATAGGCATGACATAGATGCCTGCCTGGACGAGTCCAATAGCTATACATATTCTGCATCTTACAAGCAAGGCATGACATAGATGCCTGCCTGGGCGAGTCTTACAAGCAAGGCATGACATAGATACCTGCCTGGACGAGTCCAATAGCTATACATATTCTGCATCTTACAAGCAAGGCATGACATAGATGCCTGCCTGGGCGAGTCTTACAAGCAAGGCATGACATAGATACCTGCCTGGGCGAGTCCAATAGCTATACATATTCTGCATCTTACAAGCAAGGCATGACATAGATGCCTGCCTGGGCGAGTCCAATAGCTATACATATTCTGCATCTTACAAGCAAGGCATGACATAGATGCCTGCCTGGGCGAGTCCAATAGCTATACATATTCTGCATCTTACAAGCAAGGCATGACATAGATACCTGCCTGGGCGAGTCCAATAGCTATACATATTCTGCATCTTACAAGCAAGGCATGACATAGATACCTGCCTGGGCGAGTCTTACAAGCAAGGCATGACATAGATGCCTGCCTGGACGAGTCCAATAGCTATACATAGTCTGTGTCTTACAAGCAAGGCATGACATAGATGCCTGCCTGGACAAGTCCAATAGCTATACATATTCTGCATCTTACAAGCAAGGCATGACATAGATGCCTGCCTGGACGAGTCTTACAAGCAAGGCATGACATAGATACCTGCCTGGACGAGTCCAATAGCTATACATATTCTGCATCTTACAAGCAAGGCATGACATAGATACCTGCCTGGGCGAGTCCAATAGCTATACATATTCTGCATCTTACAAGCAAGGCATGACATAGATACCTGCCTGGGCGAGTCTTACAAGCAAGGCATGACATAGATGCCTGCCTGGGCGAGTCCAATAGCTATACATATTCTGCATCTTACAAGCAAGGCATGACATAGATACCTGCCTGGACGAGTCCAATAGCTATACATATTCTGTGTCTTACAAGCAAGGCATGACATAGATACCTGCCTGGGCGAGTCCAATAGCTATACATATTCTGCATCTTACAAGCAAGGCATGACATAGATGCCTGCCTGGGCGAGTCCAATAGCTATACATATTCTGCATCTTACAAGCAAGGCATGACATAGATACCTACCTGGGCGCGTCCAATAGCTATACATATTCTGCATCTTACAAGAAAGGCATGACATAGATACCTGCCTGGGCGAGTCTTACAAGCAAGGCATGACATAGATACCTGCCTGGGCAAGTCCTATAGCTATACATATTCTGCCGACAGTTGAGCTAAAATTCTGGAAAGAAAAGTTTATATAATTGTGTACCTATTTGTACTTTTTGCTGCAGTAGCCCCATCATATGGTATGGTGTCACTCTGTGAGGGCTTCGGATCAGTTGGGGGCCCTATGGGCTCAACTTCCTGTGGGTGTTCAATCATCCACGTAGCCAGACTGTTCACAACTTGCGATGTTACGTCCAACACGTCAATTTCTATAAAAGAGGTTTTTAAAGAATGACCAATGGTGTCCATTCAACATCCAATCAAATGATAGTATATTTTTTTGAAACAAATATGCTCTTTGTTAAACTTTATTTATTTTACAACAATTGCAAAACAAGTAAAACATGAGATAAATGATAAAACAATTTAAAAAAGGCCCGGAGTTTGAGCCCCACTGGAGCCGTTACGATCGTGTCCTTAGACAAGGCATTTAAATTCCACATTGCCTCTTCTCTCTCACTCGTGGCAATGGATTCCGTCAGGAATGAGGTCTCGAGAGTGATTAATATAAGTTGTATGAACTTATTTTGTATTCGAGCTGAAATAAATTTGTATAAACTAAACTAACTGTCGCAATTACTAAACAAGTTGCTATCATACAATTATACCATCTCCGTGGCCTAGTGGTTGAGGTGTCCGCCTACGGAGCGCGAGGTTGATGGTTCGAATCTCATCAGGGGTTCGTTCTGATATGGCCAGTTGGTTGGTGAGCCGCCAGCTAGTTAAATAATGGTTACCGATTGCCTACCAGCCTGGCGCCTGCCTGGCATACAAGCATAGGATTCGGGAAGTACTGATGTTCATAAAAAGAGGTGTCTCATAACTCAGAAATGGCTGGCCCTTTAAATAGGGGTGACACTATAATAAACAAACACTTTACTTTATTTTACTTTATATTTATTACCAAATCCAGTATTACTCCAGCTTGGCAACAATGAAAGCAACCGTTTCAACATTTTTAAATTATTGTCATATACCAATACCAATATATATATATATTCTTACTATATGTATAAGATATAAGCCGAAAACGATCCAATATGTATACAGACGGATCTGTAGTCCAGTGGTAACATGCTGGACTGGTAATCCAGGGATCGCAGGTCCGATCCCCCGTCTGACACTAATAAAATTAACAGTCTTTCAGATGGGACTTTAAACTGAGGTATCGTGTCGGTGCTTTACACCGTGCATGTAAAAGAACCAGAGGAGACTCTGGAATGGGTATCTGTCTGTATCATTGCACTATCCTCCAAAAATCTAAAATTACTAATCTCTTCAGGATGTGTCGCTCATATGGGCAACCGGTAGCGACGATAAATAAACGTAAACCACACACATCCAATATGTAAAACATTGGACTGTGTGAGGCGTGTAGCGCCGAAGACAGTACCAATATTTTACATATTGGATCAGTTTGAGACTTATATCTTACTTAAAACACACAGTTATATAACAAGATCCTAGTAATTAAAAATTGTTAATTTAGTACATGTATGCGTAATATTTAATATAATACTCTGGCCTTGTGACACCAGTCCAATATTAATAAAAATGGACTGCAAGTACAAAGGGTATGATGTCACGACAGTGTTTTAATGATAGAAACATAACATAAAAGTTATAAATACTACATTTAGTCAAGTCATAAACATTCTTCAAACATAATTATGTTATATTATATATGTTATATTTCGGGTTTTACGCCTGCATCAGCACCATTTCGGGCTATATCGCCGGTGGGCAGTTTACCTAACAACACCTTTCCTGGGCAGGCTCCAGCGGTTAACCAGTACTTGGGTGCACCAACCTCCGTAAGAAACTGCCAACTTTTTCATATAAATGAGACACGGACTGAGCGGGGCTCGAACACGTGACCATCAGTGATGATAGGTTACAGTGGTACACAAGTCAGCGACCGTAACCACTCGACTACGGAGGCGGACTTCTTCAAACATAAAAAGAAGTAAATAAAAATAAATGATACTAAAAACATACCAGTTTCCTGAAACTGAATGGCTGACTCGATATGTGAGACAGAAAACCCCATCTCCATCAGAGGCGTAAATATAGGAGGCATGACTGGAGGCGACGGGGATCTCTGGATACGACGTTTATATTGTCTAGGGGTTGTGTTGAGACCTGACGCCATGAACAGGGGAGGTGGAGCTCGCCGCAATGGAGGTGCTGTAGGCGGCGCACTGACTAAATCCCAGGACGAGATAGGTGTTGGGGAGAAAGCGCTACGACTGGGGCTGGCTGAGCTCCCTCCATCTTGCTGAGTTCGATTCACGAAATGGGGTAAACGTATTCTGTCGCCCCTTAAAGCACTACGACTGGGGCTGGCTGAGCTTCCTCCATCTTGCTGACTTCTATTCACAAAATGGGGTAAACGTATTCTGAAATCAGTATGCCTGCTTAATAATGTGTGAACAATTATAGTGATATTTGTATTATGCTTGCCAATGAAATATACGGCTTGGCGACCCGTTTCTGTTCAAAAACTCATTTAACTCTTTCCCTCATAGAAGCACCTCTTGACGCCAATACCAATACGACATACATTGACAATGTAGTAGCCAAACCAATGTTCATTAACCCTTTCCCTCATAGAAGCACCTCATGACACCAATACCAATACGACATACATTGACAATGTAGTAGCCAAACCAATGTTCATTAACCCTTTCCCTCATAGAAGCACCTCTCGACGCCAATACCAATACGACATACATTAACAATGTAGTAGCCAAACCAATGTTCATTAACCCTTTCCCTCATAGAAGCACCTCTCGATGCCAATACCAATACGACATACATTGACAATGTAGTAGCCAAACCAATGTTCATTAACCCTTTCCCTCATAGAAGCACCTCTCGACGCCATTACCAATACGACATACATTGACAATGTAGTAGCCAAACCAATGTTCATTAACCCTTTCCCTCATAGAAGCACCTCTCGACGCCATTACCAATACGACATACATTGACAATGTAGTAGCCAAACCAATGTTCATTAACACTTTCCCTCATAGAAGCACCTCTCGACGCCAATACCAATACGACATACATTGACAATGTAGTAGCCAAACCAATGTTCATTAACCCTTTCCCTCATAGAAGCACCTCTTGACGCCAATACCAATACGACATACATTGACAATGTAGTAGCCAAACCAATGTTCATTAATCCTTTCCCTCATTGAAGCACCTTGACGCCATTACCAATACGACATACATTGACAATGTAGTAGCCACACCAATGTTCATAATCCAGGCCAGAATCTCATGTAGTCCCAGTAATATCTATGGAGGTGGGATAGATATGGCGACTACTTATCCACTGCATGATTGCTAAATGGCTGTCGTTTGTATGGAGATATAATAGTATATTAACCTAAATCTCTATGTAGTCCCAGTAATATCTATGGAGGTGGGGATAGATATGGCGACTATTTATCCACTGCATGATAGCTAAATGGCTGTCATTTGAATGGAGATATACTAGTATATTAACCTAAATCTCTATGTAGTCCCAGTAATATCTATGAAGGTGGGATAGATATGGCGACTACTTATCCACTGCATGATTGCTAAATGGCTGTCATTTGTATGGAGATATAATAGTATATTAACCTAAATATCTATGAAGGAAAGGGTTAATCATATGTCTAACTTTGTGTTGCTGTGTCGTTTCTTTTACATCAATAAATAGGTCAGCTTCTCATGCATCGAATAATACAAAACAGCTGATATTAAGGGAGGTAAACACCAATAGTGAGACGAGAAATATGGGGTAATTAATTCACGTGAGTGTACACTGTATTAATAACAAAAAGGATTAACATTTTATTTCAGCAGATTATCATAAATACTTTATCAAGTATTATTTATCAAGATTATTTTAACTGTCATAAGCTTTTATTCATATAATTTTAAATAGGATTTTTTATCCGATGATAGTATGAAGGTTGTTTAAGTGCGTTGTAGTCCAGTGGTAACACGCTGGACTGGTAATCCAGGGATCGCACGTTCGATCCCCCGTCTGACCCTAATAAAATTAACAGTCTTTCAGAAGGGACGTTAAACCGATGTCTCGTGTCGGTGCTTTACACCGTGCACGTAAAAGAACCAGAGAAGATTCTGGAATGTGTCTCTGTCTGTATCATGCACTATCCTCCAAAATAACTAATCTCTTCAGGAGGCGTCGCTCATATGGGCAACCGGTAGCGATGATAAATAAACGTAAAACACATGTAAGTGGGTCGTGATGACAACAAACCTTGTGCTCATATACTGCAGTATAGATGTTTGCTGCATGGAGCGCATGGAGTCCCTATCCTGGTTGTTGAGCACTGTCTGACTGGGACTCTGCTGTCTACTCACAGGCCTGATGGTCAACGGCGGCGCAAGAGGGCCAGCCATCTTCTCCGACATGTGCTCAGATGATGGTAGTAGCATACATGCAGATGCATAGGTCTCTGTAACAACAAGTTCAAACGTGTCCAAGGTGCTTACATCACACACCTGGTTGTGCGGTCAGATCACAAACTCAGTTTCAAGCTTTCTGATTGGTTGAGCTGAAAGTAAATCTTAGGCTCATCCAATCAAATTAGGTGAGCTTGAGGAGTAGATCTGAGAAAAGATTTAAAACCTCTGGCCCTGGTGGTGTGCACAGATCTCACTCGATGTCAAGCTTTCTGATTGGTTGAGGAGCTAAGGGCAAGTCTAGGAACTAAGGGCAAGTCTAGGGGCTAAGGGCAAGTCTAGGAGCTAAGGGCAATTCTAGGAGCTAAGGGCAAGTCTAGGAGCTAAGGGCAAGTCTAGGATCTAAGGGCAAGTCTAGGAACTAAGAGCAAGTCTAGGATCTAAGGGCAAGTCTAGGATCTAAGGGCAAGTCTATAAGGGCAAGTCTAGGAGCTAAGGGCAAGTCTAGGAGCTAAGGGCAAGTCTAGGAGCTAAGGGCAAGTCTAGGAGCTAAGGGCAAGTCTAGGGGCTAAGGGCAAGTCTAGGAACTAAGGGCAAGTCTAGGAGCTAAGGGCAAGTCTAGGAGCTAAGGGCAAGTCAAGGATCTAAGGGCAAGTCTAGGATCTAAGGGCAAGTCTAGGATCTAAGGGCAAGTCTAGGATCTAAGGGCAAGTCTAGGATCTAAGGGCAAGTCTAGGATCTAAGGGCAAGTCTAGGATCTAAGGGCAAGTCAAGGATCTAAGGGCAAGTCTAGGATCTAAGGGCAAGTCTAGGAGCTAAGGGCAAGTCAAGGATCTAAGGGCAAGTCTAGGATCTAAGGGCAAGTCTAGGAGCTAAGGGCAAGTCTAGGATCTAAGGGCAAGTCTAGGAGCTAAGGGCTAGTCAAGGATCTACGGGCAAGTCTAGGATCTAAGGGCAAATCTAGGATCTAAGGGCAAGTCAAGGAGCTAAGGGCAAGTCTAGGAACTAAGGGCAAGTCTAGGAGCTAAGGGCAAGTCTAGGAGCTAAGGGCAAGTATAGGAGCTAAGGGCAAGTCTAGGAGCTAAGGGCAAGTCTAGGAGCTAAGGGCAAGTCTAGGAGCTAAGGGCAAGTCTAGGAACCAGTCACATTGAAAACATAATACAAAAGCTCGAGCTTCAAATATTCACAACAGAACATGATATGCATAACTAGAATTTAGATTGATACTGTAACGCTTCTTGTAAAAGTGACACTGAGATTAAGGGCTAAAATAGACTACAAATTAACCCCCTAACCCTTATGGCATAGGAGTTATCAACAGTATTCAACTGAAAATTAGCGCCTAAACCCTTAATGCACAGACAGATGCACTCACGGACAACACAATTCCAATATAGCCCTCACCTGCAAGGATATAAATATTTAATTTAAAGATACACTGCACACTGAAATCTGATGTCAAAATAGTTAAAAATAAAGATGAACATATCATTTAATTTGACCCAAAATTTAACCTTCAATATAGATGGCTACAACTTGCCTTTATCTATTTTACACATGGCTGTAGGGTGAAAGAGTTCATGGAACTGACTTTTCTCGCTTGGCTGTACGGGGTGAGAGTTCATGGAACCAACATTTATCTCATGGCTGTAGGGGTGAGAGTTCATGGAACCAACATTTATCTCATGGCTGTAGGGGTGAGAGTTCATGGAACCAACATTTATCTCATGGCTGTAGGGGTGAGAGTTCATGGAACCAACATTTATCTCATGGCTGTGCAGGGTGAGAGTTCATGGAACCAACATTTATCTCATGGCTGTAGGGGTGAGAGTTCATGGAACCAACATTTATCTCATGGCTGTAGGGGTGAGAGTTCATGGAACCAACATTTATCTCATGGCTATAGGGTGAGAGTTCATGGAACCAACATTTATCTCATGGCTGTAGGGGTGAGAGTTCATGGAACCAACATTTATCTCATGGCTGTAGGGGTGAGAGTTCATGGAACCAACATTTATCTCATGGCTGTGCAGGGTGTGAGTTCATGGAACAAACATTTATCTCATGGCTGTAGGGGTGAGAGTTCATGGAACCAACATTTATCTCATGGCTGTAGGGTGAGGGTTCATGGAACCAACATTTATCTCATGGCTATAGGGGTGAGAGTTCATGGAACCAACATTTATCTCATGGCTGTAGGGGTGAGGTTCATGGAACCAACATTTATCTCATGGCTGTAGGGGTGAGAGTTCATGGAACCAACATTTATCTCATGGCTGTAGGGGTGAGAGTTCATGGAACCAACATTTATCTCATGGCTGTAGGGGTGAGGGTTCATGGAACCAACATTTATCTCATGGCTATACGGGGTGAGAGTTCATGGAACCAACATTTATCTCATGGCTATACGGGTGAGAGTTTATGGAACCAACATTTATCTCATGGCTGTAGGGGTGAGAGTTCATGGAACCAACATTTATCTCATGGCTGTAGGGGTGAGAGTTCATGGAACCAACATTTATCTCATGGCTGTAGGGGTGAGAGTTCATGGAACCAACAGTTCATGGAACCAACATTTATCTCATGGCTGTATGGGGTGAGAGTTCATGGAACCAACATTTATCTCATGGCTGTATGGGTGAGAGTTCATGGAATCAACATTTATCTCATGGCTGTAGGGGAGAGAGTTCATGGAACCAACATTTATCTCATGGCTGTAGGGGAGAGAGTTCATGGAACCAACATTTATCTCATGGCTGTAGGGGAGAGAGTTCATGGAACCAACATTTATCTCATGGCTGTAGGGGTGAGAGTTCATGGAACCAACATTTATCTCATGGCTGTAGGGGTGAGAGTTCATGGAACCAACATTTATCTCATGGCTGTAGGGGAGAGAGTTCACTGAATCAACCTTTCTCTCATAGCTGTACAGGGTGTGAGTTCACTGAATCGACCTTTCTCTCATAGCTGTACAGGGTGAGAGTTCATTCAGCAGTACCATTCTATCACAGATATACGGGGTTGCAGAGTTGCATTGGTAACTAAACTGACCTTTTAAGTGTTTAAGATTGGTTCTCCTCTCAGCTTGTTCCTGTCTGACTATCTTCAACAACATTGCTCTTGTCCTGTCTAACTCATCTATCCCAACAGCCCGCTTAAATGGTGAGGCACTGGTAGCAACAAGAATCAGCATCTTCATGAACTCACAGATCACTTTCTTGAAATCTTCGTCTTTGCGGACAACGGTACCATCTGTTAGCGCTTTGCTGCTGTCGGCGACCAAGTCCGAAGTGGGAACAAGTAACATCTCGCCATATTTCTGACTGGCAAGAACACATTGCACAGTTTTCAATGCTGCTACCTTTATCGCTGCAAACTTTACAGCAATGACTTCCTTATTCAATAAATCATCTTCACAGACTTCCACAACATTCTCTGCTGGATTTGTGTTATGTTCCTTTGGTCTACAGACTTCACCACCTTCGTCTGCATAATTTACTCCTACTACACCATTATTCTCATAATCTACCTCCATAGGCAGTTCGTCTCTGTTGTATACAGTACCAAACAGATCATTTAACAGTAACTGCGATATCTCATTCTTGCCTTTAGCAACAACTTCTTCTCTACAGCTATCAATAGCATCTACATCATCAGTGTCTTTGTCTCGTCTATTTCTTTGTGCAAGCTCCGACATCTCACACAATAAAGTCTGTCTGTCCTCATTTTCAGGCGATTCTGCAGACACACTTTTTATCGCTCTAGTTAATAAATTGTCATACATGTAATTATCTTCAGGTTCAACTTCAGGTACGTTGAGATCTTGTTCAGTTGTAGTTTCAGTCAAACTTGGTCTAGCAGCTGTCCCTTCAACAGGTAAGTTCTTTATCATATTAAATCTTAAAGAGGTGCTTGTTTGTATAGTGTTTATATCATCGGATATGTTTGCTGAATTTCTTTCAATGCTTGAAATACCTAAAATGGATGAAATACATGAAATGGATGAAATGGATGAAATACCTGAAATGGATTCGAAATGCTGAAATATACAGAAAGATAAAGCACACATGCACACATGTTTTAACAACTTATATTAATCACTCTCGTTGGCGCGGATGAAAGCGTATATGTGGTCATTCGTGTGGGAGGAAACCGGAGTATCCGGAGAAAACCCACCTGTCCGAACTGGCAACCACCGTACCATCTCACATACTTCCCGGTCCGAGGATCGAACCCGGATTGCATTGGTGAGAAGCGAGCGCGCTAATCATTGCGCTAATTTTATTCTGATCATTTTGCTATTCGGTACTTTTCGAGTACTCAGGTACTCTAATACTCGTTGCCATCCTTTGTATTTATGCCACTAGACTACAGATCCGTCTGTGAAACAGTATTCATCTTAATCCAGGACCATATCCGGGAGCCAATAATCCACATGCTGAACAGTAGGTATCAAAATAAGCCTTAGCTTACTGAGTATTATTTCAATTAACTAGTCGAAAGTATGAAAAAAAGGAAAGATTATGATAAAAATAATCCTTTGTTTAAGGGAATTCTTTCAATTAACAAGTCAACAGGGCCTATTTTTCTATTGCAAACATTCACAATAATACAAGTGGTTGGGTGGTTGTGCATTGTAGTGAAATGAGGTTCAATTTGGATAACAAATATACTAGCTAAAATCCTTGGAAACCATAAAAGAAAAACAAGACTTTTGTTTATTAGTGCAAGATAGAATTTTACTTCATCTCGTGACCGCCGAAATATGTTTTTTCACTCGTACGAGCGGCGTTAGTGAAATACAAATTTCGGTGATCATTTGATGAAATAAATTCCAATCTTACACTAGGAAACACAAATATCCTCTATGTCTTGGTAGTAAACTAGTGAAGTTTGTAACATAAATGAGCCCCTGAAATGTGTGGATATTTCAATAAAAGTAACATAAGAAATGATGAGACAGTTGGTTGAACTGCATGTGACGTACAGTCAAACCTGCCTTAAGCAGCCAGCCAAGGGAACCACAGAAAGTGGCTGCTTAACACAGGCAGCTGCTTAATAGAGGTCAAATGTATAATAAAATAGCATACTGGGAATCTGGAAACTGGCTGCTTAATACAGGTGGCTGCTTAATAGAGGTCAAATGTATAATAAAATAGCATTATGTTATAGTTTTATGTTATATATCAGGTTTTACGCCTGCATCAGCACCATTTCGGGCTATATCGCCGGCGGGCAATTTACCTAACAACACCTTTCCTGGGCAGGCTCCAGCGGCTAACCAGTACTTGGGTGCACCAACCTCCGTAAGAAACTGCCAACTTTTTCATATAAATGAGACACGACCTCAGCGGGGCTCGAACCCGTGACCATCAGTGATGATAGGTTACAGTGGTATACAAGTCAGCGACCTTAACCACTCGACCACGGAGGCGGACTATAAAATAGCATACTGGGAATCTGGAAACTGGCTGCTTAATACAGGTTGGTGCTTAATAGAGGTGACCATTAACACATGATTGACTGTACCCCTATGTAGATCAGGTTCACTGGCGGCGCTGTGGTAATTACAGTCTGACATCATATTACTGCTCGAGGATTCGCCTCTTCTACAAGTAACATCTGTCTCACTCCATCTCATCTTGCTACCGTCTGCTGGTGAAAATTACTACAGTAAAACCTGTGTTAAGCAGCCAGCCAAGGGAATCACAGAAAGTGGCTGCTTAGCACAGGTAGTTTCTTAATAAAGGTAAAATATATAATAAAACATTGGGAATCTGGAAACTGGCTGCTTAATAGAGGTTGGCTGTTTAATAGAGGTGACCACTAACACAGGTTTGACTGTACATATTTATTTACTATTAAAGTGATTAATACATTGCTGCTTCTATATAACATGAAAGGACATATCAAAAGGTAAAAACATTTTTCACATTTTGGAGACCGTTTCAAGGTTTTTTTGGGATTTCTTGGCTCAGATACATCAAGTAGACATTTGCTACACTGTGAATAAAGTACAGTAAAACCCCTCTAATCCGGACCTCATCGATGTACACAGTAAAACCCCTCTAATCCAGACTTCCCATAAAGTACAGTAAAACCCCTCTAATCCGGACTTCTTCCATAAAGTACAGTAAAACCCCTCTAATCCAGACTTCTTCCTGATGTACAGTAAAACCCCTCTAATCCGGACTTCTTCCTGATGTACACAGTAAAACCCCTCTAATCCGGACTTCTTCCTGATGTACACAGTAAAACCCCTCTAATCCGGACTTCTTCCTGATGTACACAGTAAAACCCCTCTAATCCAGACTTCTTCCTGATGTACACAGTAAAACCCCTCTAATCCAGACTTCTTCCTGATGTACACAGTAAAACCCCTCTAATCCAGACCTTCTATCCAGATCCCCAACCGGACCCAGTACAGTAAAACCCCTCTAATCCGGACTTCTTCCTGATGTACACAGTAAAACCCCTCTAATCCGGACTTCTTCAAAGTACACAGTAAAACCCCTCTAATCCAGACCCATCTAATCCGGATCCCATCTAATCCGGATCCCATCTAATCCAGACCCCATCTAATCCTGACCCCATCTAATCAGGAATCCCCTCTAAACACTCTAGACACTTTTCCAGACCCGAATGTTTCCATTCTATTTTCATTGTAATAAAATCTGCTCTAATACGGAACCCCCGCTAAACCAGACCTTTTGTCCGGTCCAGAAGAAGTGCGGATTAGAGAGGTTTTACTGTTGTTGGTTAAAGACATTGCCGAGTAGGTATTGCCAATAGTAGGTATTGCCAACAGTAGGTATTGCCAATAGTAGGTATTGCCAACAGTAGGTATTGCCCATAGTAGGTATTGCCAACAGTAGTTATTGCCAACAGTAGGTATTGCCAATAGTAGGTATTGCAAACAGTAGGTATTGCCAACAGTAGGTATTGCCAACAGTAGGTATTGCCAACAGTAGGTATTGCCAATAGTAGGTATTGCCAACAGTAGATATTGCCAACAGTAGGTATTGCCAACAGTAGGTATTGCCAACAGTAGGTATTGCCAATAGTAGGTATTGCCAATAATAGGTATTGCCAACAGTAGGTATTGCCAACAGTAGGTATTGCC
>CM026399.1:9634762-9656688 GCA_014843695.1 Archivesica marissinica
TGAGTTAGGTCCTGGCTGACTGTGTTATGCTCTGGGTTTGAGTTAGGTCCTGGCTGACTGTGTTATGCTCTGGGTTTGAGTTAGGTCCTGGCTGACTGTGTTATGCTCTGGGTTTGAGTTAGGTCCTGGCTGACTGTGTTATGCTCTGGGTTTGAGTTAGGTCCTGGCTGACTGTGTTATGCTCTGGGTGTGAGTTAGGTCCTGGCTGACTGTGTTATGCTCTGGGTTTGAGTTAGGTCCTGGCTGACTGTGTTATGCTCTGGGTTTGAGTTAGGTCCTGGCTGACTGTGTTATGCTCTGGGTTTGAGTTAGGTCCTGGCTGACTGTGTTATGCTCTGGGTTTGAGTTAGGTCCTGGCTGACTGTGTTATGCTCTGGGTGTGAGTTAGGTCCTGGCTGACTGTGTTATGCTCTGGGTTTGAGTTAGGTCCTGGCTGACTGTGTTATGCTCTGGGTTTGAGTTAGGTCCTGGCTGACTGTGTTATGCTCTGGGTTTGAGTTAGGTCTGGCTGACTGTGTTATGCTCTGGGTGTGAGTTAGGTCCTGGCTGACTGTGTTATGCTCTGGGTGTGAGTTAGGTCCTGGCTGACTGTGTTATGCTCTGGGTTTGAGTTAGGTCCTGGCTGACTGTGTTATGCTCTGGGTTTGAGTTAGGTCCTGGCTGACTGTGTTATGCTCTGGGTTTGAGTTAGGTCCTGGCTGACTGTGTTATGCTCTGGGTTTGAGTTAGGTCTTGATCAACTTCAGAAGCCAAGATTGGATAAAACTTGGGATTTGAGGCAGGTTTTTGCTGATTGGATGTGTGTGTTTTATGTTTATTTATCGTCGCTACCGGTTGCCCATATGAGCGACTCCTCCTGAAGAGATTAGTCATTTTAGATTTTTGGAGGATAGTGCAATGATACACTTTTACGTGCACGGTGTAAAGCACTGACATGAGACCTCGGTTTAAAGTCCCATCTGAAAGACAGTTAATTTTATTAGGGTCAGACGGGGAATCGAATCTGCGGTCCCTGACTGATTGTATAAGGCCCAGGGTTTGAGTTAGATTTTGGCTGAATGGATAAGGCCCAGGGTTTGAGTTAGATTTGGGCTGAATGGATAAGGCCCAGGGTTTGAGTTAGATCTTGGCTGATTGTATAAGGCCCAGGGTTTTTATGTTAGATCTTGGCTGAATAGATAAGGCCCAGGGTTTGAGTTAGATCTTGGCTGATTGTATAAGGCCCATGGTTTGAGTTAGATCTTGGCTGATTGTATAAGGTCCAGGGTTTGAGTTAGATCTTGGCTGATTGTATAAGGCCCAAGGTTTGAGTTAGATCTTGGCTGAATGGATAAGGCCCAGGGTTTGAGTTAGATCTTGGCTGAATGGATAAGGCCCAGGGTTTGAGTTAGATCTTGGCTGAATGGATCAGGCCAATTTCCAATTTTCTTATTAATTTATTGGTCTAAAAATGCACCAATCCATATCAGTTACTTGGTGTTGAATGGGTTAATTAAGAACAATAGAGAGGGGTGGAGACTGTCTAAACCATTGGTCGATTTGTCATATAACATCACAGGAATGATACGTATTAAGCCTAGTTGTGCATATCATCTTCTGATTGGTTAATATTTCACACAATTAAGCATATTTCATGTCTGTCATGTTGCATGTGCAAGAATTATTGTACTGATGTGTCAGACTCTAAAACGAAATCTTTTAATTATATATAATTTAAATGTCTATATAAACTAATTGTGTTCATCATGCATAGTTTCTCGTGACTTGTGCTGGTGTTCAATACTAAATCTCTTCAATTACTATCCTGCCTTCCGTGTTAGCAACTAATTACATTACCTACCTCCTTGTGTTTGTGGAGTATAAGTTTGTAAAACCCTACCTACCCTACCCTACCCTAATTAGACTGGCTGGAAAGAAAAATGAAGTTCAAAAATTGATAATTTCATCGGATTTATTTCCTCATGGACGTTTATTGTTATCGTACAGTCTACATCCGTCATGTCGAATTCTGTCGGACCGAACAAAATACTTCGACATAACCGAAGTTTGACTATACTAACGAAATTCGATATAAACAAAGCCAGTTATATGTAAAATGATAGTAAAATGATAGTAAAATGATAGTCCGCTCGCCTATATGGTTTGCCGGATGTGAGAGTAAATAAGCTCAATCATCATCATCTAAAATGATAGTGTCTGAAATGGGACTTGAACCGACTTGAGATACCAGGAGAATTCGACATAACCGACTTTGACATAGCGGATGTAGACTGTATATAGCTACAATCAAGATTTTTTATATAGATATTTGATGTATATATAGTCTTATTCAATGTTCCCTCTTTATATATATATATACATTATAATTGTCATGATTTGTGAAATAAATATTGTGAATTGTTCTCCGCAGAATAAACAATGGTATTAAATTAGTAACACACGGCTGTTACAGACTCGACCTGAGATGATATTTACGTCTTGAGATCATTTTGCGCAGTGTAAATGATTCATCACAACGTAGAGATGTTACAGACCATGATATATATATACATTTTAATTGGCATGATCTGAGGTAGATAAAACATGGACGTACTTTGTCTCAGTATAATAAACTGTAAATAACTCAGTAACGTGACGGTATTCATTTTTGTATATGCATATTTTTGATATTATATTTACGTCAAAGCGTTTATTTGTATTTGTCAATGAGAGACAATAGTCAATTACTGTTCCCTGAATGGACTATTTCCAGGAAAAGCATTTATTTGAGTTACAGCTTTATTTGAACCAAGATCTAAGAGATTCACCTTTGGGAGATGCCAATATTCCCCCCTTTTTTTTTTCAATGATCAAGTTTTCCAAAGCACTGTATTGTTGTTTTTTCCCGTTTTCCCCCCAAAGCACTGTATTGTTGTTTTTTCCCCGTTTTCCCCCCCAAAGCACTGTATTGTGTAATATGAAAACGAACAAGATCATATATAATTATGTAAAAATTATTTTTTACTTCTTTGTTTTGAAGTTGTTCTGTGTTCAAAAATTCAGTGAGATTAATTTTGTCTAGTGGAAAACATTTCTTTTTACAGCACTGTTTCTTTATAATGTGGAAGTCGTGATAGCGCAGTGGATGCGCGTTCGCTTCAGGTGCGAAAGGTCCGGAGTTCGAGCCCCGCTTGAGCCGTTACGATTGTGCCCTTAGGCAAGGCATTTAAGTTCCACGTTGCCTCTTCTCTCTCCCTCGTGGCGATGGATTCCATCAGGAATGAGGTCTCGAGAGTGATTAATATAAGTTGTAAGAACTTGTTTCGCAATCGAGCTAAAATGAATTTGTATAAACTTTATAATGCATACATTTTTGCCAAGAAAATGCTGTAATTGCATGCTGTTATGGGACATCTGTTTGTCATCTTGGTCTCAATATTTATGATTCATGAAATGTTTTTCCACTAAAAGGATTGCTGAATATATTAAAAAAGACAGCGCCGAGAACAAAATTAACAGGTAACGTATAAAGGTGCCAGCTTTAATTAACACCTTTTCGGTGTGTGGGAATAGATATTGTGGTAGTATGACTATATTGTTAACACATAAACCCAATTGATATATTTGTATATCTGTTTTATAAAACCGTGATGCAAAAACAACCTTAGCCCGGGAACAGGCTTCGATATATTTTGCCTGGTCAGTCAAATAAATATATTTTAACACCGAGATCATTAATTGGGCCGTATTGAATTTCTGATAATATCAACCTGTCATTTTGCCTGGAACTGGACTAAAACAACCTGTCTGCTTGCTACAATGTCTTTAACCCATTTGATTAATAAAAGGTCCGGAGTTCGAGCCCCACTGGAGCCATTACGATTGTGCCCTTAGGCAAGGCATTTAAATTCCACGTTGCTTCTTCTCTCCCTCGTGGCAATGGATTCCATCAGGAATGAGGTCTTGAGAGTGATTTATATAAGTTGAAATAACTTGTTTCGCAATCGAGCTAAAATAAATTTGTATAAATATAAACCCATTTGATTCTGGATACTGTTCAAACAGTATTTGCAAAGAATATAGAGCCAGATCAGCCGCCATGGAACGTGCCGTCTGATCAGGCTCTATGCTGTATGCTATTCAGATGGTCTTGCTAAGACACTTGGCTATGTAGCAAACAACATAGATCCTGAATAGACGCAGCGTCACGCTGCAGCTGATATGGATCTATGTTGTTTGCAAAAGCCTTTAAATGTATCCAGAATGAAATGGGTTAATTGATCATTGAGGAGCAAAAACACTTCTTTATCATACAGTATAATGCACTATGGACAGACTCTATTCAAAGAAGGTGGAGCCTCCATCGTTTAACGGATACGCCATTCATCTTGTAATCGAGAGGTTGTTAGTTCGAACCCCACCAGAACCACAATTGTGGTGTTCCGAGGCAAGACACGTAAATTCCACATTTCCTCTTCTCTCTCCCTCATGGCAATAGATTCCATCAGGACCGAGGTCTCGGGAGCGATTAATCTAGTGTTGTATTAACATTTTTCTAAATCGAGCTCAAACAAATTTATATAAGAAAGGTGTTGTTAGGTAGTTTGCCCGCCGGCGATATAGCCCAAAATGGTGCTGATGCAGGCGTAAAACCCGAAATATAACAATAAATATAACAATATAACAAATTTATATAGCTGCCAGCTAGTTAAATAATGGTTACTGATTGCCTACCAGCCTGGCGCCTGGCATACAAGCATAGGATTCGGGAAGTACTGATGTTCATAAAAAGGGGTGTATCATAAGTCAGAAATGACTGGCCCTTTAAATAGGGGTGACACTATAATAAACAAACACTTTACTTTACTTTTATATAAACTACTGTAATTAAAAGATAGAGTACTTTTATGAACATACTTTATGTGTGGATAGGGTATTATTGCTCTATGTTCACATTGATTGTTTTTGCACCATGGTGTTAATGTTAGAAGAACATAACAAGAGATTCATTGATGTCAGTCAGTATGAGTTTTCTCATCAAAATGTCACATGTCAGCTACCAACTTTACTAGAGGTAGATTTCATCACAGGAACTTGATATTTTATCCATAAGCCACCAAAGGTCTCGTACCTCTATCCTAGGACACCCCCCCGTCTATTAAAAGTACGAGACCGTTGGTGGCTTATGGATCAAATTTCAAGTTGCTGTGATTTGATGTTGGTAACAATACATCTATCTGGCCCTGAGTAAAGTGTGAATATGTTTCGTTATGGATTGTAAGCATTTATACGATCTGGTGTAGCCTGGATAGACTGGATATACTTCAAAAATAGATGGGCCACTACATGGTCTATTGTGTAACACCTTGGACTGCATATCCAGGGATCGCAAGTTCAGTGTTTCAATTACAATGTTTGATTTTGTCATCCATGATGGCTGGCGAAAGGTCAAAAGATCATTCTTTTATTGTAGATTTCAAAATTCTTCTTCACCCAAAACATTTGGTCAATGGTAGCCAAATTTCACAGTTCTAGTCCATGGGCCTTTTCAGATTTGTTAACATGGATGTTGTCGCGAATAAAAGATGGCCACCGCCTAAAAATAACAACAAATTCTTCAAACATCATGAACAACCAGTCGGATTTTGGCAACATTTTGTAGGAATGATCGATGCTCTTTCTAAGTTGTTAAAATGGTGACCTCGGGATCAATAGGGCCACCATTTTATTTGTTTTCAGGCCCCAAAAGGGGGAACCCCATTTATTTGCTCCGTCCAGTAACTAGTAGGGGTCGGAGCACATCCCCTAGTAGCCTTACATGCTTTATATATACTTAACAACAATGTATGGAATCGTTCTGATTAAATTTATAATGGTGCATAGTTACATTTATATTTTAAATGGGGTTCGATGGGACACTAAATATTTTACATATAGAAAAAAGACAAATGTGTGTGGTGGCCCTCTTGGTTATACCCTATTTGATCCCTGGCCCCGAGGTTATAAAACCGTTCTCAAGCTCAAGCAATCTGATTGGTTGATTCTTAGTGTTACTGTCAGCTGAACCAATTAGACGATTGAGACTGAGTTTTGAGATCTGAGAAATAATTTATAACCTCAAGGCCAGGACATTTATTGACATCAGTGTATCAGGTTGCTGAATGAGTTTATAGACAATAAATTGTGGTCAAATATTGCTTACAATTTGCTTTTCTGATCTTTGGTTAGAATTTAAATGTCACTGTGACACATGTCCTTGCCAGACAAACAAAAATATATTAATTCAATATTTGACCAAGTAGTGTAACATTGTATGTATTATATTACAAAGAATATGTTTGACTTGTAACAGCTGACACAGCATGCACACAGCATGCACACATTTTATATTGTCTGTAACCATGCATGTTGCTAGGGATGCAAGAATTCCCAGATTAGTGGTAAAATTATTGTTTATATCATAGAGATATCAAGATTTTGTTTCATAGCATGTTCATCATTTTCAAATTGTGCAGCAGGTTAATATCTAACTTTAACCCTTTCAACACCACAGGCCTCTCAATAGGCTTACAAAAAGTGTAGATCCAGATGAGCCGTCTCATCAGGATCTGCACTTTTTGCCAGTAATATTACTATTTTTAGACAAAATTACCCATTTTGATAAATGAACTGGTCCAAATGTAATTTTCTTATTAATATATTGGTGTAAAAATAGCATGCACCAGTCCATGTCAGTTACTTGGGGTTGAATGGGTTAATCCTAGATCAGATATCATGCACCAGTCCATGTCAGTTACTTGGTGTTGAATGGGTTAATCCTAGATCAGATATCATGCACCAGTCCATGTCAGTTACTTGGAGTTGAATGGGTTAATCCTAGATCAGATATCATGCACCAGTCCACGTCAGTTACTTGGTGTTGAATGGGTTAATCCTAGATCGGATTTTTGGGAGAAGTGAGAAATACAAAAATAGTATTATTTAACTAATTCCAACAAAATAAGGTTAATATACACAGACTGACCATTAAATACACAGTCTGACCATTAAATACACAGTCTGACCATTAAATACACAGTCTGACCATTAAATACACAGTCTGACCATTAAATACAGCATCTGAATAGAATCAGTGCTTTACAAAATTTAATGGCCAATGTAGCTGTACATTTATTTCTTATTTAATTCATCGTGAATTTACATTTGTTTCTTATTTAATTCCTCATGAATTTACATTTATTTCTCATTTAATTCCTCAAGAATTTACATTTATTTCCCATTTAATTCCTTGAGAATTTACATTTAATTCCTCAAGAATTTAATTCCTCAAGAATTTACATTTATTTCCTCAAGAATTTACATTTATTTCCCCTTTAATTCCTTGAGAATTTACATTTATTTCTCATTTAAATCCTCAAGAATTTACATTTATTTCCCATTTAATTCCTTGAGAATTTACATTTAATTCCTCAAGAATTTACATTTATTTCCTCAAGAATTTACATTTATTTCCCATTTAATTCCTCGAGAATTTACATTTATTTCCCATTTAATTCCTCGAGGATTTACATTTATTTCTCATTTAATTCCTCGAGAATTTACATTTATTTCCCATTCAATCCCTTGATAATTTACATTTATTTCCCATTTAATTCCTTGATAATTTACATTTATTTCCCATTTAATTCCTCGAGAATTTACATTTATTTCCCATTCAATTCCTCATGAATTTACATTTATTTCTCATTTAATTCCTTGAGAATTTACATTTATTTCCCATTTAATTCATATATTTAACTGATTCTTTTATTGTGTGACATAACCTCTTCTTACATTCATATATATGTGTACCCACACCAAGAAAGACAAGGCCATTCCCAGACGGATGGGTCAGTAGTCCAGTGGTTATCATGTCCAACTGCGAATCCAGGGATCGCAGGTTCGATCCGCCATCTGACTCGGTGCTTTACACCATGCACGTAAAAGAACCAGAGGAGATGCTGGAATGGGTCTCTGTCTGTATCATTGCACTATCCTCCAAAATCTATAATGGCTAATCTATTCAGGAGGCGTCGCTCATATGGTCAACCAGTAGCGATGATAAATAAACATTAAAGCGACATTACATCGCAACAAGCAAATACAATGCATTTTCACGTATAAATGCATTGCTACTACAAATTCTTCTGAATACTTTCGAACACTAACATTGAATCAATAAACAGTGTTTTTGTGGTCTACAAACTTTCAAAATTGAAAGTAGGATTTCATATAACGATAAATCTGTACCATGTATCTTGTTATTCAGGATACACGCGTTCCATTAAGCATGTATGTCGGCACTATTTACATTATTTTGTTATGTAAACAAACCTTGTATACGACGTTTGTTTATTAGTTGAAATACTCAGTGTTTGATGCAAATATTTGGATAAAAATTATACAATATAATAGGAAATTACATTCTGCAGAAATGTGCGTTTTCACCGATGTAGTGTCGCTTTAAACACACACACCATTGCCAGAGCCAGGTTGTTTTAGTATGTCTTGCATCATTCTGTGATGTTATATCAAAATGTTGTATAACAATTGTATGTCCCAATACTACAAATTCTTCCATGAAACAGGGCTTATTCTAGAGGGCGACATGGGCAAAAGGTTGCCTTTGGGACCCTGACTTCGCCCTCTAGGGGCACCACTTCTCATGTCATATTGTGTATTTTAACACTATTATGTTGAAATTTATTAAACAATATCATTAGATGACACAAGCGCGCGCTTTCTCACTTCTCCCTAAAAATAGGGTCTAGTTTGAGCCCTGATGAAATAGATCTTATGTAGGTGTCGTATAGTGTTTGCACCAACTGTCATCTGTCGCACCGCTTGGCGTGGCAGTAACATTAACCTTTCCCTGACCGTGACAGTTTTGAAGATAAACACGTTTCAGTCTAGCTTTGGCCTCCATTACCGATGCACTTTTTATTAATACATTGGATTTCTTTCTTTTCGTGTCAATTCCCAGACACGAGCATTGAAGAGATTTAATGTGGGCGACGACATCTTTAGCTTATTCCAGAGTTCATGGCTGTTTTATTATTTTGTCTCATCTGTGTTATGAAACCACAGGATATCCATTTTCGTATTCATTTGTTTGATATAGACATTTATACAATTGTTTGATATAGACATTTGTACATTTGTTTGATATAGACATTTGTACATTTGTTTGATATAGACATTTGTTTGATATAGATATTTGTACATTTGTTTGATATAGACATTTATACATTTGTTTGATATAGACATTTGTACGTTTGTTTGATATATACATTTGTTTGATATAGACATTTGTTTGATATAGACATTTGTTTGATATAGATATTTGTACATTTGTTTGATATAGACATTTATACATTTGTTTGATATAGACATTTGTACGTTTGTTTGATATAGACATTTGTTTGATATAGACATTTGTTTGATATAGACATTTGTACATTTGTTTCATATAGACATTTGTACATTTGTTTGATATAGACATTTGTTTGATATAGACATTTGTACATTTGTTTCATATAGACATTTGTTTCATATAGACATTTATACATTTGTTTGATATAGACATTTGTATGTTTGTTTCATATAGACATTTGTACATTTGTTTGATATAGACATTTGTTTGATATAGACATTTGTACATTTGTTTGATATAGACATTTGTACATTTGTTTGATATAGACATTTGTTTGATATAGACATTTGTACATTTGTTTGATATAGACATTTGTTTGATATAGACATTTGTACATTTGTTTGATATAGACATTTGTACATTTGTTTGATATAGACATTTGTACATTTGTTTGATATAGACATTTGTACATTTGTTTGATATAGACATTTGTTTGATATAGACATTTGTACATTTGTTTGATATAGACATTTGTTTGATATAGACATTTGTACATTTGTTTGATATAGACATTTTTACATTTGTTTGATATAGACATTTGTTTGATATAGACATTTGTTTGATATAGACATTTGTACATTTGTTTGATATAGACATTTTTACATTTGTTTGATATAGACATTTGTTTGATATAGACATTTTTACATTTGTTTGATATAGACATTTGTTTGATATAGACATTTGTTTGATATAGACATTTTTACATTTGTTTGATATAGACATTTGTACATTTGTTTGATATAGACATTTTTACATTTGTTTGATATAGACATTTGTTTGATATAGACATTTGTACATTTGTTTGATATAGACATTTTTACATTTGTTTGATATAGACATTTGTTTGATATAGACATTTTTACATTTGTTTGATATAGACATTTGTTTGATATAGACATTTGTTTGATATAGACATTTTTACATTTGTTTGATATAGACATTTGTACATTTGTTTGATATAGACATTTTTACATTTGTTTGATATAGACATTTGTTTGATATAGACATTTGTACATTTGTTTGATATAGACATTTTACATTGTTTGATATAGACATTTTTACATTTGTTTGATATAGACATTTTTACATTTGTTTGATATAGACATTTTACATTTGTTTGATATAGACATTTGTACATTTGTTTGATATAGACATTTGTACATTTGTTTGATATAGACATTTGTACATTTGTTTGATATAGACATTTGTACATTTGTTTGATATAGACATTTGTACATTTGTTGATATAGACATTGTACATTGTTTGATATAGACATTTGTACATTTGTTTGATATAGACATTTTTACATTTGTTTGATATAGACATTTTACATTTGTTTGATATAGACATTTTACATTTGTTTGATATAGACATTTATACATTTGTTTGATATAGACATTTGTACATTTGTTTGATATAGACATTTATACATTTGTTTGATATAGACATTTGTACATTTGTTTGATATAGACATTTTTACATTTGTTTGATATAGACATTTATACATTTGTTTGATATAGACATTTTTACATTTGTTTGATATAGACATTTTTACATTTGTATTTGCTTCTTTAACAGTGTGCTATTTGAATTTTTGACTCATATTTTGATGTATTTTGGAGTGTTTGTTTTGCTATACATAATTTGGTATAACATTCAATTGTTACTCACTTACCTCTTTCTGTTGTATCAAAATATTTGATATAAAACTGTTTTTGCATAGTGATCACGTTTCCAAGGAGGCACATTTACCAATCTTCCCTGCGATGCGGGTCAGGTAAAAGCAACAATTAAAACATGTTATTTTCAGCAATTTAATTTCAGCATTTAACTTGTTATTTAAGAGACCTAGCTGACAACTGATCAACTGCTAAATTTAAGTCTGTGCAGATAACTATTATTATGGTATTGAATGTGAACATTTACGATTGAATATTGACTGAATGTTCTTCCTATCAGTGTCTGGTTAATTAAAGGCAATTCAGACAGACAGATCAAGTTAACCCAACACTGCAGAAAGTCATTCAATTATATTAATGTAAGGACTATGTCTATCCAAGAATATGGGAGTGTACCGCGCCATATAATTATTGTTATTATGGAACAGCTAGTATACACAGCTAGATATACACCACAGCTAGATATACACAGCTAGTATACACAGCTAGATATACACCACAGCTAGATATACACAGCTAGTATACACAGCTAGATATACACAGCTAGTATACACAGCTAGATATACACAGCTAGATATACACAGCTAGATATACACCACAGCTAGATATACAGCTAGATATACACAGCTAGTATACACAGCTAGATATACACAGCTAGTATACACAGCTAGATATACAGCTAGATATACACAGCTAGTATACACAGCTAGTATACACAGCTAGATATACAGCTAGTATACACAGCTAGATATACACAGCTTGATATACACAGCTAGATACACAGCTAGTATACACAGCTAGTATACACAGCTAGATATACACAGCTAGTATACACAGCTAGTATACACAGCTAGTATACACAGCTAGTATACACAGCTAGATACACAGCTAGATATACACAGCTAGTATACACAGCTAGTATACACAGCTAGATATACACAGCTAGTATACACAGCTAGTATACACAGCTAGATATACAGCTAGTATACACAGCTAGATATACACAGCTAGTATACACAGCTAGATATACACAGCTAGTATACACAGCTAGTATACACAGCTAGATATACACAGCTAGATATACACAGCTAGTATACACAGCTAGTATACACCACAGCTAGATATACACAGATAGTATACACAGCTAGTATACACAGCTAGATATACACAGCTAGATATACACAGCTAGATATACACAGCTAGATATACACAGCTAGTATACACAGCTAGTATACACAGCTAGTATACACCACAGCTAGTATATACAGCTAGTATACACAGCTAGTATACACAGCTAGTATACACAGCTAGATATACACAGCTAGATATACACCACAGCTAGATATATACCACAGCTAGATATATACCACAGCTAGATATACACCACAGCTAGTATACACAGCTAGTATACACAGCTAGTATACACAGCTAGTATACACCACAGCTAGTATACACAGCTAGTATACACCACAGCTAGTATACAGCTTGGATATATATTTGTTTTATTTATACACTACCATATATGGACCCGTGTTCCACAATGCTACTAAATATATACCACTACCTTATATGGACCCGTGTTCCACAATGCTACTAAATATATACCACTACCTTATATGGACCCGTGTTCCACAATGCTACTAAATATATACCACTACCTTATATGGACCCGTGTTCCACAATGCTACTAGATATATACCACTACCTTATATGGACCCGTGTTTCACAATGCTACTAAATATATACCACTACCTTATATGGACCCTGTGTTCCACAATGCTACTAGATATATACCACTACCTTATATGGACCCGTGTTCCACAATGCTACTAAATATATACCACTACCATATATGGACCCCGTGTTCCACAATGCTACTAGATATATACCACTACCTTATATGGACCCGTGTTTCACAATGCTACTAGATATATACCACTACCATATATGGACCCTGTGTTCCACAATGCTACTAAATATATACCACTACCATATATGGACCCGTGTTCCACAATGCTACTAGATATATACCACTACCTTATATAAACCCATATTCCACAATGCTACTAAATATATACCACTATATGCATTCAATGCAAAACAATTTGTAATGGTATACAAATCTATTCTTGTCCCATGATATGAGAGAGGTTATGCCCAGGTACTCTTTGTGAAAGCTTCTACTTATTTAGGGAGGGAGAGTACCACTCCAAAAGGCTATATTAGTTCAAGCATGAGACATTGCTTTCATTTCTTATTCCACTAGTTCTGGGGAAAACACCTGACACATCATTACTTAGAACTGGTTAAGTGCTTCTGTCCGCAAAGCCTGCCCTGGAATAGATGGCTAGTTTCTCATAACGGAACAACAATATTGGTCACTTGGTCCTCATAACGAAACAACAATATTGGTCACTTGGTTCTCATAACGGAACAACAATATTGGTCACTTGGTTCTCATAACGGAACAACAATATTGGTCACTTGGTTCTCATAACGGAACAACACTATTGGTCAGTTGGTTCTCATAACGGAACAACAATATTTGTCACTTGGTTCTCATAACGGAACAACAATATTGGTCACTTGGTCCTCATAATGGAACAACAATATTGGTCACTTGGTTCTCATAATGGAACATCAATATTGGTCACTTGGTTCTCATAATGGAACAACAATATTGGTCACTTGGTCCTCATAATGGAACAACAATATTGGTCACTTGGTTCTCATAACGGAACATCAATATTGGTCACTTGGTCCTCATAACGGAACAACAATATTGGTCACTTGGTTCTCATAACGGAACATCAATATTGGTCACTTGGTCCTCATAACGGAACAACAATATTGGTCACTTGGTCCTCATAACGGAACATCAATATTGGTCACTTGGTCCTCATAACGGAACAACAATATTGGTCACTTGGTCCTCATAACGGAACAACAATATTGGTCACTTGGTCCTCATAACGGAACAACAATATTGGTCACAAGCAGTAAGGCAATAAGCTATACTTATAGGTACTGTAATAGTAAATTAAATTTTATTTCAATCTGATTTTCTTTGTGATCTTCAATGTTATCCAACTGTTCAGACCTCTATTTCTCTATTTAATTTTGATTTTCTCTGGATATCGTCAGATTTCGTTGGTTTCGTTCTTCTTCTTCGTACATAGAGGACCACAACAACACCTTTATCCATGTCAATCCCGTCTAATGAGTTGTTAGAACTGGCTTTACAGTCCTTGTAGAATAACAACACCTTTATCCATGTCAATCCCGTCTAATGAGTTGTTAGAACTGGCTTTACAGTCCTAGTAGAATAACAACCAACACCTTTATCCATGTCAATCCCATCTAATGAGTTGTTAGAACTGGCTTTACAGTCCTTGTAGAATAACAACACCTTTATCCATGTCAATCCCGTCTAATGAGTTGTTAGAACTGGCTTTACAGTCCTAGTAGAATAACACTTGAACACTTACACAGTCATGCACTGAACATATTATAACATTGACTTCTTGTTGGTTCATTCAATTCTGATATATTGAAAGACGCTACAATCAGTCAAATTATTTAGTTATAAGTAGGGATGGCAACGATTGTTAAAATTCAATTGGCTAGGTATTCACGGGTGCGGACCGTTATCTCTGGTGTGAGCCGTTATCTAATGTTGTCAAAACTTGTGGCCCAAACCATTTGCATTTTCATACTATGTATTGTATCCTGTGCATAACATTAACTATTGATTTGCAATACAAACATGATTAGACTAAAACTAAATTCGCATATTCTGAACCACTTGACCTCTTGCATGTCATAGCTTTGGGCCCCGATTTTAGCAAATATTTGAAAATTAACTCGGCTCAACGTAAATCTATCTCAGCTCGAAGTAAGTCTTATCTTATCTTGACTCAAAGTAAACCATATCTTGTTTTGTCTCAAAGTAAACCATATCTTGTTTTGTCTCAAAGTAAACCATATCTTGGCTTATAGTAAATCTTATCTCGGCTCAAAGTAAACCTTATCTTGACTCAAAGTAAACCTTATCTTGACTCAAAGTAAATCTTATCTTGTTTTGTCTCAAAGTAAACCATATCTCGGCTCAAAGTAAATCTTATCTTATTTTGTCTCAAAGTAAACCATATCTTGGCTTATAGTAAATCTTATCTCGGCTCAAAGTAAATCTTATCTTATTTTGTCTTAAAGTAAACCATATCTTGGCTTATAGTAAATCTTATCTCGGCTCAAAGTAAATCTTATCTTATTTTGGCTCAAAGTAAACCATATCTTGGCTTATAGTAAATCTTAACTCGGCTCAAAGTAAATCTTATCTTATTTTGGCTCAAAGTAAACCATATCTTGGCTTATAGTAAATCTTATCTCGGCTCAAAGTAAATCTTATCTTATTTTGGCTCAAAGTAAACCATATCTCGGCTCAAAGTAAATCTTAACTCGGCTCAAAGTAAATCTTATCTCGGCTCAAAGTAAATCTTATCTTATTTTGGCTCAAAGTAAACCATATCTCGGCTCAAAGTAAATCTTATCTCGGCTCAAAGTAAACCTTATCTTATCTCAGCTAAAGTATATCTTATCTTATCTTGACTCAATGTAGACCTTATCTTATTTTAGCTCAAAGTAAACCTTCCCTTATCTCGGCTCAAAGTAAATCTTATCATATCTCAACTCTCGAAAGAAAGCTTTAACCCATAAAATGCTGAATAAATTGGAAGGAATGTGCAAATAAAATAGATCCAGATCAGCCGAGGCATAGCGCCATGTGTGATCAGGATCTATGTTGTTTGCTTTTCAGCTAAGTGTTTTAGTTCCATTATCCGAATAGCAAACAGTATAGAGCCAGATCTGATGTGGCTCTATCTGATGTGGCTCTATCTGATCTGGCTCTATCTATGAGAATGTGTTGTTTCACCCCCTTTAACACTTCAGGCCTCTAAATAGACTTACAAAACGTGTAGATCCAGATGAGCCGACTCGTAACGAGCCGTCTTATCAGGATCTGCACTTTTTGCCTGTAATAATTATTACTATTTTTAGATAAAATTACCCATTTTGATAAATGAACTGGTCCAAAGGTAATTTTCCTATTAATTTATTGGTCTAAAAATATCATGCACCAGTCCATGTCAGTTACTTGGGGTTGAATGGGTTAAATATCGTGCACCAGTCCATGTCAGTTACTTGGGGTTGAATGTACCAGTCCATGTCAGTTACTTGGGGTTGAATGGGTTAACATACAAACATTTCAGATCTGTCGCAGTTGTCAGCAAGTGTCTCAAGTTATTTTGTGGTGGCTTTTCACATAATGTTTGTTACATAACAGGCAAATAATGCATACATTTCATCTTCTCTTCTCATGTTAGTTATGTCTCTGTATGGAATGTCTGTTAGTTTGTTATTTTGTCTAGTTGTTCATGTACTGTTGTAGCCCAACCTTAATGAAATCAATGTTGGTTCCATCCGTCTTCAAATTCTCATTTCGTGCTAAATGGATAAGTTTTACACGAGATATTTACACTTTTATTTTTATTTTATCTCGTATGGAAGTCGAAAAAGTGCAGTTTTGTGCAAAATAAGGAACATTATGTTGCTTTAAGAGCGTGCAGAGAAAGTCTAGGTTTAGCATAAAATTGTTAATTGTGAAAAATGTTGTGAAGCACACAAGTTAATTGGAAAAGAAAAATGACATTGTGTTGTTTTTTTGTCTAAATATATTGTGTTTTTGTTACAGAATGATGTTCAAATGCTTAGAAAACTAATAAGTTATTAATTATATAGTATATTTGTTATTGTACTGTTGCTATTATATAGTATATTTGTTATTGTACTGTTGCTATTATATAGTATATTTGTTATTGTACTGTTGCTATTATATGTGTATTTGTTATTGTACTGTTGCTATTATATAGTATATTTGTTATTGTACTGTTGCTATTATGTGTATTTGTTATTGTACTGTTGCTATTATATGTGTATTTGTTATTGTACTGTTGCTATTATATGTGTATTTGTTATTGTACTGTTGCTATTATATGTGTATTTGTTATTGTACTGTTGCTATTATATGTGTATTTGTTATTGTACTGTTGCTATTATATAGTATATTTGTTATTGTACTGTTGCTATTATATGTGTATTTGTTATTGTACTGTTGCTATTATATAGTATATTTGTTATTGTACTGTTGCTATTATATAGTATATTTGTTATTGTACTGTTGCTATTATATAGTATATTTGTTATTGTACTGTTGCTATTATGTAGTGTATTTGTTATTGTACTGTTGCTATTATATAGTATATTTGTTATTGTACTGTTGCTATTATATAGTATATTTGTTATTGTACTGTTGCTATTATATAGTATATTTGTTATTGTACTGTTGCTATTATGTAGTGTATTTGTTATTGTACTGTTGCTATTATATAGTGTATTTGTTATTGTACTGTAGCTATTATGTAGATATATGCAATAATAAGCTTATATAATACCATGACCCCAGCATTCATTTTATGACTTTGGTGTTGGGTCACACAAGTAAAAATCTTTGAATTAGTATTTGAATAGTTGAAAGTTTGTTCCGGCACAATGGCGATCATAGAGTAAAAAATGATACTGGCATTTTTTGTATCAAGCTGGGTCTCATTGTACTCATGTTAGGGAAATTGGGTCCTTCTGCACCATCTTGTTTTAACTGTGAATATCCTGTCCTCCTAACATTCCCGCTCTACTAGGTTGTTTCGTATAATTACTTTACCTCGCAATGTTCTCCATTGAACTGGCTTTTATCCTAACTTTGATGAATCTGTTTGTGTCATAACACTAGATGGAAAGTAGCGTAAGTGTAGACATTCTACGTGTCCTCTGTAATAGACGTGACACACATGTAATCCTTATTCCCTTATCACCCTAAACACTATTTCCCACTGCATTTTAACCTGCACACATGCATAACTGAATTTGCGGAGTGTCCGCATTTGTGTAAAACACAATAACAAGGTCACAATAACAAGGTCAAGATAACAAGGTCACGATAACACGGTCGTCAAGAGAACAGGAGGAGAGAAGAATGTGGTAGGCACTTGTGGGCAATGTCCTTGCTAATATTAAAATACTGCTGAATCACGTTTTAGAGAAGAAAAGAGAACAATTAACCTGCCGAATAAACTGGACGAAATATGCAACTGTGGCATAACACCTCGTCTAATCAGGATCTATGTTGTTTGCTATTTAACCCTTTCAACCCCACAGGCCTCTAAATAGGCTTATGAAAAGTGTAGATCCAGATGAGCCGGCTCGTGACGAGCCGTCTCATCAGGATCTGCACTTTTTTGCCAGTAATAATTATTACTATTTTTAGATAAAATTACCAATTTTGATAAATGAACTGGTCCAAAGGTAATTTTCTTATTAATTTATTGGTCTGAAAATATCACGCACCAGTCCATGTGAGTTACTTGGGGTTGAATGGGTTAAACAAGTGTTTTAGCTCCACTATCCAAATAGCAAACCACATAGAGCCTAATCAGACGGAATGTTCTGTGCCGACTATCTGGCTCTTATACTGTTTGCAAAAGCGACTTGTTGTGATTGGCATTAGGTTAAGGGTTAGAAGCTAAGCCCCTATTATAATAATAGAAAATAACAATGAAATTAGCTCATTAAAATACCATCTGTGTGTCTGGCCTTCGACCCAAATGTTTCACCTACACTTCCTGTATATGATTAAACTACCTGTATTTGTTTCCAATCAAATATGATAAAACTACCTGTATTTGTTTCCAATCAAATATGATAAAACTACCTGTATTTGTTTCCAATCAAATATGATAAAACTACCTGTATTTGTTTCCAATCAAATATGATAAAACTACCTGTATTTGTTTCCAATCAAATATGATAAAACTACCTGTATTTGTTTCCAATCAAATATGATAAAACTACCTGTATTTGTTTCCAATCAAATATGATAAAACTACCTGTATTTGTTTCCAATCAAATATGATAAAACTACCTGTATTTGTTTCCAATCAAATATGATAAAACTACCTGTATTTGTTTCCAATCAAATATGATAAAACTACCTGTATTTGTTTCCAATCAAATATGATTAAACTACCTGTATTTGTTTCCAATCAAATATGATTAAACTACCTGTATTTGTTTCCAATCAAATATGATTAAACTACCTGTATTTGTTTCCAATCAAATATGATTAAACTACCTGTATTTGTTTCCAATCGAATATGATTAAGTTACCTGTATTTGTTTACAATCAAATATGATTAAGTTACCTGTATTTGTTTACAATCAAATATGATTAAGTTACCTGTATTTGTTTCCAATCGAATATGATTAAGTTACCTGTATTTGTTTACAATCAAATATGATTAAGTTACCTGTATTTGTTTACAATAAAATATGATTAAACTAAGTACCTTCTGGAAATACTGAATCACACTTTTTAGTGGAATATTGATCAGATTGACTCCCTATTTTCATCAATGGACTAACCTAACATAATGTTACTATCGTGCCAATTTAAACCCAGACGACAATCGAATAGTAGCATAGAACACAATAGAACGTTTTTATTAAGAACTCACCACATAAGAACAATATCAAGATATGCATAATTATAAACTGTCGTTTATGTTTAGTGCCAATATAATAGCATTCTTGTGACTTTTTTATGTTTTGATTCTTTCTGGTGGCACTATTTTCTCGTGGAACTATTGTCTAAAATGGTGGCACTATTTTCTTGTGGCACTATTTTCTAAAATGGTGGCACTATTTTCTGGTGGCACTATTTTCTAAAATGGTGGCACTATTTTCTGGTGGCACTATTTTCTAAAATGGTGGCACTATTTTCTGGTGGCACTATTTTCTAAAATGGTGGCACTATATTCTGGTGGCACTATTTTCTAAAATGGTGGCACTATATTCTGGTGGCACTATTTTCTGGTGATATAATTTTTAGAAACTAGTGTTGTTGGTTTTATGAAAACATGGTTTTAGTTTCAGATAGTCTCATATTCTAGTGACATACAATTTTATATATTACATATCTTATTATCTCTATCTTTTATTTATTTTCCTACAGGCCAAGGTAAGATGTTACACAGTTTGAATGGAGCATAGTTTGAATGGGTTATAGTTTGAAATTATTAGCTTGGGGGGGTGATATGGGGTGTGTAGAACCAGGAACTAGCGTTACAAACATGTAGAATGAGAATAAAGGATATAACTATCTTACTGCAGTCTGGTTAGATTCTAGAAGTAGAAGTATAATGCACGGGATAAAACAACAATTACACTGGAGAATAACCTCAAGACAGTAGAACCAGAATTAGCGGAGCACATTTCCAAGAATTTCAAAATAGTAGAACCAGAATTATCAGATGGTAGAACCAGAATTAGCAGAGCACATTTCCAAGAATTTCAAAATAGTAGAACCAGAATTATCAGATGGTAGAACCAGAATTATCAGGGATTTGAAACAGAATTATAGATGGTAGAACCAGAATTATCAGATGATAGAACCAGAATTATCAGATGGTAGAACCAGCATTATCAGATGGTAGAACCAGAATTATCAGATGATAGAACCAGAATTATAGATGGTAGAACCAGAATTATCAGATGATAGAACCAGAATTATCAGATGGTAGAACCAGAATTATCAGATTGTATAACCAGAATTATCAGATGGTAGAACCAGAATTATCAGATGGTAGAACTAGAATTATCAGATTGTAGAACCAGAATGATCAGATGGTAGAACCAGAATTATCAGATGATAGAAAAAGGAAATTGATTCTCTGAGTCCCTTACATGTATTTGATGGTTTGTTATTATCCGTCTGTGGCACATAGTTATACATTTCCATCATTCTGACACACCTTCATGTTTTAGTTTAGAAGTAGAACCAGAATAATTGTTCTTATTTATAATAGTAGATACGTTTTGCTTGTAAAAATAGTGTTTTAAAAAGTAAATGTAATTTATATCTGCATGAACTTTTAGACTGGGCTGTAGAGTGTAAGTATATATGACTCGGGGGAGGGGGGCTGTGTTACGGGTGAGGGTTACGGGTGAGGTTTGGTGGCGTGTGTTATGGGTGAGGATTACGGGTGAGGTTTGGGGGCGTGTGTTATGGGTGAGGGTTACGAGTGAGGGTTACTGGTGAGGGTTACTGGGTGAGGGTTACTGGGTGAGGGTTACTGGTGAGGGTTACTGGTGAGGGTTACGGATGAGGTTTGGGGGTGTGTGTTACGGGTGAGGGTTATGGGTGAGGTTTGAGGGTGAGTTGTATGGGCAAGGGTCATGCATAGAACTGGCTGGGAGTGTTTACATTATGTTTAGTGCATGAGTATTATAGTTTGGTGGAGGATAAGACAGAGTTGGAGATTTTAGTGCATGCACATTTTGTTTTATATAATTATGCACACGTTTGTGTAATTTTAGAATCATGTATTTATTATTGCATGAGGATGCATATATTAAACTTAACCTTACAGTCTGGCATATTCAGAGTATCAGGGGCGGGCCCAGGAGACATTAACTTGGTGTGTGTATATATCAGGGGCGGGCCCAGGAGACATTAACTCTGTGTGTGTATATCAGGGGTGGTCCCAGGAGACATTAACTCTGTGTGTGTGTATATATCAGGGGCGGGCCCAGGAGACATTAACTGTGTGTATATATCAGGGGCGGGCCCAGGAGACATTAACTCGGTGTGTATATATCAGGGGCGGTCCCAGGAGACATTAAC
>CM026399.1:9657688-9674250 GCA_014843695.1 Archivesica marissinica
ATGCAGTATAAGTGATGGGTGGTACAATAACACAATGCAGTATAAGTGATGGATGGTACAATAACACAATGCAGTATAAGTGATGGGTGGTACAATAACACAATGCAGTATAAGTGATTGGTGGTACAATAACACAATGCAGTATAAGTGATGGATGGTAATACAATGCAGTATAAGTGATGGGTGGTACAATAACACAATGCAGTATAAGTGATGGGTGGTACAATAACACAATGCAGTATAAGTGATGGGTGGTACAATAACACAATGCAGTATAAGTGATGGGTGGACAAATACAATGCAGTATAAGTGATGGGTGGTACAATAACACAATGCAGTATAAGTGATGGGTGGTACAATAACACAATGCAGTATAAGTGATGGGTGGTACAATAACACAATGCAGTATAAGTGATGGGTGGTACAATAACACAATGCAGTATAAGTGATGGGTGGTACAAAACACAATGCAGTATAAGTGATGGGTGGTACAATAACACAATGCAGTATAAGTGATGGGTGGTACAATAACACAATGCAGTATAAGTGATGGGTGGTACAATACAATGCAGTATAAGTGATGGGTGGTACAATAACACAATGCAGTATAAGTGATGGGTGGTACAGCAGTATAAGTGAGGGTGGTACAATGCAGTATAAGTGATGGGTGGTACAATACAGTATAAGTGATGGGTGGTACAATGCAGTATAATGATGGTGGTACAATAACACAAGCAGTATAAGTGATGGGTGGTACAATAACACAATGCAGTATAAGTGATGGGTGGTACAATGCAGTATAAGTGATGGGTGGTACAATAACACAATGCAGTATAAGTGATGGGTGGTACAATAACACAATGCAGTATAAGTGATGGGTGGTACAATGCAGTATAAGTGATGGGTGGTACAATAACACAATGCAGTATAAGTGATGGGTGGTACAATAACACAATGCAGTATAAGTGATGGGTGGTACAATGCAGTATAAGTGATGGGTGGTACAATAACACACAATGCAGTATAAGTGATGGGTGGTACAATAACACAATGCAGTATAAGTGATGGGTGGTACAATAACACAATGCAGTATAAGTGATGGGTGGTACAATAACACAATGCAGTATAAGTGATGGGTGGTACAATAACACAATGCAGTATAAGTGATGGGTGGTACAATAACACAATGCAGTATAAGTGATGGGTGGTACAATAACACAATGCAGTATAAGTGATGGGTGGTACAATAACACAATGCAGTATAAGTGATGGATGGTACAATAACACAATGCAGTATAAGTGATGGGTGGTACAATGCAGTATAAGTGATGGGTGGTACAATAACACAATGCAGTATAAGTGATGGGTGGTACAATAACACAATGCAGTATAAGTGATGGGTGGTACAATAACACAATGCAGTATAAGTGATGGGTGGTACAATGCAGTATAAGTGATGGGTGGTACAATAACACAATGCAGTATAAGTGATGGGTGGTACAATGCATATAAGTGACGTGGTAAATGCAGTATAAGTGATGGATGGTACAATAACACAATGCAGTATAAGTGACGGGTGGTACAATGCAGTATAATGATGGGTGGTACAACGCAGGATAAGTGATGGGTGTACAATGCAGTATAAGTGATGGATGGTACAATAACTCAGTATAAGTGATGGGTGGTACAATGCAGTATAAGTGATGGGTGGTACAATGCAGTATAAGTGATGGGTGGTACAATAACACAATGCAGTATAAGTGATGGGTGGTACAATAACACAATGCAGTATAAGTGATGGGTGGTACAATGCAGTATAAGTGATGGGTGGTACAATAACACAATGCAGTATAAGTGATGGGTGGTACAATGCAGTATAAGTGATGGGTGGTACAATGCAGTATAAGTGATGGGTGGTACAATAACACAATGCAGTATAAGTGATGGGTGGTACAAACACAATGCAGTATAAGTGATGGGTGGTACAATAACACAATGCAGTATAAGTGATGGGTGGTACAATGCAGTATAAGTGATGGGTGGTACAATGCAGTATAAGTGATGGGTGGTACAATGCAGTATAAGTGACGGGTGGAACAATGCAGTATAAGTGATGGGTGGAACAATGCAGTATAAGTGATGGGTGGTACAATAACACAATGCAGTATAAGTGATGGGTGGTACAATGCAGTATAAGTGACGGGTGGTACAATGCAGTATAAGTGATGGGTGGTACAATGCAGTATAAGTGATGGGTGGTACAATGCAGTATAAGTGATGGGTGGTACAATAACACAATGCAGTATAAGTGATGGGTGGTACAATAACACAATGCAGTATAAGTGATGGGTGGTACAATGCAGTATAAGTGATGGGTGGTACAATAACACAATGCAGTATAAGTGATGGGTGGTACAATGCAGTATAAGTGATGGGTGGTACAATACCACAATGCAGTATAAGTGATGGGTGGTACAATAACACAATGCAGTATATGTGATGGGTGGTACAATAACACAATGCAGTATATGTGATGGGTGGTACAATAACACAATGCAGTATAAGTGATGGATGGTACAATAACACAATGCAGTATAAGTGATGGGTGGTACAATAACACAATGCAGTATAAGTGATGGGTGGTACAATAACACAATGCAGTATAAGTGACAGGTGGCACAATAACACAGTGCAGTATAAGTGATGGGTGGTACAATAACACAATGCAGTATAAGTGATGGATGGTACAATAACACAATGCAGTATAAGTGATGGGTGGTACAATAACACAATGCAGTATAAGTGATGGGTGGTACAATAACACAATGCAGTATATGTGACGGGTGGTACAATAACACAATGCAGTATAAGTGATGGGTGGTACAATAACACAATGCAGTATAAGTGACGGGTGGTACAATGCAGTATAAGTGATGGGTGGTACAATGCAGTATAAGTGACAGGTGGTACAATGCAGTATAAGTGATGGGTGGTACAATGCAGTATAAGTGATGGGTGGTACAATGCAGTATAAGTAATGGGTGATACAATAACACAATGCAGTATAAGTGATGGGTGGTACAATACCACAATGCAGTATAGGTGATGGATGGTACAATAACACAATGCAGTATAAGTGATGGGTGGTACAATGCAGTATAAGTGACGGGTGGTACAATGCAGTATAAGTGATGGGTGGTACAATGCAGTATAAGTGATGGGTGGTACAATGCAATAAGACAATGCAGTATAAGTGATGGGTGGTACAATGCAGTATAAGTAATGGGTGATACAATAACACAATGCAGTATAAGTGATGGATGGTACAATAACACAATGCAGTATAAGTGACGGGTGGTACAATTACACAATGCAGTATAAGTGACGGTTGGTACAATGCAGTTTAAGTGACGGGTGGTACAATGCAGTATAAGTGATGGGTGGTACAATGCAGTATAAGTGATGGGTGGTACAATGCAGTATAAGTGATGGGTGGTACAATGCAGTATAAGTGATGGGTGGTACAATGCAGTGTAAGTGATGGGTGGTACAATAACACAATGCAGTATAAGTGACGGGTGGTACAATGCAGTATAAGTGATGGGTGGTACAATGCAGTATAAGTGATGGGTGGTACAATGCAGTATATGTGATGGGTGGTACAATAACAGTGCAGTATAAGTGATGGGTGGTACAATGCAGTATAAGTGATGGGTGGTACAATAACAGTGCAGTATAAGTGATGGGTGGTACAATGCAGTATAAGTGATGGGTGGTACAATGTGATGGGTGGTACAATACCACAATGCAGTATAAGTGATGGGTGGTACAATAACACAATGCAGTATAAGTGACGGGTGGTACAATAACACAATGCAGTATAAGTGATGGGTGGTACAATAACACAATGCAGTATAAGTGATGGATGGTACAATAACACAATGCAGTATAAGTGATGGGTGGTACAATGCAGTATAAGTGATGGGTGGTACAATAACACAATGCAGTATAAGTGATGGGTGGTACAATAACACAATGCAGTATAAGTGATGGGTGGTACAATAACACAATGCAGTATAAGTGATGGGTGGTACAATAACACAATGCAGTATAAGTGATGGGTGGTACAATGCAGTATAAGTGATGGGTGGTACAATAACACAATGCAGTATAAGTGATGGGTGGTACAATAACACAATGCAGTATAAGTGATGGGTGGTACAATAATACAATGCAGTATAAGTGATGGGTGGTACAATAACACAATGCAGTATAAGTGATGGGTGGTACAATAACACAATGCAGTATAAGTGATGGGTGGTACAATAACACAATGCAGTATAAGTGATGGGTGGTACAATAACACAATGCAGTATAAGTGATGGGTGGTACAATAACACAATGCAGTATAAGTGATGGGTGGTACAATGCAGTATAAGTGATGGGTGGTACAATGCAGTATAAGTGATGGGTGGTACAATAACACAATGCAGTATAAGTGATGGGTGGTACAATAACACAATGCAGTATAAGTGATGGGTGGTACAATGCAGTATAAGTGATGGGTGGTACAATAACACAATGCAGTATAAGTGATGGGTGGTACAATAACACAATGCAGTATAAGTGATGGGTGGTACAATGCAGTATAAGTGATGGGTGGTACAATAACACAATGCAGTATAAGTGATGGGTGGTACAATAACACAATGCAGTATAAGTGATGGGTGGTACAATGCAGTATAAGTGATGGGTGGTACAATAACACAATGCAGTATAAGTGATGGGTGGTACAATAACACAATGCAGTATAAGTGATGGGTGGTACAATGCAGTATAAGTGATGGGTGGTACAATAACACAATGCAGTATAAGTGATGGGTGGTACAATAACACAATGCAGTATAAGTGATGGGTGGTACAATAACACAATGCAGTATAAGTGATGGGTGGTACAATAACACAATGCAGTATAAGTGATGGGTGGTACAATGCAGTATAAGTGATGGGTGGTACAATGCAGTATAAGTGATGGGTGGTACAATAACACAATGCAGTATAAGTGATGGGTGGTACAATAAACAATGCAGTATAAGTGATGGGTGGTACAATAACACAATGCAGTATAAGTGATGGTGGTACAATAACACAATGCAGTATAAGTGATGGGTGGTACAATAAACAATGCAGTATAAGTGATGGGTGGTACAATAACACAATGCAGTATAAGTGATGGGTGGTACAATAACACAATGCAGTATAAGTGATGGGTGGTACAATAACACAATGCAGTATAAGTGATGGGTGGTACAATGCAGTATAAGTGATGGATGGTACAATAACACAATGCAGTATAAGTGATGGGTGGTACAATGCATATAAGTGACGGGTGGTACAATGCAGTATAAGTGATGGATGGTACAATAACACAATGCAGTATAAGTGACGGGTGGTACAATGCAGTATAAATGATGGGTGGTACAATAACGCAATGCAGTATAAGTGATGGGTTGTACAATGCAGTATAAGTGATGGATGGTACAATAACACAATGCAGTATAAGTGATGGGTGGTACAATGCATATAAGTGACGGGTGGTACAATGCAGTATAAGTGATGGATGGTACAATAACACAATGCAGTATAAGTGACGGGTGGTACAATGCAGTATAAGTGATGGGTGGTACAATAACACAATGCAGTATAAGTGATGGGTGGTACAATGCAGTATAAGTGATGGGTGGTACAATGCAGTATAAGTGATGGGTGGTACAATAACACAATGCAGTATAAGTGATGGGTGGTACAATGCAGTATAAGTGACGGGTGGTACAATAACACAATGCAGTATAAGTGATGGGTGGTACAATGCAGTATAAGTGATGGGTGGTACAATGCAGTATAAGTGACGGGTGGTACAATGCAGTATAAGTGATGGGTGGAACAATGCAGTATAAGTGATGGGTGGTACAATAACACAATGCAGTATAAGTGATGGGTGGTACAATGCAGTATAAGTGACGGGTGGTACAATGCAGTATAAGTGATGGGTGGTACAATGCAGTATAAGTGATGGGTGGTACAATGCAGTATAAGTGATGGGTGGTACAATAACACAATGCAGTATAAGTGATGGGTGGTACAATAACACAATGCAGTATAAGTGATGGGTGGTACAATAACACAATGCAGTATAAGTGATGGGTGGTACAATAACACAATGCAGTATAAGTGATGGGTGGTACAATAACACAATGCAGTATAAGTGATGGGTGGTACAATGCAGTATAAGTGATGGGTGGTACAATAACACAATGCAGTATAAGTGATGGGTGGTACAATAACACAATGCAGTATAAGTGATGGGTGGTACAATAACACAATGCAGTATATGTGATGGGTGGTACAATAACACAATGCAGTATAAGTGATGGATGGTACAATAACACAATGCAGTATAAGTGATGGGTGGTACAATAACACAATGCAGTATAAGTGATGGGTGGTACAATAACACAATGCAGTATAAGTGACAGGTGGTACAATAACACAATGCAGTATAAGTGATGGGTGGTACAATAACACAATGCAGTATAAGTGATGGATGGTACAATAACACAATGCAGTATAAGTGATGGGTGGTACAATAACACAATGCAGTATAAGTGATGGGTGGTACAATAACACAATGCAGTATAAGTGATGGGTGGTACAATAACACAATGCAGTATAAGTGATGGGTGGTACAATAACACAATGCAGTATAAGTGATGGGTGGTACAATGCAGTATAAGTGATGGGTGGTACAATGCAGTATAAGTGATGGGTGGTACAATGCAGTATAAGTGACGGTGGTACAATGCAGTATAAGTGATGGGTGGTACAATGCAGTATAAGTGATGGGTGGTACAATGCAGTATAAGTGATGGGTGGTACAATAACACAATGCAGTATAAGTGATGGGTGGTACAATAACACAATGCAGTATAAGTGATGGGTGGTACAATAACACAATGCAGTATAAGTGATGGGTGGTACAATAACACAATGCAGTATAAGTGATGGGTGGTACAATAACACAATGCAGTATAAGTGATGGGTGGTACAATAACACAATGCAGTATAAGTGATGGGTGGTACAATGCAGTATAAGTGATGGGTGGTACAATGCAGTATAAGTGACGGGTGGTACAATGCAGTATAAGTGATGGGTGGTACAATGCAGTATAAGTGATGGGTGGTACAATGCAGTATAAGTGATGGGTGGTACAATGCAGTATAAGTGATGGGTGGTACAATAACAATGCAGTATAAGTGATGGGTGGTACAATAACACAATGCAGTATAAGTGATGGGTGGTACAATAACACAATGCAGTATAAGTGATGGGTGGTACAATGCAGTATAAGTGATGGGTGGTACAATGCAGTATAAGTGATGGGTGGTACAATGCAGTATAAGTGATGGGTGGTACAATAACACAATGCAGTATAAGTGATGGGTGGTACAATGCAGTATAAGTGATGGGTGGTACAATGCAGTATAAGTGATGGGTGGTACAATGCAGTATAAGTGATGGGTGGTACAATGCAGTATAAGTGATGGGTGGTACAATGCAGTATAAGTGATGGGTGGTACAATGCAGTATAAGTGATGGGTGGTACAATGCAGTATAAGTGATGGGTGGTACAATAACACAATGCAGTATAAGTGATGGGTGGTACAATAACACAATGCAGTATAAGTGATGGGTGGTACAATAACACAATGCAGTATAAGTGATGGGTGGTACAATAACACAATGCAGTATAAGTGATGGGTGGTACAATAACACAATGCAGTATAAGTGATGGGTGGTACAATAACACAATGCAGTATAAGTGATGGGTGGTACAATAACACAATGCAGTATAAGTGATGGGTGGTACAATAACACAATGCAGTATAAGTGATGGATGGTACAATAACACAATGCAGTATAAGTGATGGGTGGTACAATAACACAATGCAGTATAAGTGATGGGTGGTACAATAACACAATGCAGTATAAGTGATGGTGGTACAATGCAGTATAAGTGATGGGTGGTACAATAACACAATGCAGTATAAGTGATGGGTGGTACAATACCACAATGCAGTATAGGTGATGGGTGGTACAATAACACAATGCAGTATATGTGATGGGTGGTACAATAACACAATGCAGTATAAGTGATGGGTGGTACAATACCACAATGCAGTATAGGTGATGGGTGGTACAATAACACAATGCAGTATATGTGATGGATGGTACAATAACACAATGCAGTATAAGTGATGGGTGGTACAATAACACAATGCAGTATAAGTGACAGGTGGCACAATACCACAATGCAGTATAAGTGATGGGTGGTACAATACCACAATGCAGTATAAGTGATGGGTGGTACAATACCACAATGCAGTATAAGTGATGGGTGGTACAATACCACAATGCAGTATAAGTGATGGGTGGTACAATAACACAATGCAGTATAAGTGATGGGTGGTACAATAACACAATGCAGTATAAGTGATGGATGGTACAATAACACAATGCAGTATAAGTGATGGGTGGTACAATAACACAATGCAGTATAAGTGATGGGTGGTACAATAACACAATGCAGTATAAGTGATGGATGGTACAATAACACAATGCAGTATAAGTGATGGGTGGTACAATAACACAATGCAGTATAAGTGATGGGTGGTACAATAACACAATGCAGTATAAGTGACGGGTGGTACAATGCAGTATAAGTGATGGGTGGTACAATGCAGTATAAGTGACAGGTGGTACAATGCAGTATAAGTGATGGGTGGTACAATGCAGTATAAGTGATGGGTGGTACAATGCAGTATAAGTGATGGGTGGTACAATGCAGTATAAGTGATGGGTGGTACAATAACACAATGCAGTATAAGTGATGGGTGGTACAATAACACAATGCAGTATAAGTGATGGGTGGTACAATAACACAATGCAGTATAAGTGATGGGTGGTACAATGCAGTATAAGTGACGGGTGGTACAATGCAGTATAATTGATGGGTGGTACAATGCAGTATAAGTGATGGGTGGTACAATGCAGTATAAGTGATGGGTGGTACAATGCAGTATAAGTGATGGGTGGTACAATGCAGTGTAAGTGATGGGTGGTACAATAACACAATGCAATATAAGTGACGGGTGGTACAATGCAGTATAAGTGATGGGTGGTACAATGCAGTATAAGTGATGGGTGGTACAATAACACAATGCAGTATAAGTGACGGGTGGTACAATAACACAATGCAGTATAAGTGATGGGTGGTACAATAACACAGTGCAGTATAAGTGATGGGTGGTACAATGCAGTATAAGTGATGGGTGGTACAATACCACAATGCAGTATAAGTGATGGGTGGTACAATGCAGTATAAGTGATGGGTGGTACAATGCAGTATAAGTGATGGGTGGTACAATACCACAATGCAGTATAAGTGATGGGTGGTACAATAACACAATGCAGTATATGTGATGGGTGGTACAATGCAGTATAAGTGATGGATGGTACAATAACACAATGCAGTATATGTGATGGATGGTACAATAACACAATGCAGTATAAGTGATGGATGGTACAATAACACAATGCAGTATAAGTGATGGGTAGTACAATGCAGTATAAGTGATGGGTGGTACAATAACACAATGCAGTATAAGTGACAGGTGGCACAATACCACAATGCAGTATAAGTGATGGGTGGTACAATAACACAATGCAGTATAAGTGATGGATGGTACAATGCAGTATAAGTGATGGGTGGTACAATGCAGTATAAGTGATGGGTGGTACAATACCACAATGCAGTATATGTGATGGGTGGTACAATAACACAATGCAGTATAAGTGATGGATGGTACAATAACACAATGCAGTATAAGTGATGGGTGGTACAATAACACAATGCAGTATAAGTGATGGGTGGTACAATGCAGTATAAGTGATGGGTGGTACAATAACACAATGCAGTATAAGTGATGGATGGTACAATAATGTATAAGTGATGGGTGGTACAATAACACAATGCAGTATATGTGATGGGTGGTACAATAACACAATGCAGTATAAGTGATGGATGGTACAATAACACAATGCAGTATAAGTGATGGGTGGTACAATAACACAATGCAGTATAAGTGATGGGTGGTACAATAACACAATGCAGTATAAGTGACAGGTGGCACAATAACACAATGCAGTATAAGTGATGGGTGGTACAATAACACAATGCAGTATAAGTGATGGGTGGTACAATAACACAATGCAGTATAAGTGATGGATGGTACAATAATGTATAAGTGATGGGTGGTACAATAACACAATGCAGTATATGTGATGGGTGGTACAATAACACAATGCAGTATAAGTGATGGGTGGTACAATGCAGTATAAGTGATGGGTGGTACAATAACACAATGCAGTATAAGTGATGGGTGGTACAATAACACAATGCAGTATAAGTGATGGGTGGTACAATAACACAATGCAGTATAAGTGATGGGTGGTACAATGCAGTATAAGTGACGGGTAGTACAATGCAGTATAAGTGATGGGTGGTACAATGCAGTATAAGTGATGGGTGGTACAATGCAGTATAAGTAATGGGTGGTACAATAACACAATGCAGTATAAGTGATGGATGGTACAATAACACAATGCAGTATAAGTGATGGGTGGTACAATAACACAATGCAGTATAAGTGATGGATGGTACAATAACACAATGCAGTATACGTGATGGGTGGTACAATAACACAATGCAGTATAAGTGACGGTTGGTACAATGCAGTATAAGTGATGGGTGGTACAATGCAGTATAAGTGATGGGTGGTACAATAACACAATGCAGTATAAGTGACGGGTGGTACAATGCAGTATAAGTGATGGGTGGTACAATGCAGTATAAGTGACGGGTGGTACAATGCAGTATAAGTGATGGGTGGTACAATGCAGTATAAGTGTTGGGTGGTACAATAACACAATGCAGTGTAAGTGATGGGTGGTACAATAACACAATGCAGTATAAGTGACGGGTGGTACAATGCAGTGTAAGTGACGGGTGGTACAATGCAGTATAAGTGACGGGTGGTACAATGCAGTATAAGTGATGGGTGGTACAATGCAGTATAAGTGATGGGTGGTACAATGCAGTATAAGTGATGGGTGGTACAATGCAGTGTAAGTGATGGGTGGTACAATAACACAATGCAGTATAAGTGACGGGTGGTACAATGCAGTATAAGTGATGGGTGGTACAATGCAGTATAAGTGATGGGTGGTACAATAACACAATGCAGTATAAGTGACGGGTGGTACAATAACACAATGCAGTATAAGTGATGGGTGGTACAATGCAGTATAAGTGATGGGTGGTACAATAACACAATGCAGTATAAGTGATGGGTGGTACAATAACACAATGCAGTATAAGTGATGGGTGGTACAATGCAGTATAAGTGATGGGTGGTACAATAACACAATGCAGTATAAGTGATGGGTGGTACAATAACACAATGCAGTATAAGTGATGGGTGGTACAATGCAGTATAAGTGATGGGTGGTACAATAACACAATGCAGTATAAGTGATGGGTGGTACAATAACACAATGCAGTATAAGTGATGGGTGGTACAATAACACAATGCAGTATAAGTGATGGATGGTACAATAACACAATGCAGTATAAGTGATGGGTGGTACAATGCAGTATAAGTGATGGGTGGTACAATAACACAATGCAGTATAAGTGATGGGTGGTACAATAACACAATGCAGTATAAGTGATGGGTGGTACAATAACACAATGCAGTATAAGTGATGGGTGGTACAATAACACAATGCAGTATAAGTGATGGGTGGTACAATAACACAATGCAGTATAAGTGATGGGTGGTACAATCAACTACAATGCAGTATAAGTGATGGATGGTACAATAACACAATGCAGTATAAGTGAGGGTGGTACAATGCAGTATAATGATGGGTGGTACAATAACCAATGCAGTATAAGTGATGGGTGGTACAATGCAGTATAAGTGATGGATGGTACAATAACACAATGCAGTATAAGTGATGGGTGGTACAATGCATATAAGTGACGGGTGGTACAATGCAGTATAAGTGATGGATGGTACAATAACACAATGCAGTATAAGTGACGGGTGGTACAATGCAGTATAAATGATGGGTGGTACAATAACGCAATGCAGTATAAGTGATGGGTTGTACAATGCAGTATAAGTGATGGATGGTACAATAACACAATGCAGTATAAGTGATGGGTGGTACAATGCATATAAGTGACGGGTGGTACAAAGCAGTATAAGTGATGGATGGTACAATAACACAATGCAGTATAAGTGACGGGTGGTACAATAACACAATGCAGTATAAGTGATGGGTGGTACAATGCAGTATAAGTGATGGGTGGTACAATAACACAATGCAGTATAAGTGATGGGTGGTACAATGCAGTATAAGTGATGGGTGGTACAATGCAGTATAAGTGATGGGTGGTACAATAACACAATGCAGTATAAGTGATGGGTGGTACAATGCAGTATAAGTGACGGGTGGTACAATAACACAATGCAGTATAAGTGATGGGTGGTACAATGCAGTATAAGTGATGGGTGGTACAATGCAGTATAAGTGACGGGTGGAACAATGCAGTATAAGTGATGGGTGGAACAATGCAGTATAAGTGATGGGTGGTACAATAACACAATGCAGTATAAGTAATGGGTGGTACAATGCAGTATAAGTGACGGGTGGTACAATGCAGTATAAGTGATGGGTGGTACAATGCAGTATAAGTGATGGGTGGTACAATGCAGTATAAGTGATGGGTGGTACAATAACACAATGCAGTATACGTGATGGGTGGTACAATAACACAATGCAGTATAAGTGATGGGTGGTACAATGCAGTATAAGTGATGGGTGGTACAATAACACAATGCAGTATAAGTGATGGGTGGTACAATGCAGTATAAGTGATGGGTGGTACAATACCACAATGCAGTATAAGTGATGGGTGGTACAATAACACAATGCAGTATATGTGATGGGTGGTACAATAACACAATGCAGTATATGTGATGGGTGGTACAATAACACAATGCAGTATAAGTGATGGATGGTACAATAACACAATGCAGTATAAGTGATGGGTGGTACAATAACACAATGCAGTATAAGTGATGGGTGGTACAATAACACAATGCAGTATAAGTGACAGGTGGCACAATAACACAGTGCAGTATAAGTGATGGGTGGTACAATAACACAATGCAGTATAAGTGATGGATGGTACAATAACACAATGCAGTATAAGTGATGGGTGGTACAATAACACAATGCAGTATAAGTGATGGGTGGTACAATAACACAATGCAGTATATGTGACGGGTGGTACAATAACACAATGCAGTATAAGTGATGGGTGGTACAATAACACAATGCAGTATAAGTGACGGGTGGTACAATGCAGTATAAGTGATGGGTGGTACAATGCAGTATAAGTGACAGGTGGTACAATGCAGTATAAGTGATGGGTGGTACAATGCAGTATAAGTGATGGGTGGTACAATGCAGTATAAGTAATGGGTGATACAATAACACAATGCAGTATAAGTGATGGGTGGTACAATACCACAATGCAGTATAGGTGATGGATGGTACAATAACACAATGCAGTATAAGTGATGGGTGGTACAATGCAGTATAAGTGACGGGTGGTACAATGCAGTATAAGTGATGGGTGGTACAATGCAGTATAAGTGATGGGTGGTACAATGCAGTATAAGTAATGGGTGATACAATAACACAATGCAGTATAAGTGATGGATGGTACAATAACACAATGCAGTATAAGTGATGGGTGGTACAATAACACAATGCAGTATAAGTGACGGTTGGTACAATGCAGTATAAGTGACGGGTGGTACAATGCAGTATAAGTGATGGGTGGTACAATGCAGTATAAGTGATGGGTGGTACAATGCAGTATAAGTGATGGGTGGTACAATGCAGTATAAGTGATGGGTGGTACAATGCAGTGTAAGTGATGGGTGGTACAATAACACAATGCAGTATAAGTGACGGGTGGTACAATGCAGTATAAGTGATGGGTGGTACAATGCAGTATAAGTGATGGGTGGTACAATGCAGTATAAGTGATGGGTGGTACAATAACACAATGCAGTATAAGTGATGGGTGGTACAATAACACAATGCAGTATAAGTGATGGGTGGTACAATAACACAATGCAGTATAAGTGATGGGTGGTACAATGCAGTATAAGTGATGGGTGGTACAATAACACAATGCAGTATAAGTGACGGGTGGTACAATAACACAATGCAGTATAAGTGATGGGTGGTACAATAACACAATGCAGTATAAGTGATGGGTGGTACAATAACACAATGCAGTATAAGTGATGGGTGGTACAATAACACAATGCAGTATAAGTGATGGGTGGTACAATAACACAATGCAGTATAAGTGATGGGTGGTACAATAACACAATGCAGTATAAGTGATGGGTGGTACAATAACACAATGCAGTATAAGTGATGGATGGTACAATAACACAATGCAGTATAAGTGATGGGTGGTACAATAACACAATGCAGTATAAGTGATGGATGGTACAATAACACAATGCAGTATAAGTGATGGATGGTACAATAACACAATGCAGTATAAGTGATGGGTGGTACAATAACACAATGCAGTATAAGTGATGGGTGGTACAATAACACAATGCAGTATAAGTGATGGGTGGTACAATAACACAATGCAGTATATGTGATGGGTGGTACAATAACACAATGCAGTATAAGTGATGGGTGGTACAATACCACAATGCAGTATAAGTGATGGGTGGTACAATAACACAATGCAGTATAAGTGATGGGTGGTACAATAACACAATGCAGTATAAGTGATGGGTGGTACAATAACACAATGCAGTATAAGTGATGGGTGGTACAATAACACAATGCAGTATAAGTGATGGGTGGTACAATAACACAATGCAGTATAAGTGATGGGTGGTACAATAACACAATGCAGTATAAGTGATGGGTGGTACAATAACACAATGCAGTATAAGTGATGGGTGGTACAATAACACAATGCAGTATAAGTGATGGGTGGTACAATAACACAATGCAGTATAAGTGATGGGTGGTACAATAACACAATGCAGTATAAGTGATGGGTGGTACAATAACACAATGCAGTATAAGTGATGGGTGGTACAATGCAGTATAAGTGATGGGTGGTACAATGCAGTATAAGTGACGGTGGTACAATGCAGTATAAGTGATGGGTGGTACAATGCAGTATAAGTGATGGGTGGTACAATGCAGTATAAGTGATGGGTGGTACAATGCAGTATAAGTGATGGGTGGTACAATAACACAATGCAGTATAAGTGATGGGTGGTACAATAACACAATGCAGTATAAGTGATGGGTGGTACAATAACACAATGCAGTATAAGTGATGGGTGGTACAATGCAGTATAAGTGACGGGTGGTACAATGCAGTATAAGTGATGGGTGGTACAATGCAGTATAAGTGATGGGTGGTACAATGCAGTATAAGTGATGGGTGGTACAATGCAGTATAAGTGATGGGTGGTACAATGCAGTGTAAGTGATGGGTGGTACAATAACACAATGCAGTATAAGTGACGGGTGGTACAATGCAGTATAAGTGATGGGTGGTACAATGCAGTATAAGTGATGGGTGGTACAATAACACAATGCAGTATAAGTGACGGGTGGTACAATAACACAATGCAGTATAAGTGATGGGTGGTACAATAACACAATGCAGTATAAGTGATGGGTGGTACAATGCAGTATAAGTGATGGGTGGTACAAACAATGCAGTATAAGTGATGGGTGGTACAATGCAGTATAAGTGATGGGTGGTACAATGCAGTATAAGTGATGGGTGGTACAATACACAATGCAGTAAATGGGGTGGTACAATAACACAATGCAGTATAAGTGATGGGTGGTACAATGCAGTATAAGTGATGGGTGGTACAATAACACAATGCAGTATATGTGATGGATGGTACAATAACACAATGCAGTATAAGTGATGGGTGGTACAATAACACAATGCAGTATAAGTGATGGGTAGTACAATGCAGTATAAGTGATGGGTGGTACAATAACACAATGCAGTATAAGTGATGGGTGGTACAATAACACAATGCAGTATAAGTGATGGGTGGTACAATAACACAATGCAGTATAAGTGATGGATGGTACAATGCAGTATAAGTGATGGGTGGTACAATGCAGTATAAGTGATGGGTGGTACAATAACACAATGCAGTATAAGTGATGGGTGGTACAATAACACAATGCAGTATAAGTGATGGATGGTACAATAACACAATGCAGTATAAGTGATGGGTGGTACAATAACACAATGCAGTATAAGTGATGGGTGGTACAATAACAC
>CM026399.1:9675250-9762088 GCA_014843695.1 Archivesica marissinica
TTGTACATTAGTTAGCTAAATATACTATCTAATAACGGTGTTCTTGGTTTGTACATTAGTTAGCTAAATATACTATCTAATAACGGTGTTCGTGGTTTGTACATTAGTTAGCTAAATATACTATCTAATAACGGTGTTCGTGGTTTGTACATTAGTTAGCTAAATATACTATCTAATAACGGTGTTCTTGGTTTGTACATTAGTTAGCTAAATATACTATCTAATAACGGTGTTCGTGGTTTGTACATTAGTTAGCTAAATATACTATCTAATAACGGTGTTGATGGTTTGTACATTAGTTAGCTAAATATACTATCTAATAACGGTGTTCGTGGTTTGTACATTAGTTAGCTAAATATACTATCTAATAACGGTGTTCGTGGTTTGTACACTAGTTAGCTAAATATACTATCTAATAACGGTGTTCGTGGTTTGTACATTAGTTAGCTAAATATACTATCTAATAACGGGGTATATGGTTTGTACATTAGTTAGCTAAATATACTATCTAATAACGGGGTATATGGTTTGTACATTAGTTAGCTAAATATACTATCTAATAACGGTGTTCGTGGTTTGTACACCAGTTAGCTAAATATACTATCTAATAACGGTGTTCGTGGTTTGTACACTAGTTAGCTAAATATACTATCTAATAACGGTGTTCGTGGGTTGTACATTAGTTTGCTAAATATACTATCTAATAACGGTGTTCGCGGTTTGTACATTAGTTAGCTAAATATACTCTCTAATAACGGTGTTCGCTGTTTGTACATTAGTTTGCTAAATATACTCTCTAATAACGGTGTTCGCTGTTTGTACATTAGTTTGCTAAATATACTCTCTAATAACGGTGTTCGTGGTTTGTACATTAGTTAGCTAAATATACTATCTAATAACGGTGTTCGTGGTTTGTACATTAGTTTGCTAAATATACTATCTAATAACGGTGTTCGCGGTTTGTACATTAGTTAGCTAAATATACTATCTAATAACGGTGTTCGTGGTTTGTACATTAGTTAGCTAAATATACTCTCTAATAATGGTGTTCGCTGTTTGTAAATTAGTTTGCTAAATATACTCTCTAATAACGGTGTTCGTGGTTTGTACATTAGTTAGCTAAATATACTATCTAATAGCGGTGTTCGCGGTATGTACATTAGTTAGCTAAATATACTATCTAATAACGGTGTTCGCGGTATGTACATTAGTTAGCTAAATATACTCTCTAATAACGGTGTTCGCGGTATGTACATTAGTTAGCTAAATATACTATCTAATAGCGGTGTTCGCGGTATGTACATTAGTTAGATAAATATACTATCTAATAACGGTGTTCGCTGTTTGTACATTAGTTTGCTAAATATACTACCTAATAACGGTGTTCTTGGTTTGTCTATTAGTTAGTTAAATATACTATCTAATAACGGTGTTCGCGGTTTGTACATTAGTTAGCTAAATATACTATCTAATAACGGTGTTCGCTGTTTATACATTAGTTAGCTAAATATACTACCTAATAACAGTGTTCGTGGTTTATACATTAGTTAGCTAAATATAGTACCTAATAACGGTGTTCGTGGTTTGTACATTAGTTAGCTAAATATACTATCTAATAACGGTGTTCGCTGTTTGTACATTAGTTAGCTAAATATACTATCTAATAACGGTGTTCGTGGTTTGTACATTAGTTAGCTAAATATACTATCTAATAACGGTGTTCGTGGTTTGTACATTAGTTAGCTAAATATACTATCTAATAACGGTGTTCGTGGTTTGTACATTAGTTAGCTAAATATACTATCTAATAACGGTGTTCGCTGTTTGTACATTAGTTAGCTAAATATACTATCTAATAACGGTGTTCTTGGTTTGTACATTAGTTAGCTAAATATACTATCTAATAACGGTGTTCGCTGTTTGTCTATTAGTTAGTTAAATATACTATCTAATAACGGTGTTCGTGGTTTGTACATTAGTTAGCTAAATATAATATCTACTAACGGGGTTCGCTGTTTGTACATTAGTTAGCTAAATATACTATCTAATAACGGTGTTCTTGGTTTGTACATTAGTTAGCTAAATATACTATCTAATAACGGTGTTCGTGGTTTGTACATTAGTTAGCTAAATATACTATCTAATAACGGTGTTCGTGGTTTGTACATTAGTTAGCTAAATATACTATCTAATAACGGTGTTCGTGGTTTGTACATTAGTTAGCTAAATATACTATCTAATAACGGGGTATATGGTTTGTACATTAGTTAGCTAAATATACTATCTAATAACGGTGTTCGTGGTTTGTACATTAGTTAGCTAAATATACTATCTAATAACGGTGTTCGTGGTTTGTACATTAGTTAGCTAAATATACTATCTAATAACGGTGTTCGTGGTTTGTACATTAGTTAGCTAAATATACTATCTAATAACGGTGTTCGTGGTTTGTACATTAGTTAGCTAAATATACTACCTAATAACGGTGTTCGTGGTTTGTACATTAGTTAGCTAAATATACTATCTAATAACGGGGTTATGGTTTGTACATTAGTTAGCTAAATATACTATCTAATAACGGGGTATATGGTTTGTACATTAGTTAGCTAAATATACTATATAATAACGTGGTATATGGTTTGTACATTAGTTAGCTAAATATACTATCTAATAACGGTGTTCGTGGTTTGTACACTAGTTAGCTAAATATACTATCTAATAACGGTGTTCGTGGTTTGTACATTAGTTTGCTAAATATACTATCTAATAACGGTGTTCGCGGTTTGTACATTAGTTAGCTAAATATACTATCTAATAACGGGGTTTGTGGTTTGTACATTAGTTTGCTAAATATACTATCTAATAACGGTGTTCGTGGTTTGTACATTAGTTTGCTAAATATACTATCTAATAACGGTGTTCGTGGTTTGTACATTAGTTAGCTAAATATACTATCTAATAACGGTGTTCGCTGTTTGTACATTAGTTTGCTAAATATACTATCTAATAATGGTGTTCGGTGTTTGTAAATTAGTTTGCTAAATATACTATCTAATAACGGTGTTCGTGGTTTGTACATTAGTTAGCTAAATATACTATCTAATAACGGTGTTCGCTGTTTATACATTAGTTAGCTAAATATACTACCTAATAACAGTGTTCGTGGTTTGTACATTAGTTAGCTAAATATAGTACCTAATAACGGTGTTCGTGGTTTGTACATTAGTTAGCTAAATATACTATCTAATAACGGTGTTCGTGGTTTGTACATTAGTTAGCTAAATATACTATCTAATAACGGTGTTCGTGGTTTGTACATTAGTTAGCTAAATATACTATCTAATAACGGTGTTCGTGGTTTGTACATTAGTTAGCTAAATATACTATCTAATAACGGTGTTTGCGTGTTGTACATTAGTTAGCTAAATATACTATCTAATAACGGTGTTCGTGGTTTGTACATTAGTTAGCTAAATATACTATCTAATAACGGGTTCGCTGTTGTACATTAGTTAGCTAAATATACTATCTAATAACGGTGTTCGTGGTTTGTACATTAGTTAGCTAAATATACTATCTAATAACGGTGTTCGTGGTTGTACATTAGTTAGCTAAATATACTATCTAATAACGGTGTTCGTGGTTTGTACATTAGTTAGCTAAATATACTATCTAATAACGGTGTTCGTGGTTTGTACATTAGTTAGCTAAATATACTATCTAATAACGGTGTTCGTGGTTTGTACATTAGTTAGCTAAATATACTATCTAATAACGGGGTATATGGTTTGTACATTAGTTAGCTAAATATACTATCTAATAACGGGGTATATGGTTTGTACATTAGTTAGCTAAATATACTATCTAATAACGGTGTTCGTGGTTTGTACACCAGTTAGCTAAATATACTATCTAATAACGGTGTTCGTGGTTTGTACACTAGTTAGCTAAATATACTATCTAATAACGGTGTTCGTGGTTTGTACATTAGTTTGCTAAATATACTATCTAATAACGGTGTTCGCGGTTTGTACATTAGTTAGCTAAATATACTATCTAATAACGGTGTTCGCTGTTTGTACATTAGTTTGCTAAATATACTATCTAATAACGGTGTTCGTGGTTTGTACATTAGTTAGCTAAATATACTATCTAATAACGGTGTTCGTGGTTTGTACATTAGTTAGCTAAATATACTATCTAATAACGGTGTTCGTGGTTTGTACATTAGTTGCTAAATATACTATCTAATAACGGTGTTCGCTGTTTGTACATTAGTTTGCTAAATATACTCTCTAATAACGGTGTTCGCTGTTTGTACTAGTTAGCTAAATATACTATCTAATAACGGTGTTCGCTGTTTGTACATTAGTTAGCTAAATATACTCTCTAATAACGGTGTTCGCTGTTTGTACATAGTTAGCTAAATATACTATCTAATAACGGTGTTCGTGGTTTGTACATTAGTTAGCTAAATATACTATCTAATAACGGTGTTCGTGGTTTGTACATTAGTTTGCTAAATATACTATCTAATAACGGTGTTCGCGGTTTGTACATTAGTTAGCTAAATATACTATCTAATAACGGTGTTCGTGGTTTGTACATTAGTTGCTAAATATACTATCTAATAGCGGTGTTCGCGGTTTGTACATTAGTTAGCTAAATATACTATCTAATAACGGTGTTCGTGGTTTGTACATTAGTTAGCTAAATATACTATCTAATAACGGTGTTCGTGGTTTGTACATTAGTTAGCTAAATATACTATCTAATAACGGTGTTCGTGGTTTGTACATTAGTTAGCTAAATATACTATCTAATAACGGTGTTCGTGGTTTGTACATTAGTTAGCTAAATATACTATCTAATAACGGTGTTCGTGGTTTGTACATTAGTTAGCTAAATATACTATCTAATAACGGTGTTCGTGGTTTGTACATTAGTTAGCTAAATATACTATCTAATAACGGTGTTCTTGGTTTGTACATTAGTTAGCTAAATATACTATCTAATAACGGTGTTCGCTGTTTGTCTATTAGTTAGTTAAATATACTATCTAATAACGGTGTTCGTGGTTTGTACATTAGTTAGCTAAATATAATATCTACTAACGGGGTTCGCTGTTTGTACATTAGTTAGCTAAATATACTATCTAATAACGGTGTTCTTGGTTTGTACATTAGTTAGCTAAATATACTATCTAATAACGGTGTTCGTGGTTTGTACATTAGTTAGCTAAATATACTATCTAATAACGGTGTTCGTGGTTTGTACATTAGTTAGCTAAATATACTATCTAATAACGGTGTTCGTGGTTTGTACATTAGTTAGCTAAATATACTATCTAATAACGGTGTTCGTGGTTTGTACATTAGTTAGCTAAATATACTATCTAATAACGGTGTTTATGGTTTGTACATTAGTTAGCTAAATATACTATCTAATAACGGTGTTCGTGGTTTGTACATTAGTTAGCTAAATATACTATCTAATAACGGTGTTCGTGGTTTGTACATTAGTTAGCTAAATATACTATCTAATAACGGTGTTCGTGGTTTGTACATTAGTTAGCTAAATATACTATCTAATAACGGTGTTCGTGGTTTGTACATTAGTTAGCTAAATATACTATCTAATAACGGTGTTCGCTGTTTGTACATTAGTTAGCTAAATATACTATCTAATAACGGTGTTTGTGGTTTGTACATTAGTTAGCTAAATATACTATCTAATAACGGTGTTCGTGGTTTGTACATTAGTTAGCTAAATATACTATCTAATAACGGTGTTCGTGGTTTGTACATTAGTTAGCTAAATATACTATCTAATAACGGTGTTCGTGGTTTGTACATTAGTTAGCTAAATATACTATCTAATAACGGTGTTCGTGGTTTGTACATTAGTTAGCTAAATATACTATCTAATAACGGGGTTTGTGGTTTGTACATTAGTTAGCTAAATATACTATCTAATAACGGTGTTCGTGGTTTGTACATTAGTTAGCTAAATATACTATCTAATAACGGGGTTTATGGTTTGTACATTAGTTAGCTAAATATACTATCTAATAACGGTGTTCGTGGTTTGTACATTAGTTAGCTAAATATACTATCTAATAACGGTGTTCGTGGTTTGTACATTAGTTTGCTAAATATACTATCTAATAACGGTGTTCGTGGTTTGTACATTAGTTAGCTAAATATACTATCTAATAACGGTGTTCGTGGTTTGTACATTAGTTAGCTAAATATACTATCTAATAACGGTGTTCGCGGTTTGTACATTAGTTTGCTAAATATACTCTCTAATAACGGTGTTCGTGGTTTGTACATTAGTTAGCTAAATATACTATCTAATAACGGTGTTCGCGGTATGTACATTAGTTAGCTAAATATACTATCTAATAACGGTGTTCGCGGTTTGTACATTAGTTAGCTAAATATACTATCTAATAACGGTGTTTGTGGTTTGTACATTAGTTAGCTAAATATACTATCTAATAACGGTGTTATGGTTTGTACATTAGTTAGCTAAATATACTATCTAATAACGTGGTATTGGTTTGTACATTAGTTAGCTAAATATACTATCTAATAACGGTGTTCGTGGTTTGTACATTAGTTAGCTAAATATACTATCTAATAACGGTGTTCGTGGTTTGTACATTAGTTAGCTAAATATACTATCTAATAACGGTGTTCGTGGTTTGTACATTAGTTAGCTAAATATACTATCTAATAACGGTGTTCGTGGTTTGTACATTAGTTAGCTAAATATACTATCTAATAACGGTGTTCGCTGTTTATACATTAGTTAGCTAAATATACTACCTAATAACAGTGTTCGTGGTTTATACATTAGTTGGCTAAATATAGTACCTAATAACGGTGTTCGTGGTTTGTACATTAGTTAGCTAAATATACTATCTAATAACGGTGTTCGTGGTTTGTACATTAGTTAGCTAAATATACTATCTAATAACGGTGTTCGTTGTTTGTACATTAGTTAGCTAAATATACTATCTAATAACGGTGTTCTTGGTTTGTACATTAGTTAGCTAAATATACTATCTAATAACGGTGTTCGCTGTTTGTCTATTAGTTAGTTAAATATACTATCTAATAACGGTGTTCGTGGTTTGTACATTAGTTAGCTAAATATAATATCTACTAACGGGGTTCGCTGTTTGTACATTAGTTAGCTAAATATACTATCTAATAACGGTGTTCTTGGTTTGTACATTAGTTAGCTAAATATACTATCTAATAACGGTGTTCGTGGTTTGTACATTAGTTAGCTAAAGTATACTACCTAATAACGGTGTTCGTGGTTTGTACATTAGTTAGCTAAATATACTATCTAATAACGGTGTTCGTGGTTTGTACATTAGTTAGCTAAATATACTATCTAATAACGGTGTTCATGGTTTGTACATTAGTTAGCTAAATATACTATCTAATAACGGTGTTCGTGGTTTGTACATTAGTTAGCTAAATATACTATCTAATAACGGTGTTCGTGGTTTGTACATTAGTTAGCTAAATATACTATCTAATAACGGTGTTCGTGGTTTGTACATTAGTTAGCTAAATATACTATCTAATAACGGTGTTCTTGGTTTGTACATTAGTTAGCTAAATATACTATCTAATAACGGTGTTCGTGGTTTGTACATTAGTTAGCTAAATATACTATCTAATAACGGGGTATATGGTTTGTACATTAGTTAGCTAAATATACTATCTAATAACGGGGTATATGGTTTGTACATTAGTTAGCTAAATATACTATCTAATAACGTGGTATATGGTTTGTACATTAGTTAGCTAAATATACTATCTAATAACGGTGTTCGTGGTTTGTACATTAGTTAGCTAAATATACTATCTAATAACGGTGTTCGTGGTTTGTACATTAGTTAGCTAAATATACTATCTAATAACGGTGTTCGTGGTTTGTACATTAGTTTGCTAAATATACTATCTAATAACGGTGTTCGTGGTTTGTACATTAGTTAGCTAAATATACTATCTAATAACGGTGTTCGTGGTTTGTACATTAGTTTGCTAAATATACTATCTAATAACGGTGTTCGTGGTTTGTACATTAGTTTGCTAAATATACTATCTAATAACGGTGTTCGCGGTTTGTACATTAGTTAGCTAAATATACTCTCTAATAACGTTGTTCGCTGTTTGTACATTAGTTTGCTAAATATACTCTCTAATAATGGTGTTCGCTGTTTGTAAATTAGTTTGCTAAATATACTCTCTAATAACGGTGTTCGTGGTTTGTACATTAGTTAGCTAAATATACTATCTAATAGCGGTGTTCGCGGTATGTACATTAGTTAGCTAAATATACTATCTAATAACGGTGTTCGTAGTTTGTACATTAGTTTGCTAAATATACTATCTAATAACGGTGTTCGCTGTTTGTACATTAGTTAGCTAAATATACTATCTAATAACGGTGTTCGTGGTTTGTACATTAGTTAGCTAAATATACTATCTAATAACGGTGTTCGTGGTTTGTACATTAGTTAGCTAAATATACTATCTAATAACGGTGTTCGTGGTTTGTACATTAGTTAGCTAAATATACTATCTAATAACGGTGTTCGTGTTGTACATTAGTTAGCTAAATATACTATCTAATAACGGTGTTCGTGGTTTGTACATTAGTTAGCTAAATATACTATCTAATAACGGGTTCGTGTTGTACATTAGTTAGCTAAATATACTATCTAATAACGGTGTTCGTGGTTTGTACATTAGTTAGCTAAATATACTATCTAATAACGGTGTTCGTGGTTTGTACATTAGTTAGCTAAATATACTATCTAATAACGGTGTTCGTGGTTGTACATTAGTTAGCTAAATATACTATCTAATAACGGTGTTCGTGGTTTGTACATTAGTTAGCTAAATATACTATCTAATAACGGTGTTCGTGGTTTGTACATTAGTTAGCTAAATATACTATCTAATAACGGTGTTCGTGGTTTGTACATTAGTTAGCTAAATATACTATCTAATAACGGTGTTCGTGGTTTGTACATTAGTTAGCTAAATATACTATCTAATAACGGTGTTCGTGGTTTGTACATTAGTTAGCTAAATATACTATCTAATAACGGTGTTCGTGGTTTGTACATTAGTTAGCTAAATATACTATCTAATAACGGTGTTCGTGGTTTGTACATTAGTTAGCTAAATATACTATCTAATAACGGTGTTCGTGGTTTGTACATTAGTTAGCTAAATATACTATCTAATAACGGTGTTCGCTGTTTGTACATTAGTTAGCTAAATATACTATCTAATAACGGTGTTCGTGGTTTGTACATTAGTTAGCTAAATATACTATCTAATAACGGTGTTCGTGGTTTGTACATTAGTTAGCTAAATATACTATCTAATAACGGTGTTCGTGGTTTGTACATTAGTTAGCTAAATATACTATCTAATAACGGTGTTCGCTGTTTGTACATTAGTTGCTAAATATACTTCTAATAACGGTGTTCGGTTTGTACTAGTTAGCTAAATATATCTAATAACGGTGTTCGTGTTTGTACATTAGTTAGCTAAATATACTATCTAATAACGGTGTTCGTGTTTGTACATAGTTAGCTAAATATACTATCTAATAACGGTGTTCGTGGTTTGTACATTAGTTAGCTAAATATACTATCTAATAACGGTGTTCGTGGTTTGTACATTAGTTAGCTAAATATACTATCTAATAACGGTGTTCGTGGTTTGTACATTAGTTAGCTAAATATACTATCTAATAACGGTGTTCGTGGTTTGTACATTAGTTAGCTAAATATACTATCTAATAACGGTGTTCGTGGTTTGTACATTAGTTAGCTAAATATACTATCTAATAACGGTGTTCGTGGTTTGTACATTAGTTAGCTAAATATACTATCTAATAACGGTGTTCGTGGTTTGTACATTAGTTAGCTAAATATACTATCTAATAACGGTGTTCGTGGTTTGTACATTAGTTAGCTAAATATACTATCTAATAACGGTGTTCGTGGTTTGTACATTAGTTAGCTAAATATACTATCTAATAACGGTGTTCGTGGTTTGTACATTAGTTAGCTAAATATACTATCTAATAACGGTGTTCGTGGTTTGTACATTAGTTAGCTAAATATACTATCTAATAACGGTGTTCGTGGTTTGTACATTAGTTAGCTAAATATACTATCTAATAACGGTGTTCGTGGTTTGTACATTAGTTAGCTAAATATACTATCTAATAACGGTGTTCGTGGTTTGTACATTAGTTAGCTAAATATACTATCTAATAACGGTGTTCGTGGTTTGTACATTAGTTAGCTAAATATACTATCTAATAACGGTGTTCGTGGTTTGTACATTAGTTAGCTAAATATACTATCTAATAACGGTGTTCGTGGTTTGTACACTAGTTAGCTAAATATACTATCTAATAACGGTGTTCGTGGTTTGTACATTAGTTAGCTAAATATACTATCTAATAACGGTGTTCGTGGTTTGTACACTAGTTAGCTAAATATACTATCTAATAACGGTGTTCGTGGTTTGTACATTAGTTAGCTAAATATACTATCTAATAACGGTGTTCGTGGTTTGTACACTAGTTAGCTAAATATGTTATCTAATAACGGTGTTCGTGGTTTGTACACTAGTTAGCTAAATATACTATCTACTAACGGGGTATATGGTTTGTACATTAGTTAGCTAAATATACTATCTAATAACGGTGTTCGTGGTCTGTACATTAGTTAGCTAAATATACTATCTACTAACGGGGTATATGGTTTGTACATTAGTTAGCTAAATATACTATCTAATAACGGTGTTCGTGGTTTGTACATTAGTTAGCTAAATATACTATCTACTAACGGGGTATATGGTTTGTACATTAGTTAGCTAAATATACTATCTAATAACGGTGTTCGTGGTTTGTACATTAGTTAGCTAAATATACTATCTAATAACGGTGTTCGTGGTTTGTACATTAGTTAGCTAAATATATTATCTAATAACGGTGTTCGTGGTTTGTACATTAGTTAGCTAAATATACTATCTAATAACGGTGTTCGTGGTTTGTACATTAGTTAGCTAAATATATTATCTAATAACGGTGTTCGTGGTTTGTACATTAGTTAGCTAAATATACTATCTAATAACGGTGTTCGTGGTTTGTACATTAGTTAGCTAAATATACTATCTAATAACGGTGTTCGTGGTTTGTACATTAATTAGCTAAATATACTATCTCATACTGCAATGTTTATACCATACTAGTGGTCCCATAGGATACTGCAATGCTTAGACCATACTAGTGGCCCCATACGATACTGCAATGTTTAGACCATACTAGTGGCCCCGTACGATACTGCAATGTTTAGACCATACTAGTGGCCCCGTACGATACTGCAATGTTTAGACAATACTAGTGGTCCCGTACGATACTGCAATGTTTAGACCATACTAGTGGTCCCATACGATACTGCAATGTTTAGACCACACTAGTGGCGCCATACGATACTGCAATGTTTATACCATACTAGTGGCCCCATACGATACTGCAATGTTTAGACCATACTAGTGGTCCCATACGATACTGCAATGTTTAGACAACACTAGTGGCGCCATACGATACTGCAATGTTTAGACCATACTAGTGGCTCCATACGATACTGCAATGTTTAGACCATACTAGTGGCCCCATACGATACTGCAATATTTAGACCATACTAGTGGCCCCATACGATACTGCAATGTTTAGACCACACTAGTGGCCCCATACGATACTGCAATGTTTAGACCACACTAGTGGCCCCATACGATACTGCAATGTTTAGACCACACTAGTGGCGCCATACGATACTGCAATGTTTAGACCACACTAGTAGCGCCATATGATACTGCAATGTATAAACCATACTAGTATACTAGTAGCCCCGTACGATACTGTAATGTTTAGACCATACTAGTGGCCCCATGCGATACTGCAATGTTTAGACCATACTAGTAGTCCCTTACGATACTGCAATGTTTAGATCATACTAGTGGTCCCATACGAAGCTGCAATGTTTAGGCCCTACTAGTGGATCCATACGATACTGCAATATTTAGGCCCTACTAGTGGCCCCATACGATACTGCAATGTTTAGACCCTACTCGTGGTCCCATACGATACTGCAATGTTTAGACCATGTTAGTGGCCCCATGCGATACTGCAATGTTTAGACCATGTTAGTGGCCCCATACGATACTGCAATGTTTAGGCCCTACTAGTGGTCCCATACGATACTGCAATGTTTAGGCCCTACTAGTGGATCCATACGATACTGCAATGTTTAGGCCCTTCTAGTGGCCCCATACGATACTGCAATGTTTGGCCCTACTAGTGGTCCCATACGATACTGCAATGTTTAGGTAGTGATTTCTATACTAACTTACCTGGGTAACACAGGGTGACACACTGCTAAGTGGAAGTCAGTACTATACGTGTACACCATGGTGGTGTCCTGCGTGCGCAGTTATCATTGAATACAAATAGAACATGTTTGGGAATCTGATTAGAGTGGTGGTACCTATGCTCGGCGTATACCTATGCTCGACGTATTCTTATGCTCGGCGTATTTTCCATTTCCATCCGTATTTAAAATATTATATAGTTCTAGGCTAATTTCGCGGACAGAGCTGAAGCATTGATCAATAGCATTCCGTTGCGCATATCGGTAGCCTGATGCAACTGTCACGTGACTGGTCCAGCAGACGAATATAAGCAAGCAAATCATTGGGAGAATATTGCCATCGAAACTGATACGGTCTATTAGCAATTCAGGTAGCTATCCGAATTTTAAAAATCTACACCTAACCAAAAAATAGTTTCTATACTATTTCTGATTTAAAAAAAACAAGTACGCCGTGCATAGGTGCCCTGAAGTATTCAGTTCCCCATATAAACGGGTACCGACCGACACCGTTGCGAAAGCTGTTTTGAGCAGCACGGTCACGTGATGAAGCTAAAACTGTCACCAAGAGTTTTTTGAAAGTTGTTTTCACGAATTAAGAAAATAATAATATACGGCACAGTGCAATTAACATTTTGTACTGGTCAGTGTGTGTGTGTGTGTGTGTGTGTGTGTGTGTGTGTGTGTGTGTGTGTGTGACGCTTATTTATCGTCGCTACCGGTTGCCCATATGAGCGACGCCTCCTGAAGAGATTAGTCATTTTAGATTGTTGGAGGATAGTGCAATGATACAGACAGAGACCCATTCTAAAGTCTCCTCTGGTTCGTTTACGTGCACAGTGTAAAGCACCGACACTAGACCTCGGTTTAATGTCCCATCTGAAAGACTGTTAATCTTATTACGGTCAGACGGGGGATCGAACCTGCGATCCCTGGATTATCAGTCCAGCGTGTTACCACTGGACTACAGATCCATCTGTACCGATTACTTGTAATAAATGTTCAGTTTTATATTCAGCAAATCGACAAAATTGGAACAATCGTGGAAGTCGTGATAGCGCAGTGGATGCGCGTTCGCTTCAGGTGCGAAAGGTCCGGAGTTCGAGCCCCACTGGAGCCGTTACGATTGTGCCCTTAGGCAAGGCATTTAAATTCCACGTTGCCTCTTCTCTCTCCCTCGTGGCGATGGATTCCATCAGGAATGAGGTCTCGAGAGTGATTTATATAAGTTGAAATAACTTGTTTCGCAATCGAGTTAAAATAAATTTCTATAAACTAATGATACAGACAGAGACCCATTCCAGAATCTCCTCTGGTTCTTTTACGTGCACGGTGGCACGGTGTACAGCACCGACACGAGACCTCGGTTTAACGTTCCATCTGAAAGACTGTTAATTTTATTAGGGTCAGACGGGGGATCGAACCTGCGATCCCTGAATTACCAGTCCAGCGTGTACTATCTTCCAAAACTCTAAAATGACTAATCTCTTCAGGAGGCGTGACTCACGTGGGCAACCGGTAGCGACGATAAATAAACGTAAAACACACAAATCATGAGAATTATATATGCAACACGTGCATGACGGAGATAATCATGGGGACCAACGTTCAATTATGGCGAGCCAGGATTAGGACATTCCTACAACCTAATATGTGCAGATGTGCTAGCCTAGAAACATTGAGTATTGGACACAAACGTATTTCATTGTGCATACGTATTTCACTATTTCTCCTGTTCGCTGCATAAAGTGTTCAGCTGAATCAGGTCCTGGTCCCGAACTACGAGAACGCAACGTCCGTCAACGTGGTAGCGGTCGCGGTGGTCGCCAATCTACAACCAGGATACAGAGTACTGCTTCTGCTGATATCGACTTTAGAGCGATGTCGGCGGGAGGTATCAAATTCTCTCTGCACAACAACCCAACATACAAAACATTGAAACATCAGCTAGCCAGCATTCCATAGCATCGTGGCTGAATCCCTCTCAACCGTCACATGATAATATCTATGACGTCACTACACCAGATATTGGTCAATTAGATCAGGATTTTGACTCAGAACACAATTCAGGTGATATTAATATGACATCGATCCTGTTAGACATACGTTCCGAAGTGAAGAATTTAAGCAAGAAAGTTGACGGTATGGAAAGATCGGTGAACGAAATAAAGCGAGAAAACAAAGAGATTAAATACATAGACAAAAATACAGCCGATCAACTTTCGGAAGAATTGAAATCTGTTAATCTGCAGTTATCGAAACGTTCCTCCAGACAGGACTAGATATTCATAGCCGCAGAAACAACCTTAAATTTCACGGAGTAGAATTGTCAGAAAACGAACCTGGAACTCAAACGGAAAGTAAGGTGCGTGAGGACATTACATACAATTTAGGTATCGATGGCGATCCAGTAGACATTGAAAACGCTTACAGACTTCCTGGTAAAAATGCGCGTCCAATTATCGTCCAACTCCCAACCATACTATGCCCAGCGTGAACTGTTGTTGCAGGCCTTTCGCGAAAATCGTAAAGTGGGAGACGTCAGTGATAGGGTAGTGGAAGACTTACCAGAAAACATTGTAAAAGTTCGTACAGGACTATACCCATTCCTAAATCAATGTTATGGTGAGGGGAAGAAGGTCCACTTCAAATTAGATAAACTGGTAGTAGACGGGCAATCATTTCATGTATGATCAAGCACAGAATAAACCCATATATGTGTCCAAATAGGATAGCGGTCAAGGCCTACACCAACAGAACAGTAATATTTCGAATTTAAAGCTGTGCTCGCTTAATATACAAGGTCTAAAGAAATATGAAGACACTATAATATTTACCCAATTTTGTTCACAGATTATATGAGATATGGCAAACCGGAAGTTCGAGCTGTCTTCTGCGACATTTCTAAAGCCTTTGACAGAGTATGGCACAAAGGTCTCCTCCATAAACTTGGTTCCATTGGCATAGCTGGTTCTCTTCTTTCTTGGTTCGAGTCCTATCTCTCTAATAGGAAACAGAGAGTCGTATTCGCAAATACCACCTCTTCGTGGGCACCTGTAAACGCCGGCGTCCCACAAGGATCGATTCTAGGCCCTCTACTGTTTCTAATCTATATAAATGACATAGTCACAGATGTTGAAGCCAAAATACGTTTGTTTGCTGACGACACAAACCTATATGTCATAGTCGACGATCCAGTATCCTCGGCAACACTCCTAAATAGAGATCTGGCACGAATGCACTTCTGGTCCGAATTATGGTTAGTTACATTCAACCCAAACAAAACAGAGTCAGTTCTGTTCACTAGAAAACGTCGCAAACTTCCTCACCCAATCATATCTATGGATCAAAATCATATAAAACAAGTGGAAAATCACAAGCACCTCGGCCTTACCTTCTCTGACGACGGATCGTGGTCATCCCACATAACCTCATCGTTAAACAAGGCATGGCAACGAATTGGAATCTTACGATCCCTCAAATACATTCTCTCCCGCCCGAGTCTCCAGCGTATGTACGTCTCTTTCATTAGACCTCCTAGCATATGCTGATGTAGTCTGGGACAACTGTTCCAACACATTAAGCAACGACATCGAGGCAGTGCAAAACGAAGCAGCCCGCAGTCAGTGGTGCTACTAAGCTTTGTAACCTCAACCGTCTCCGGAACGATCTCAACTGGGAAACCCTTGCATCGAGACGTAAATACCATAGATGTATTATCTTCTTTAAAATGAGGAACAATCTAACTCCCACATATCTTTCTGACATCATACCACAACAATCCATTCAAACCTACTCCCTACGTTCCGTTCCTGACGTCCCTTTAATACACACTAAAACGCAAGCGTATGCTCATTCATTTCTTCCAGCAACCATCCGTGATTGGAACTCTCTCCCTTATGACACCCGTAACTCCATAAATGTATCCAAATTTAAATCCAAACTCAGCAAGCCTAAGAAATATTCTCCTCTATACGACGTGGGAACCAGGAGGCTTCAGATTCTCCATGCTCATCTACGACTAGGATGTAGTTCTTTGAATTTCGACCTACATCGCAAACACATTGTTGAATCGCCAAACTGTGCCTGTGGAGCAATGGAAACAGCGATGCATTACCTTACGCAGTGCCCACGATACAACAATGCTCGTCGCCTACGTTTGTCCAATATCCATTGCGCACTGACAACAAATAATCTTATGTATGGCGACGATCGTTTACCATTCAAAAACAACAAATCCATCTTTGTAACTGTCCAGGCTTACATTGCAGCTACAAAGAGGTTTGATGCATGATCCGACTACCTGGTGGGTATTCCAGGTCCATCCTTCCTTTCCTGTGTGTCACAGCAACCCATTTCATTTCATCCCATTTACTAAATTTCCATACCTTTCAATTCAGTTCACCACCAATTAGTGCACGCATGATGACAAAACGTGTTACAAATTGCCCCAAAGTACGCATACAAGCACCCAAGACCAACCGGGGCTAAAGAACTCAAGACAATGCCCGTCATGTCTCGCTAACCGCTCTCAATGCTAACAACTGTATATTGTAACATCCTCATGGAAAGGAATTTACATAAAGCTCTCAGCTTGTTTTCCAATCCATTTCAGATATCCTGTTGTATTTATATACCGTATATATATTGAATGAATTGAATAAAATATGTTTAAACTATATCTGGCGATCAGTGGTTTACGTACTTTGAAAAGTTATTCTCGCCCCTAAATCATAACGATAACAATAATGACCCACATGTATCGATATTGGATACTGTTACAAGGGAGACAACTCCTGAGTGCTTAAGTGAACTGAAGAGGAAATACGTTACTGTATCGTTTCACTGGGGGGATTTTCTTTAAAAAAACTTTATTTATTTTACAACGAGTGCGAAGCAAGTTTTAACAACTGATGAAAGTGTATATGTGGTCATTCATGTGGGAGGAAATCGAAGTACCCGAAGAAAACCCACCTGTCCGATCTGGCGACCATCGTACCATCTCACATACTTCCCGGTCCGAGGATCGAACCCGGGTCGCATTGGTGAGAAGCGAAATTGTGCTCCAGGCATTGATGGAATTAGTTTAGAAATGTTTAAATGTACAATAGGCGTTTTTCTGCGGTATATGACAACTCTGTTTAACTGTATATTTAACAGTGGTAATTTTCCAGCAGATTGGAGTGAACGTATCATTTCACCTATGCATAAAAAAGGCTCCAAATATGATCTTAATAACTATATGGCCATGTCATTGTCAAATAGTATCAGTAAAATATTCATTAATGTACTGTCTAGACGATTTACGTTATGGTGTGAAAGGAACACTGTAATATACGAGTGTCAGGCTGGTTTTAGACGTGGATATAGCTATAGACAACATCTTTAATCTTCAAGCACTCATACAAAAATACATATCACGTAAACGGGGTAGGTTCTATGTGTTCTATGTGGATTACCGTAAAGCCTTTGATAGTTGTTCTCATATCAAGGTGTGGTAGGGTCTTGCAAGAAACGGTATTCATGGACAATTCATAGCCATCAATGTACGATCAGCTAAAGTCGTGCGTTAAAGTGTCTAACGGACTAACACTCTTCTTTCGGTGTAACATCGGGACTAAACAAGGTTGTGTTTCATCTTCAATACTATTTCCCCTGTTTATGAATGACCTTAGCAATTACTTAAGAACAATTTCCACCCATGGAAAATATGTATCCGATGTAACTGGTAATGGATATGCGTTTATGTTTGCCGACGATGTGTATTGCTGATACGTGTATACATTTACAGAGACAGTTCAACCACATGTTCTAATGATACAGGTATGCAGCTGAACTGTGATAAATATAAAGTGATGATCTTTCGTAACGGCGGGCCCTTGCGTGCATACGAAAAATGGTTCTACAACGGGAAAAGGCTAGAGGTGGTACCATACTATAAATACTTAGGTGCATTCTTCACGCCTAAGATGGGTTGGATTATGACGAGAGAAACCTCAGTGAAGCAGGCATCAAAAGCAGTAGCAACCATCTTTAAGTTTCAGAAACACTTCGGATACTTTCAGGCACCAGAGGCTTTCAAATTATTCGACTCCACGGTCCAACCTATATTGTGCTATGCTTCTGATGTTTGGGGGTACCAATACTCTGAGTGTACAGAAAGAGTACCTATTAAATTGTGCAAACGTGTGTGTGGACTCAAATTTCTTTGCATTAAGAGAGTGTGGACGGTCTCCAATATGTTAAGAACTTGAGGTGTATCACGTATTGGGGTAAGCTATATGTTAAGAACTTACGGTGCATCAAGTATTGGGGTAAGCTATATGTTAAGAACTTACGATGCATCAAGTATTGGGGTAAGCTATATGTTAAGAACTTACGGTGCATCAAGTATTGGGGTAAGCTATATGTTAAGAACTTACGGTGCATCACGTATAGGGGTAAGCTATATGTTAAGAACTTACGGTGCATCAAGTATTGGGGTAAGCTATATGTTAAGAACTTACGGTGCATCAAGTATTGGGGTAGCTATATGTTAAGAACTTAAGGTGCATCACGTATTGGGGTAAGCTATATGTTAACAACTTAAGGTGCATCACGTATTGGGGTAAGCTATATGTTAAGAACTTACGGTGCATCACGTATTGGGGTAAGCTATATGTTAAGAACTTACGGTGCATCAAGTATTGGGGTAAGCTACTCAAAATGACAAATGATAGATATGCAAGACAGTGTTATATAATGTTAAACAATATTGATGAATCTGCCAGACGAACATGGGCAACATGGAGATAATCACAATAAGCTTTAAGCTTCCGATTTTCGTTTGTATAGCTATACAATAGATATGTACTGTACATAATGAACGTTTGTATAGCTATACAATAGATATGTACTGTACATAATGAACGTTTGTATAGCTATACAATAGATATGTACTGTACATAATGAACGTTTGTATAGCTATACAATAGATATGTACTGTACATAATGAACGAATAAATATGTTTAAATCAACATGTATTAAACAAGTACTGTTTAAGAACGGATTTGGATATGTGTGGATAGCTCAAAATGATACTTGATGCAAGTATGTTTTACAGACTATTTACAAATAGATTAAAAGACTGTGCAATACAGAAAATACAGGCAAATATTCAACTGTCCTTGATACTGAACGATACTTGACGCTCGAGTTACAATATACATGTATGCGTAAAAGACGCTCTGGTCATAATCTTATGATTGAGAAGGGAAGGCACTCGAACATTGACAGCGACTATCGGTATTGCCCGTACTGCCTTCAGAACTATATTTACTCTGCTTCAACACTAGATGGTTAAACAGGATAACCAATGCACACGTGTTTTATACAATTATGTCTGACGGAAACAGTAACAGTGTATATGCAATCGCAAAATGTGTTACGTAAGCATTTGCCCTTAGTGAAAACTATATAGAAACGCTCAGTACTTGATACTATATACACATCAGCTATAGATGTATCTATATATGAACTCTCAGTACTTGAAACTATATACACACCAGCTATAGATGTATCTATATATGAACGCTCAGTACTTGATACTATATACACACCAGCTATAGATGTATCTATATATGAACTATCAGTACTTGATACTATATACACATCAGCTATTGATGTATCTATATATGAACTCTCAGTACTTGATACTATATACACACCAGCTATAGATGTATCTATATATGAACTCTCAGTACTTGATACTATATACACACCAGCTATCTATATAGATGTATCTATATATGAACTCTCAGTACTTGATACTATATACACACCAGCTATAGATGTATCTATATATGAACTCTCAGTACTTGATACTATATACACACCAGCTATAAATGTATCTATATATGAACTCTCAGTACTTGATACTATATACACACCAGCTATAGATGTATCTATATATGAACTCTCAGTACTTGATACTATATACACATCAGCTATAGATGTATCTATATATGAACTCTCAGTACTTGATACTATATACACATCAGCTATAGATGTATCTATATATGAACTATCAGTACTTGATACTATATACACATCAGCAGCTGCTATAGATGTATCTATATATGAACGCTCAGTACTTGATACTATATACACACCAGCTATAGATGTATCTATATATGCACTCTCAGTACTTGATACTATATACACACCAGCTATAGATGTATCTATATATGAACTATCAGTACTTGATACTATATACACACCAGCTATAGATGTATCTATATATAAACTCCCAGTACTTGATACTATATACACACCAGCTATAGATGTATCTATATATGAACTCTCAGTACTTGATACTATACACATCAGCTATAGATGTATATATATATAAACTCTCAGTACCTGATACTATATACACACCAGCTATAGATGTATATATATATAAACTCTCAGTACTTGATACTATATACACATCAGCTATAGATGTATCTATATATGAACTCTCAGTACTTGATACTATATACACATCAGCTATAGATGTATCTATATATAAACTCTCAGTACTTGATACTATATACACATCAGCTATAGATGTATCTATATATAAACTCTCAGTACTTGATACTATATACACATCAGCTATAGATGTATCTATATATGAACTCTCAGTACTTGATACTATATACACATCAGCTATAGATGTATCTATATATGAACTCTCAGTACTTGATACTATATACACATCAGCTATAGATGTATCTATATATGAACTCTCAGTACTTGATACTATATACACATCAGCTATAGATGTATCTATATATGAACTCTCAGTACTTGATACTATATACACATCAGCTATAGATGTATCTATATATGAACTCTCAGTACTTGATACTATATACACATCAGCAGCTGCTATAGATGTATCTATATATGAACGCTCAGTACTTGATACTATATACACACCAGCTATAGATGTATCTATATATGAACTCTCAGTACTTGATACTATATACACATCAGCTATTGATGTATCTATATATGAACTCTCAGTACTTGATACTATATACACACCAGCTATAGATGTATTTATATATGAACTCTCAGTACTTGATACTATATACACACCAGCTATAGATGTATCTATATATGAACTCTCAGTACTTGATACTATATACACACCAGCTATAGATGTATTTATATATGAACTCTCAGTACTTGATACTATATACACACCAGCTATAGATGTATCTATATATGAACTCTCAGTACTTGATACTATATACACACCAGCTATAGATGTATCTATATATGAACTCTCAGTACTTGATACTATATACACACAGCTATAGATGTATCTATATATGAACTCTCAGTACTTGATACTATATACACACCAGCTATAGATGTATCTATATATGAACTCTCAGTACTTGATACTATATACACACCAGCTATAGATGTATTTATATATGAACTCTCAGTACTTGATACTATATACACACCAGCTATAGATGTATCTATATATGAACTCTCAGTACTTGATACTATATACACACCAGCTATAGATGTATCTATATATGAACTCTCAGTACTTGATACTATATACACACCAGCTATAGATGTATTTATATATGAACTCTCAGTACTTGATACTATATACACACCAGCTATAGATGTATTTATATATGAACTCTCAGTACTTGATACTATATACACACCAGCTATAGATGTATTTATATATGAACTCTCAGTACTTGATACTATATACACACCAGCTATAGATGTATTTAACTATGCAATTACGGGAACCTTTCATTTATATTGTTGTTCATTTATGCATTGTAAGTATATGTATGTGCATACTTTAAATGAACACAAATAGTAGAAAGTATTTAACATCAAGAATATGCTCTGAATGACTGTATAATGGGATGGAGGCCTTATACAATGTATATGACAATACACCTTATGTTATGTTATAGGGGATCACCTTATACGCACTACATTTGGAACCCCGCATTATACATATTGTTTAAAATACATTGTAGTACACAGTTCTATAGCGATCTTACAAACTTGTGGCTTTCATCTAATGTTGCAACGGTTCTTATCGGGGTATTTGGGGAACACAGAAACAAAGGTATATGTAAGCGCTAATATATATATATGTTGTAACATCATTCAAAATGTAGTAATTTATGTATATCTTATGGGAAATATATGCGTTCATGGTTAGCTATCAAATGGGACATGTCCCGATTAGATGATGGCATTATAATAACCCATGTTAGATCCGAGAAGCCTCCTGCTATGGACATGTTACAATGTTCTGGAATACTCTCTGCTCTTGCTTGTCATTAGTTCTGATGTCAGAGGCAAATCAATGCAATTGTATTGTTCTATGTTTGTGACTAGGGAAATTCAGGATTGCCCAACACTTTACGGATTTGCCTACTATAATTCACACACCTTTTGTGCCGTGATGCATTCTTTATATGAAATATTCAATTATTCAGCATACCTGTCAAACAGAACAGTATTGAACACTGGTTAAGTGCACACAATGCTCTCTTCATAAATTCAATAAATAATTATATTGGCAATGGTGGCGTTGAAAACGTATGTCATGCTAACTATGATATGCAGCACAGTTATCTTTAACTCTTTCACCGCCAATGTCGCATAAAAGCGACTTTGTAAAAAAGTAGAGAACCCGATCGGACAGAACAGAACATAGCGTCTGATCAGGCTATTTGCTGATTGCTCTTCAGACAGTGGAGTTCGGAAGCACCTGTCCGAATAGCAAACAACATAGATCCTGATCAGACGCGGCGTTACGCCGCGGCTGATCTGGATCTATGTTGTTTGCACATGCTCTGAATTTAATCGGCGCTGAAAGAGTTAAACGATGATAGCATAATTGATATTCAAATCAACAACCAATTATTATATGTATTCCGGATATATGTGCCTTGTAGAAATCATTCAATAGCTATCTTCAGGGATTATATTGATCGGATTTATGATGTATGTAATGCGTATAACGACCACGGAACAGTGGTTTTCATGGGCGACTATAACTCGAGTTGCGATACGAATTTCTCGCCTGATAGTAGATGTGTATATTGAAACAATGTTCTGTCTCTTTCGAATATGCCACAGATGGATCTGTAGTCCAGTGGTAGCACGCTGTACTGGTAATCCAGGGATCGCAGGTTCGATCCCCCGTCTGACCCTAATAAAATTAACAGTCTTTCAGATGGGACTTTAAACAGAGGTCTCGTGTCGGTGCTTTAGACCGTGCACGTAAAATAAACGATTGAGACTCTGGAATGTGTCTCTGTCCGTATCATGCACTATCCTCCAAAAATCTAAAATGACTAATCTCTTCAGGAGACGTCGCTCATATGGTAGATAGATAGATAGATTCCTTATTATCCTCCATTATAGGAGAGCAACCGGTAGCGACGATAAATAAACGTAAAGCACACATCGTATATGTACCCAGTTCATTTACTGGACATATGTAGAGGTGCAGACAAAACGTGTGTGTCTTATGACGGCAAATTTGAAACCTTTATTGATTACCGGTATATATTGATATCTGTTGAACAACTTTATTTAATTAGCTAAGTTGTGATATTATCGATAACTCGTTAAATGTGTCGCGTCATAGGCCAGTAATATGCTCAATTTATATAATCAACAATGAAGTATCGTATGGTAATGCACAAGCAATCTCAATGAAGTATCGTATGGTAATGCACAATCAATCGCATTGAAGTATCGTATGGTAATGCACAAGCAATCTCAATGAAGTATCGTATGGTAATGCACAAGCAATCTCAATGAAGTATCGTATGGTAATGCACAAGCAATCTCGTGGAAGTATCGTATGGTAATGCACAAGCAATCTCGTGGAAGTATCGTATGGTAATGCACAAGCAATCACATTGAAGTATCGTATGGTAATGCACAAGCAATCGCATTGAAGTATCGTATGGTAATGCACAAGCAATCTCATTGAAGTATCGTATGGTAATGCACAAGCAATCTCGTGGAAGTATCGTATGGTAATGCACAAGCAATCACATTGAAGTATCGTATGGTAATGCACAAGCAATCGCATTGAAGTATCGTATGGTAATGCACAAGCAATCTCATTGAAGTATCGTATGGTAATGCACAAGCAATCTCGTGGAAGTATCGTATGGTAATGCACAATCAATCGCATTGAAGTATCGTATGGTAATGCACAAGCAATCTCGTGGAAGTATCGTATGGTAATGCACAAGCAATCTCGTGGAAGTATCGTATGGTAATGCACAAGCAATCTCAATGAAGTATCGTATGGTAATGCACAAGCAATCTCGTGGAAGTATCGTATGGTAATGCACAAGCAATCTCGTGGAAGTATCGTATGGTAATGCACAAGCAATCTCGTGGAAGTATCGTATGGTAATGCACAAGCAATCTCAATGAAGTATCGTATGGTAATGCACAAGCAATTTCATTGAAGTATCGTATGGTAATGCACAAGCAATCTGTTGGAGGCAAGTAAGTGATTCTCGTATTGAGCTATTCATTGAGATTGCTATCGTATTGAGCATCCGTTATGTAAAAGTCGGTTATGTCGAATTATCCGGTTATCTCGAAGTTGTATCAAAGTCCCGTTTCAGACACTATCATTTTTACATATAACTGGATATGTTTATATCGAATTTCGTTAAGTCAAACTTCGGTTATGTCGAAGTATTGTGTTCGGTAGACGGAATTCGACATAACGGATGTAGACTGTACATTCCAACCAGACCGTGGTAGCAGTAGCCTATACCGGTGGCAGTGTTGTAACATCAGAGACAACTTAGATATTAGTGTCATATACACAGACGTAATAGATAGTTTATAGAAATTTATTTTAGCTCGATTGCGAAACAAGTTATTTCAACCTATATAAATCACTCTCGAGACCTCATTCCTGATGGAATCCATCGCCACGAGGGAGAGAGAAGAGGCAACGTGGAATTTAAATGCCTTGCCTAAGGGCACAATCGTAACGGCTCCAGTGGGGCTCGAATTCCGGACCTTTCGCACCTGAAGCGAACGCGCATCCACTGCGCTATCACGACATGCGGTAATAAGCACTTTCCACGCTTACGAGTCCGTGAATATTTGAAAACATATTGGAATGATACACTGTCGCGCCTACATGCTCGCTAGAATGTAGGACTATTTTAATACGTATAAATGTGCAATGGCGGAGTACTGAAAAGTTCATCGACAGTTTACTTTTTTCCTTTCTAACAGACATTAATAAGACAGCTGAACTTGACAAATGTCGGTTTTGGAAATTGGTGAAGTCTAATCGAAACACCCCAGATAAACGCGTCGGCGCTGAAATGATCCGTAACGGTTCCGTTTTCCGTGATCAGGGTACCATAGCTCATCAGTGGAAACTATATTTTGAACATTTATACTAGAGGACATAGAAACCGCACACCTACATTATATGATTATTATTATTACATGAAAATGAAATACGAAGGATTCCATCAAATTGAAAGATATATCAAATCTTTATTACAAACACAAACTGAACACCTAAAAATATTCCAAAATGTTTAAAACTATGTATTTATATAGTTAATGTTTTTCATGTAAAAACACACTTATCCGAATTGTGCGTTTTCTATGTCCTCTAGTATATAGTCTCCTTCTGACAATATTTATGACGAAGAATGGAAAGTAACTGTAGATACTACGGTTGATGAAATAGTACCCCGGATCAGACAGTCATCGTTTCCACAGAGCTAATTGAAACTTCTCTACGTACGTGTAAACCGCGAAAGGCCTGTGGTTGTGATAACGTATTTTATGAACATTACCAATATGGAGGTAAACTGGTTCCTGATACGTTATCCCTTTTATTGGCGGCTATGTTAAAACAATGTTACATTCCTACTGAAATTAAACATGGTGTCATTGTCACAATGCACAAAGGTTCCAACAAGCGAAATGATGACCCAAATAAGTATCGCGCAATAACGTTAATGCCAACAATTTTAAAAGTGTATGAAATCGTACTGTTATCGAGAACTACCATCATAACATCGATAGGTAACCAACAGGGTGGGCTTCAAGAATGGTTAGGCTGTCTGATGACGTCATTTGTCCTTAATGAAACAATTGTATATGCAAAAGAAAACAAAAGCCAAGTATTCGTTAGCTTTCTAGACACAAAGCAAGCTTTTGACAGGGTATGGCACAATGGCCTCATATCATCATCAGCCTCCGTCCGTCTTATGAGACGATGGATTGCGCTCTTGTTGAGGAACATCTTCTGTGGTGACTGAGTAGGCCTATTCTTGAGTGGCAATCTCTGTTGCAGTCATCGCAGGTGAAGATCGAGTCATCCCGTTTGATTGATGCCTTTCGCTTCTGTCGTTTCTGCTGACGAAGCCGAGTTCGCTCAGCCTCGGCTCGTCTGACCCCAGCTTTCACAACGTGTCTCCATGATGACCGGTTTGATGCTGTGTCTTCCCAAGACTCTATGTCGATTTGGGCTGAACGCAGGTCCCTCTTACAAGCGCCCCTGTATCTTAGGTGGGGGCGACCAGTTGGACGTGATCCTTGTTCAAGTTGACCGTACAGTAGATCTTTGGGGATGCGTCCTTTGTCCATGCGTCGGACATGACCTAGCCAGCGCAAGCGGCGTTCACTGAACATTGCATAGATGGTTGTTGAACTCGCTCTGCTGAGGACCTCTGTATTGGTGACCCTATCTTCACAAGTGATTCCCAAGATCCTGCGAAGGCACCTCATATGGTATGAGTTCAGCTTTGTCTCTTGTCTGGCATATGTCGTCCATGACTCGCTGCCGTAGAGGAGCGTGCTGAGTATGCAGGCCTGGTAGACCTTCAACTTGGTGTTCAGCGTTAGGTTTCTGTTCTCCCAGACTCTCGTGGTGAGTTTTGACATGACGGTGGCTGCTTTCCCAATGCGTGCATTGATCTCAGCATCGAGGGACAGGTTGTTGGATATCAGTGATCCTAGATATCTGAAATTGTCGACCATGGCGAGTGTAGAGCCGTTAATGGCCATGGGAGCTGGGTCTGCAACGTCCTGGGGCATGACCTCTGTCTTCTTTATGCTGATGGTTAGGGCAAACTCACGGCATGCATTGGAGAACTGATCCATGAGGCGCTGGAGGCCATCGTGTGTGTGGCTTGCGAGGGCTGCATCGATACAAGCTGTATAACACAGGAATTGATTCAACACTAGTTTTATCATTTGTCAATATGTATACTGATATGAAGAGACGGTATAACAGTAACAGAAACGGGACAACAGTAACAGATTGGTTCAATGTACTACATGGTATGCGCCAGGGCATGTGTGTGTTTTACGTTTATTTATCGTCGCTACCGGTTACCCATATGAGTGACGCCTCCTGAAGATATTAGTCATTTTAGATTTTGGAGGATAGTGCAATGATACAGACAGAGACCCATTCCAGAGTCTTCTCTGGTTCTTTTACGTGCACGATGTAAAGCACCGACACGAGACATCGGTTTAACGTCCCATCTGAAAGACTGTTACTTTTATTAGGGTCAGAGTGGGGATCGAACCTGCGATCCCTGGATTACCAGTCCACCGTGTTACCACTGGACTACAGATCCGTATGTATATATAATGACTACACAATTTATACGTGTATTTATACCTGAGGCCATTAATTACGTAAATTATATGTAGCGGTCTCGTTTAGCTTATCTGTCCTGCGGAAATCATTGCATTACCGTGTACATGTCTGGTAAACATTCTACAATCGTGAAAAGCGTGCACCCGTGCGTTATGTGCACCAAATGACAAACAACTGCCGATTTAGTGAAAACCATGGTCTAGGCGTGCACGAGAAGTGGTTTACGCGCAATTTGACAAATTGAAGTGGACTGACACTTCTGAGAGCCTCGCAATGGCACAGTAAATTTACAATGTTGACGTATTCGATGTGTCTGCTCGAAACTCTTATCAAATCAATGATTCAACTCATGTGCACACATGCACGAATTTCTCGTGCATGCCTAGGCGATGGTCGTCACTAAATCGGCAGTTGATACAGTATGTGTAGGATATAAGCCGGAAACGACCTGTTTGAGGCTTATATCTTACTTAAAACACACACTTATATTGCAAGATCCTACTAATTAAAATTGTTAATTTCGTACTTTTACGCTTATGATTTAATATAGTACTCTGGCCTTTTGACAGCAGTCCAATATTAATAATAATGGACAGCAAGTGCAAGGGTATGACGTCACGATAGTGTTTTAAATATAACTATTCATCTCCAGCCTGAGCCAATTGATTACTATTGTCATTTCATAAAATAAATAAAGGATCATATTCGGCGAGGGTGTGTGTTTTACGTTTATTTATCGTGTGTGTGTGTGTTTTACGTTTATTTATCGTCGCTACCGGTTGCCCATATGAGCGACGCCTCCTGAAGAGATTAGTCATTTTAGATTTTGGAGGATAGTGCAATGATACAGAAAGAGACCCATTACAGAGTCTCCTCTGGTTCTTTTACGTGCACGGTGTAAAGCACCGACACGAGACCTTGGTTTAACGTCCCATCTGAAAGACTGTTAATTTTATTATGGTCAGACGGAGGACCGAACCTGCGATTCCTGGATTACCAGTCCAGCGTGTTACCACTGGACTACAGATCCGTCTGTAAGGGATACCAATTCAACGAATATATAGTGCCTGTTTCATATGATTTAATATGCAGATATGTTGATACAATTGTATGCGTTTTCAGAATATATAGACATACTATAGATATACATGTATGGAATTATAATATTTATCGATCTCAAAAAATATCGGAAAAGTGACTAACACGTTTTCTGTTGATTTGATTTATTCACAACCAGCGAATCGACATCAGTCGACCCAGTACAATATACAGTATGTGAACATCCCAACTACATGTATAGCACACACAACCTCATTATCATCTTTAGAAATTGATAGAAAGAGACCATTGAATCTGCATACATATTATTCAGTTTTCAGATTCAATATGCATGTATTATTATTATCTTAAGTATGTTATTAAAATAAACATTGTTACACCCTTAATTACATACACATATGGATATGTAGTCCAGTGGTAACACGCTGGACTGGTAATCCATGGATCGCAGGTTCGATCCCCCGTCTGACCATAATAAAATTAACAGTCTGTCAGATGCGACGTTTAACCGAGGTCTCGTGTCGGTGCTTTACACAGTGCACGTAAAAGGACCAGAGTAGACTCTGGAATGGGTCTCTCTGTATCATTGCACTATCCTCCAAACATCTAAAATGATTAATATATTCAGGAGGTGTCGCTCACACGAGGGGTTATGCATTTACTAGGAACTATTATAGACTAAACTTGTTATTATATACCGGAAAATTCAGTTTCGTTTATTTGTTTAATTTCACTGGGGGAGGGCCAATTACCTATGTTGATAGAACGTGTGGCCCAATCTAGTTGCGTTCATGCGTGTGTAAATCTTTGTATTGTTGCATATACATGTGTATAATGGAAGTCGTGATAGCGCAGTGGATGTGCGTTCGCTTCAGGTGCGAAAGATCCGGAGTTCGAGCCCCACTGGAGCCGTTACGATTGTGCCCTTAGGCAAGGCATTTAAATTCCAGATTGCCTCTTCTCTCTCCCTCGTGGCGATGGATTCCATCAGGAATGAGGTCTCGAGAGTGATTTATATAAGTTGAAATAACTTGTTTCGCAATCGAGCTAAAATAAATTTGTATATAATACATGTGTATATAATGCAATAACTTAATTATTATTAATATTATTATGTATATACTATTATATACATGTAACATATCCCCACTATATATTGCTATTCTCGTGCGACTCGCAGACGACACACAGCTTGGAGATTCTGTGTAGTCGATATAATCGTTAAGTAGGAATAAATGTATACTAGAGTACATAGAAATCGCACACATCGGATAAGTGTGTTTTACATGAAAAACAATAACTATATAAATACATAGCTTTAAACATTTTGGAATCTTTTTAGTTGTTCAGTTTGTGTTTTGTAATAAAGATGTGATATATCTTTGTTCGAATCCTTCGTATTTCGTTTTCAAGTAATAATAATCATATAATGTAGGTGTGCGTTTTCTATGTCCTCTAGTATACATATACATGCATGCCATTACGGTTAGTATCGTACGGTACGGTACGGAGGATGTACTGGGAATAGAATTACCATATTGTCACTTGCGCACCTGGCGGGCGCGTGGGAAATACACACGAAATTATACAGGTAAATGTAGGTCAACTGCTCCAGTGTACAAAATGGTGTAATTTCATTTCCTGAACATCTTACGTTGGTTTAAAGCTATTTTCGAGTAAGTCAGTGCTATTATTTTATAGTGTTTAATTAAATAAATACAATAGGTGTAGTCGCCGTTAATTCATAGTTGTAAACAATGCCCACCTGAGAGAATCAGAGATTCAGGATGTATCGAACAAACGAATCGTAAATATTCCAAGTATCAATTAGTATGCTGATTATTAATAAACATGTCTGTCGTTTCTGAACTTCAGGACAGGTAAGATGCGCATGCAAGTGTCATGTATGAATTCGTTTGATAGTTCATGTTTTAATATATATTATATCCAGGTAGGTAACTAGTTATTGATAATGAAAGTGTCCCAAGTCAGCAAGTGTTGCATGACTCATTATATACTATTTCTAATTTCGCTCAGCTTCCCTCACTGTACGGTGTTTCTATGTTCTGGTTTTCAGATGAATAATAAAGATGGGTTCCAAGAAAATTATGCAGGTTCGGTCGGCCAGACAGGTGCCTGTTAGAGTGAGGTTACTTGATGACGACGTATTTGATCACAGCGTAGATGTAAGTCTATTATATGTGCTCTAACAGTTCTTTGAAGGCATTAATCATTATTTATTGATTTTGTAGACAACAAATTAAGTAGATCTAGTAACATGTTGTGCCTTTCTTAGAATATGCTGTAAACTGAGATTGGAAATGGGGTGATTACTATTTTGTATTCCCTAGTTTCAAATTTTAGGTATAATTTTGAAGATGTGTCTCTAAATTGAACTAGTGTTTACTAGTGTTTGTGAAATGAATATTTATAAATTTCCTACTTTCTACTTGTATATGTTCCCGGTTTTCCGAGTGCATGGAAACATAATTATTGCGCTTGAATTGTCCGACCCGCGACCGTCACACTTTTTCATGGCCTAAACACATCCTGCACATTTTATCCCAGGGTTCCCTCTGTCTGAATCTTTGTCTGCGCCACTCCTGTCGCCAATTGGAAGAACTTGGAGCTAATTTGAAAAACTTGGAGCCAACTAAGAGCCATATTATCACATAAACTATGTTTAAACTAAATGATCCAAGTTAATAAAGCATAATTGAATTGTAAAATGTCATATACAATGTTGACATGTTTATTGTTGGATGATTATTACCAATTTAGCACTTCAGCAAAATAGTTCCAGCTCACTTGATGTCTTCAATGCAACAATCAGTTGGTGTCCAATTTGAGGGCACACTCTTTTATAATAGTTCCAGCTCACTTGAAGTTAACAATTCAACTATTAGTTGGTGCCCAATTTGAGGGCACACTCTTTTATAATAGTTCCAGCTCACTTGAAGTTATCAGTTCAACAATCAGTTGGTGCCCAATTTGAGGGCACACTATTTTATAATAGTTCCAGCTCACTTGAAGTCTTCAGTGCAACAACCATTTGGTGCTCAATTTGAGGGCACACTCTTTTAGATAGATAAATAGATATTTTTATTTCCTCCATTTCTGAAGAGCATAACATATTTACACATTAATATGTATGTACAAACAGTATAATATAAATACACAAATAACCCTGTTAATTGTCAACAGACGGATCTGTAGTCCAGTAGTAACACGCTGGACTGGTAATCCAGGGATCGCAGGTTCGATCCCCCGTCTGACCCTAATAAAATTAACAGTCTTTCAGATGTGACGTTAAACCGAGGTCTTGTGTCGGTGCTTTACACAGTGCACGTAAAAGAACCAGAGGAGACTCTGGAATGGGTCTCTGTCTGTATCATTGCACTATCCTCCAAAAATCTAAAATAACTAATCTGTTCAGGAGGCGTTGCTCATATGGGTAACCGGTAGCGACGATAAATAAACGTAAATCACACTTAATTGTCAGTAGAGTACTTGCAGCTGAACTATAGGTGCGTTAGAAATATTGCAAGCACAGTTGTAGTACTCAATGAATCAATGCACAAACATCCTGATGCAGCCAAGATAACAGAAAACAATTAGTTTACGGTAAACCCATTAAGCGTGTCCTTACTCCTTACTATATAATAGTTGTGTTAAGAACACTCAAGGTCTCCATATGTTGAGCTTGAGGTATACATACTTGCAGTAATGGTATCTTGCCGAAACGAAAAGCAAGACAGCTACTAATATGTATACATGTGAATGATGCATTGTTGCAACATTGATGTGATTCTTCATCTTTTTAGAGGATTTCCAATCTATTTTGGTTAAAATCTTAGTTTAAAAGTCTTACATTCAACACAATTTATTTTTAGTATTTTTACATGTAATCAAGAAATGAACATTTTACATACAATTTAATAGTCCACATATTTAGACCTGAAAAATGTAACATTTTACTATCAAGGCATTTTTTAAAAAAACAACACAGATTATGTAGAGGTCTTATATATAGGACTAACAATTTAACAGCAGTAGACTGACATTTATATAGTTTTACTCTTCAAAAATAAATATTGTCAGATTTGGGAAATTTGTCTAAGTTGTTGAGAAAAGATATGTTATCACATTTGAAATAGGTGTGGGCGAGAAAAGATATGTTATCACATTTGAAATAGGTGTGGGCGAGAAAAGATATGTTATCACATTTGAAATAGGTGTGGGCGAGAAAAGATATGTTATCACATTTGAAATAGGTGTGGGCGAGAAAAGATATGTTATCACATTTTAAATAGGTGTGGGCGAGAAAAGATATGTTATCACATTTTAAATAGGTGTGGGCGAGAAAAGATATGTTATCACATTTCAAATAGGTGTGGGCGAGAAAAGATATGTTATCACATTTTAAATAGGTGTGGGTGAGAAAAGATATGTTATCACATTTTAAATAGGTGTGGGCGAGAAAAGATATGTTATCACATTTTAGTCCGCCTCCGTGGTCGAGTGGTTAAGGTCGCCGACTTGTATACCACTGTAACCTATCATCACTGATGGTCATGGGTATGAGCCCCGCTCAGACCGTGTCTCATTTATATGAAAAAGTTGGCAGTTTCTTACGGAGGTTGGTGCACCCAAGTACTGGTTAACCGCTGGAGTATGCCCAGGAAAGGTGTTGTTAGGTAAACTGCCCGCCGGCGATATAGCCCAAAATGGTGCTGATGCAGGCGTAAAACCCGAAATATATTATCACATTTTAGGATTGGGTGATCCTCTTGTCAGTATTTTGGCAGCTTTGCTCTTTTTCACAATTTTACAGCCCTGTGCAAAGCCACAAATGTGTTTAGTTTATACAAATTTATTTTAGCTCAATTGCGAAACAAGTTCTTTCAACTTATATTAATCACTCTCGAGACCTCATTCCTGATGGAATCCATCGCCATGAAGGAGAGAAGAGGCAATGTGGAATTTAAATGCCTTATCTAAGGGTACAATCGTAATGGCTCCAGTGGGGCTCGAACTCCGGACCTTTCACACCTGAAGCGAACACGCATCCACTGCGCTATCACGACTTCCACATAAATGTGTTTCATATCTAGAGCTCTTTATAAGGCAACATTTGAAATATTTATATCAGAAGCAGCAAAGAAGGCAATGCCACCAATCTCTTGGGAATATTTTTTATTTTCCAATAACATCTGGGGCATAATAAGTGGTCAGTCTGTGCCTGAATTACTGCACCATCCAGTGTTTTCCTACACCAATAACACCTGGGTTATAATAAGTGGTCAGTCCGTGCCTGAATTACTGCACCATCCAGTGTTTTCCTCCACCAATAACACCTGGGTTATAATAAGTGGTCAGTCCGTGCCTGAAATACTGCCCCATCCAGTGTTTTCCAATAACATCTGGATTATAATAAGTGGTCAGTCCGTGCCTGAAATACTGCCCCATCCAGTGTTTTCCAATAACATCTGGGTTATAATAAGTGGTCAGTCCGTGCCTGAATTACTGCACCATCCAGTGTTTTCCAATAACATCTGGGTTATAATAAGTGGTCAGTCCATGCCTGAAATACTGCACCATCCAGTGTTTTCCAATAACATCTGGGTTATAATAAGTGGTCAGTCCGTGCCTGAAATACTGCACCATCCAGTGTTTTCCAATAACATCTGGGTTATAATAAGTGGTCAGTCCGTGCCTGAAATACTGCACCATCCAGTGTTTTCCAATAACATCTGGGTTATAATAAGTGGTCAGTCCGTGGCTGAAATACTGCACCATCCAGTGTTTTCCAATAACATCTGGGTTATAATAAGTGGTCAGTCCGTGCCTGAAATACTGCACCATCCAGTGTTTTCCAATAACATATGGGTTATAATAAGTGGTCAGTCCGTGCCTGAAATACTGCACCATCCAGTGTTTTCCAATAACATCTGGGTTATAATAAGTGGTCAGTCCGTGCCTGAAATTCTGCCCCATCCAGTGTTTTCCTCCACCAATAACACCTGGAGAATCGCCATATAACATAAGCGACATTAAACCCCAAAACAAACCAAACAATGAGTTTCGTTAAGAATGTCACTGTCTATCGGCCTTGTAGTCCTACACATAGCGCCTAAAAGAAAAGAGATGGCAATGCTGAAAATCCAATAAAAAAGTGTAGGGGTGATGGGGCCCATATGGGTGCAGTTTAATTCTCTAATTAGTTCACTAATTTTCGAGACCAAATGAAAATGGACAATTTCAAATTTATTTTTAATACAACTATTCACCCATTCAACACCAAGTAACTCACATGGACTGGTCCATGATATTCATAAACCAATAAATGAATCAGAAAATCACATTTGGGCAAGTTCATTTATCAAAATGGGTAATTATGTCTAAAAATAGTCATATCACTTGGCAAAAAGTGCAGATCCTGATGAGACGGCTCATCATGAGCCGGCTCATCTGGATCTACACTTTTTGTAAGCCTATTTAGAGGTCTGTGGTGTTGAAAGGGTTAACTACGGAAATAAATGAGTACGAACTTGTAATGTATTCAATAAAGCATCTTGTACGCTATGAAGTGTATCACACGCCCTTTTAATGTTAACACATTGAAAACATAAATGTGAAAGTAGGAGACTCAAATACAGAACCATCAACATGTGTGAGAAACCTAGGAGCTTTCCTAGACTCAAGAATGGATATGGACAAACATGTAAATTCTGTGACAAAATCATGTTATGCGCAGATCCGGCGGATTGGACACATTCGGCAGTATTTAACAACAGAAGCCACGAAAACTCTCATAAACTCACTCATTACATCCAGGCTCGACTACTGTAATTCACTGTTGTACGGCGTGCCAAAATACACTTCCAATAAATTACAAACTGTTCAAAACACAGCAGCTCGCATCATAACCAGAACATCCCGTTTCAGTCATGTAACGCCCATTCTAAAAGAACTTCATTGGCTACCAGTTCAAGAAAGAATAAAGTATAAAATACTGACTCACACATATAAAGCATTGAATGGAGAAGCACCGATTTATATGAGAAACTTGCTTGAGGTTTATATACCAAGGAGAGACTTACGGTCTAAATATGAAGCAGCTACTCTTGTGTTACCAAGAAGTCGGACTGTCACATACGGAGATAGAAGTTTCATGACTGCTGCCCCAAAACTTTGGAATTCTCTTCCATCAAATCTTAGAAGTGCAACAACATTGTGTTCTTTCAAAAAGGCTTTGAAGACACACCTTTTTAAATGTTCATATGGAACATAAATATCGAACTGTATCTGTGCTCAATCAGGATTAAGACTGCAAATGAACACATTTTATTTAATTATTACCTATATTTTAATTGTTATAATTTTAGATCCTAATATTTTATAGCATATTTAGAATCCATTGTAATTGTGTTTGCTAATTTTGTCTTGTTTTATCTCATTGTATGTGGAAGTTTTTATCAATATTTGTGATATTTTAGGCTGTAAAGCGCTTTTGAACGTTTTATTTTTAAATGAAAAGAGCGCTATATAAGTTTGGTATATAATAATAATAATAACAGCGCGTGGTGTTCTCAAAATTGGCAGACGTCACCCTTCAACTGTAGTTTGTCGTACCCTGATGTAGCCAGGGGTTGGTGGAGTGTAGGAAACTGTGCATTCTCCTCTCCTTTACAATGGATGAATGACTGATGTAGCCAGGGGTTGGTGGAGTGCAGGAAACTGTGCATTCTCCTCTCCTTTACAATGGATGAATGACTGATGTAGCCAGGGGTTGGTGGAGTGCAGGAAACTGTGCATTCTCCTCTCCTTTACAATGGATGAATGACTGATGTAGCCAGGGGTTGGTGGAGTACAGGAAACTGTGCATTCTCCTCTCCTTTACAATGGATGAATGACTGATGTAGCCAGTGGTTGGTGGAGTACAGGAAACTGTGTGTGCATTCTCCTCTCCTTTACACTGGATGAATGACTGATGTAGCCTGGGGTTGGTGGAGTACAGGAAACTGTGCATTCTCCTCTCCTTTACAATGGATGAATGACTGATGTAGCCAGGGGTTGGTGGAGTACAGGAAACTGTGCATTCTCCTCTCCTTTACAATGGATGAATGACTGATGTAGCCAGTGGTTGGTGGAGTACAGGAAACTGTGTGTGCATTCTCCTCTCCTTTACACTGGATGAATGACTGATGTAGCCTGGGGTTGGTGGAGTACAGGAAACTGTGCATTCTCCTCTCCTTTACAATGGATGAATGACTGATGTAGCCAGGGGTTGGTGGAGTACAGGAAACTGTGCATTCTCCTCTCCTTTACAATGGATGAATGACTGATGTAGCCAGTGGTTGGTGGAGTACAGGAAACTGTGCATTCTCCTCTCTTTTACAATGGATGAATGACTGATGTAGCCAGTGGTTGGTGGAGTGCAGGAAACTGTGCATTCTCCTCTCCTTTACAATGGATGAATGACTGATGTAGCCAGTGGTTGGTGGAGTGCAGGAAACTGTGCATTCTCCTCTCCTTTACAATGGATGAATGACTGATGTAGCCAGGGGTTGGTGGAGTGTAGGAAACTGTGCATTCTCCTCTCCTTTACAATGGATGAATGACTGATGTAGCCAGGGGTTGGTGGAGTGCAGGAAACTGTGCATTCTCCTCTCCTTTACAATGGATGAATGACTGATGTAGCCAGGGGTTGGTGGAGTACAGGAAACTGTGCATTCTCCTCTCCTTTACAATGGATGAATGACTGATGTAGCCAGGGGTTGGTGGAGTGCAGGAAACTGTGCATTCTCCTCTCCTTTACAATGGATGAATGACTGATGTAGCCAGGGGTTGGTGGAGTGTAGGAAACTGTGCATTCTCCTCTCCTTTACAATGGATGAATGACTGATGTAGCCAGGGGTTGGTGGAGTGCAGGAAACTGTGCATTCTCCTCTCCTTTACAATGGATGAATGACTGATATAGCCAGGGGTTGGTGGAGTGTAGGAAACTGTGCATTCTCCTCTCCTTTACAATGGATGAATGACTGATGTAGCCAGGGGTTGGTGGAGTGTAGGAAACTGTGCATTCTCCTCTCCTTTACACTGGATGAATGACTGATGTAGCCTGGGGTTGGTGGAGTGTAGGAAACTGTGCATTCTCCTCTCCTTTACACTGGATGAATGACTGATGTAGCCTGGGGTTGGTGGAGTGTAGGAAACTGTGCATTCTCCTCTCCGTTACAATGGATGAATGACTAATACAATCGTGTTCTTCAGTGCACCAGAAGCCACAATTTGAAGAAAATAGTAAACAAAAACTTGAGGGAAGCATGCCCCCCAGACCCTCTTGCCTCCTCGTGCTAGCTTACGTTTATTTATTGTCGCTACCGGTTACCCATATGAGCGACGCCTCCTGAAGAAATTATTCATTTTAGATTTTATGAGGATAGTGCAATGATACAGACAGAGACCCATTCCAGAGTCTCCTCTGGTTCTTTTACGTGCACAATGTAAAGCACCGACATGAGACCTCGGTTTAAAGTCCCTATCTTAGATACTGTTCATTTTATTAGTGTCAGACGGGGGATCGAACCTGGATCTGTCTGTGGTGCTAGCTTGTTGTAGCCTATGTGTAAGAAGTTGCCCAACTACTCGTCTAATTATTGATTTAAATTTGCACAGTCAATCATAGCCTAGTTTATTCAGGTCAAAACTGGAGATAAAAACATGGTCATCACTTTAATACTGAAGTGATCGATGTTACATTACAAATCATAAAATTGTGGGTAAAGTTAGTCCTTCATTAACTATGTTGGAAGTTTAAGATATAAAATGGATACGTTGACTTGGTCGCCTTCTCACCAATGCAACCCGGGTTCAATCCTCGGACCGGGAAGTATGTGAGATGGTACAGTATTCGCCAGATCGGACAGGTGGGTTTTCTCCAGGTACTCCGGTTTCTTCCCACACGAATGACCACATATACGCTTTCATCTGCGCCAACGAGAGTGATTAATATAAGTTGTAAAATAAATCAAGTTTAAACCTGTATATTCTATCTATATGAAGGTCGCTTATGGAGATTATTACCCAAGATCCAAGCGAACGTAAATGGCCTTCATATAGCAATTTGTGTTTTCATGTAAAGATTGACTGAAAGCAAATATAGCTTGGGTGGGTGCATTTGTTTTGTTTGAACAGCGTTATGATAAGTACAGTATCGAGATAGGATTTATCAGTGTTCTTCCTTACAACAAATTGAATATTATTGATTTGTTTGAGCCCCGCTCAGACTGTGTCTCATTTATATGAAACAGTTGGCAGTTTCTTACGGAGGTTGGTGCACCAAGTACTGGTTAACCGCTAGAGCCTGCCCAGGAAAGGTGTTGTTAGGTAAACTGCCCGTCGCTCAAATGGGAAACCGGTAGCAACGTTATATAAACTTAAATAATAAAACAATTATTGATTTTTCGCATCTAATTTTAATTTTGTAGTGATGTTAGTACATTGTATAGATTGTTATTTTTTCTAGCAATGATAGTATATTAACCCATTCAACACCAAGTAACTCACATGGACTGGTCCATGATATTCATAAACCAATAAATGAATCAGAAAATCACATTTGGACAAGTTCATTTATCAAAATGGGTAATTATATCTAAAAATAGTCATATCACTGGCAAACAGTGCAGATCCTGATGAGACGGCTCGTCATGAGCCGGCTCATCTGGATCTACACTTTTTGTAAGCCTATTTAGAGGTCTGTGGTGTTGAAATTAGACACGATATTAAAGTCAGTAGCAGTTTCTAATTATGTCTCCACTAGTTATTATTCCTTCCATGTCTGTCTGTCCACTCGATATAACATGAGGGTACTGCAGTGAATGACAAGTGATTGATTACAGATTCTGGACAATATCCTGTATGAAAATTGTAAAAACTAAATTTTTGAAAAACGTTCTTTTTAGGGAGAGTGATTAATATAAGTTGTTAGAACTTGCTTCGCAATCGTTGTAAAATAAATAAAGTTTAAACTTTTTAGTTTTTACATACCTTTGGCTACATACGATATTTCAATTGAAATTACAGTAAAAAGAGATTAACTTAGTGACTTTTTCTGAAATCACAGCCAAGAACTAATGAGATTACCCACCATGGCATGATCCTGTCAATCAGTAGGATCATTGTTTTATGACATTCTGAGGGCAGGAAGCTAATGGTAGACACTGTCTCCTTTGTTTTGGAACAAAAGTATATACATGTAGCTCATGATGCACAATTTTATGATAATACCCCAATATAGTTTATTACCTATAGTACATGTGGGTATTACCTATAGTACATGTGGGTATTACCTATAGTACATGTGGGTATTACCTATAGTACATGTGGGTATTACCTATAGTACATGTGGGTATTACCTATAGTACATGTGGGTATTACCTATAGTACATGTGGGTATTACCTATAGTACATGTGGGTATTATTATAAATATGTATATTTGTATATATATTGTGCACATTTATGTTTGTATAGTAAAGGCAATTTTGATGGCAGAAGAACGATTTCCACTACGATTCTAGGGGCATGTATCGTTCAATGTTCACATCACGATTCTAGGGGGCATGTATTGTTCAATGTTCACATCACGATTCTAGGGGGCATGTATTGTTCAATGTTCACATCACGATTCTAGGGGCATGTATCGTTCAATGTTCACATCACGATTCTAGGGGCATGTATCGTTCAATGTTCACATCACGTTTCTAGGGGCATGTATCGTTCAATGTTCACATCACGATTCTAGGGGGCATGTATTGTTCAATGTTCACATCATGATTCTAGGGGGCATGTATTGTTCAATGTTCACATCACGATTCTAGGGGCATGTATCGTTCAATGTTCAAATCACGATTCTAGGGGGCATGTATTGTTCAATGTTCACATCACGATTCTAGGGGGCATGTATTGTTCAATGTTCACATCACGATTCTAGGGGCATGTATCGTTCAATGTTCACATCACGATTCTAGGGGGCATGTATTGTTCAATGTTCACATCAGACCTCATTGTTTTCTTTCAGAAACGAGCGGTAGGTTGGATTTTGTTTGACAAAGTTTGTGAGCAGTTGAACATCATCGAGAAGGATTACTTTGGTTTGAACTACAATGATGCCACAGGAGAGAAGGTGAGACAAGTCTTAGATAGGGTGCTTTCTTGAGTAGAACGACATGGCGCCCCACACTGCACCTTTTAAGCACCGCCCCCTTTAAGCACCGCCACCTTTAAGCACCGCCACCTTTAAGCACCGCCACCTTTAAGCACCGCCCCCTTTAAGCACCGCCACCTTTAAGCACTGCCCCCTTTAAGCACCGCCCCCTTTAAGCACCGCCACCTTTAAGCACCGCCCCCTTTAAGCACTGCCCCCTTTAAGCACTGCCCCTTTGCCTTTCTAATATTTTTTTTATAGCTTCAACAAGGTGAGTTCTTTATAAACAGGCCTAAAAACTCGAAATCGTCTGCCATGTTGACCGATATGTACGGCCCTACTGCCTCTTTTAATCAAGCATAATTAGCTGTCAATCCTGCCCCTTTTCTGACCCACCCTGTTCTTTGTTTCGCCAAATATTTTCGCCAATTAACAAAATTTAGCACCAATATTTGTTTTTTGTCGCAATTGGTGCCATTGGCGACCGACAGCGGGAATCCCTGTGAACCGTTGATATACCATTTACTGTCGTAGTTCATGAGATACATGATGATAGTACATGTATACTCTATACCACAGTACTGTAAAATATACATTAGCATCATCGAAACAATTTTTGGCAGTCAAGTGCTCGAAAAATAGGACTGTCCGAAAACTAGACCTCGTAAACAACACCTTTGTAGGTATTGCAAAGCTTCAATTAGTACTGTACCTATCTGACCAATGGCAGAGCTTGTTGTATATAATAGATGTATTGATAAGACATACGTAATTTTGATCACCACGCTAAAGAAGAGTTGTTTGTTTGGAATTCCCACAACGCAATTTGGACCGCAATGTGATGCTCAGATTGGTTGTATCTGGAAAGCAATGAATTCAATGTGACACTCAGATTGGTTGTATCTGGAAAGCAATGAATGCAATGTGACACTCAGATTGGTTGTATCTGGAAAGCAATGAATTCAATGTGACACTCAGATTGGTTGTATCTGGAAAATGCCCCATTTCATAGTCATGGCTTCTTTGTCAGCTTAATGCAATGAGATGCTGATTTTTATTAGGAACGTACCCTCATTAATTTATTATATGTGACTTCCCGCGACAAAAAGTGAAACGAGAATATACCTGTTAGTTACCGGTTAAATCATTATATCGTCTAGAATGATCTGTGTCAAAAAATTGGCCATGTTTATATACCGTATATTTCCAGTCATAAGTCGACCTTTTTCTCATCCAGAAATGTGATTAAAGTACTAGGTCGCCTTATGGACGAGAAACAAGCAAACAAATGTTTGTTTTTATAAAAACTGTTTTATTTGTTGGAACTTTATTTATGCCTGTTTGTTTGATAAATTATTGTTGTACAAGAGGGTATTTTTATGATTTGTAATGGAATAAATTCGACGAGATATCTCAAATTTAGCTCAGTTTCATTAAGAAATGAGAGAGAAAACCAATGTTATAAGTCCCCTAGGTACCCTCGACTTATGGAAGGGATCCAGCTTAAAATCTGCATTTTCAATCCAATATTTGACCCTCGACCTTTGACAATGTATGGCCGAGGTCGACTTATGACCGGGAATATACGGTACTCCCAAATATGTGACCTTGCCATTTTGTTTCTCGATGGTTCATATTGTTTAACCCTTTCCTTCATAGAAGCACCTCTCGACGCCATCACCAATACGACATACATTGACATTGTAGTAGCCAAACCAATATTCATTAACCCTTTCCCTCATAGAAGCACCTCTTGATGCTATTACCAATACGACATACATCGACATTGTAGTAGCCAAACCAATATTCATTAACCCTTTCCCTCATAGAAGCACCTCTTGATGCTATTACCAATACGACATACATCGACATTGTAGTAGCCAAACCAATGTTCATAATAAAGGCCAGAATCTCATGTAATCCCAGTAAAATATATGGAGGTGGGATACATATTGCTTCTAGTTATCCACTGCATTGATAGCTAAATGGCTGTCGTTTGTATGGAGATATAATAGTATATTAACCTAAATCTCTATGTAGTCCCAGTAATATATCTATGGAGGTGGGATGGATATGGCGACTACTTATCCACTGCTAGATAGCTAAATGGCTGTTGTTTGTATGGAGATATAATAGTATATTAACCTAAATCTCTATGAAGGAAAGGGTTAAGTTGAGAAGTTCTAAAATAAGATTCAAGCTTGAGGCAAAGACGAGCAAAATGTGTGCCCTCTGTGTATATTAATCGAAAAAAGCTTCTTTATTTCTTGGATTATTTTAATAAATGCTGCCTTTACAAGAATATCAAATTACAGGTATATTAAAATCACATACTTATTCTAATCTGTAGATTTTTTCGGAATGTTTTAACACACCAGATTTGGAATATACGCATTGCTTGAGTGTGTGTGAAATGTTGGATTATTAATAAGTTTGACTGACATGTTTGGACGGTCAATTGTATACATGTGCAAACACACTCGCTAATTTAGACAGATGTAAAATGCCCGATGGTCAAGTGTAATTTTATTGAGTTTCATACACAGTCTTTTAATAGATATAATTTAGCCTGCATTATGTGGTGGCTTGTCGCATAATGAAAAAATCCATTAATCATAATGCAATGTATTTATATAGTAAAAATATTCGGGCGAGATTTATAATGGTCATTTAACCGTTTGCACTCTAGCGGCAGATATCATTCCGTCTGATCAGGCTCTATGCTGTTTGCTATTCGGATAGTGGAGCTAAAACACTTGGCTGAATAGCCGCGACTGATCTGGATCTATGTTCAGGGATCATTCTAGATGGCAATGTGGGCGAAATTGTCGCCCTAGGGACCCTGACTTCGCCCTCTGGGGGCCCCACTTCTCCCTAATAAAAAAAAAAAAAAAAAATATGTTTTGGTTTTTACGATTTTCAAACAAAATGTTGTCTAGTAAGATACACTGGTCCATTATAAAGAACTCCTTCTATTCAAATGTTGTATTTAATGGTTGTACTCTGCATTTTAACCCTATTTTGCAGAAGTATATTAAAGAACACCATTTAAGGAAGCGATCACGCGCTTTCTCACTTCTCCCAAAAATTCTGACCTAGAATGAACCCTGCTTACTATACAATAAATACAACCATATTCCGGGATACTGAGACCGGGATACTGAGACCGGGATACTGAGACCGGGATACTGAGACCGGGATACTGAGACCAGGATACTGAGACCGGGATACTGAGACCGGGATACTGAGACCGGGATACTGAGACCGGGATACTGAGACCTGTATGTTCTTTGCTCAGCGTGTAAATGGTCGCACGTTGTCTATTAGACTTTAAAAACCGGGTAATGATGTGTATTGTTGTTGTATTGATCGAAATAGCTGGTCACTAACCCAGATGTTCGTGTCATCATCTGAAATAATTGCAATCACGTGACCATATACCACGTAACTTTCAACACGCCACCATCTTGTGGGTCAAATGTGTAGATATAACATAGAGTGGTTGAACCTATGCTCGGCGTATTCCATTTACATCCATATTTAAAATATTTAAATACGTTTAACCTATTTTCGCTGACAGAGGTGAAGCATGGTTCAATAGCATTCCGTTGTGCGTGCCGGTAGCCTAATGCAACCGTCACCTGACTGGTTCAGTAGCCGAATATAAACAGATAACTTGTTGGGAAATGTTTTTCCACCGAAATGATGCGGTTTATGAGCATTTCAGATAGCTATCCGAATTGGGAAAAAATGTACACATAACCAGAAAAAAAGTTTCATATTGTTAGTTATTGATGTTACTAAGTAAAAATAATATATTCAACATTTACCCGTGCATAAATAAAAAATTTCATGTACGCCGTGCATAGGTGCCCTAAAGTATCTAGTTTCCCATGGAAACAGGTGCCGTTGCGATAGCTGTATTGAGGCGCATGGTTAAAGCTAAAATTTTCAAAAAAGTTGTGTTCACGAATAATAATATACGGCAAGTGCATTTAACTTTTTTTATATTCCATGATATGTAGGATTTACGCCGAGCATAGGTTCCACCACTCTAACAGCTGAAATGCTATGTGTTGAAATGTGTCGATCTGGCACGGTACAGCATTTGTTATATCGTGGAAATGCCGTGTGTTGAAATGTGTCGATCTGGCACGGTACAGCATTTGTTATATCGTGGAAATGCTATGTATTGATATGTGTCGATCTGGCACGGTACAGCATTTGTTATATGTGTCGATCTGGCATGGTACAACATTTGTTATATCGTGGAAATGCTATGTATTGATATGTGTCGATCTGGCATGGTACAACATTTGTTATATCGTGGAAATGCTATGTATTGATATGTGTCGATCTGGCATGGTACAGCATTTGTTATATCGTGGAAATGCTATGTATTGATATGTGTCGATCTGGCACGGTACAGCATTTGTTATATGTGTCGATCTGGCATGGTACAGCATTTGTTATATGTGTCGATCTGGCACGGTACAGCATTTGTGATATCGTGGTTCATGTGGAACCAGTGTACATGTACCAAGCACTTCCTGGTTTAAAGTTTAGAGTACATGTAACTGAGCTAATGTTTATAAAATACCACATTCTGGTTAGTATCCATTTATTTTAGTATAATGCATGAAAAGTGACATTTAGTGTGATATGTATCACATATGTCGAGTGCATACCTGTATATGGTGTTACAGTAAGTTATTTTATGCTGGATGCATACATACATACATACATACATACATACATACATACATACATACATACATACATACATACATACATACATACATACATACATACATACATACATACATACTACATACATACATACACATACATACATACATACATACATACATACATACTAATACATACATACATACATACATACATACATACATACATACATACATACATACATACATACATACATACATACATACATACATACATACATACATACATACATACATACATACATACATACATACATACATACATACATACATACATACATACATACATACATACATACATACATACATACATACATACATACCTACATACATACATACATACATACATACATACATACATACATACATACATACATACATACATACATACATACATACATACATACATACATACATACATACATACATACATACATACATACATACATACATACATACATACATACATACATACATACATACATACATACATACATACATACATACATACCTACATACATACATACATACATACATACATACATACATACATACATACATACATACATACATACATACATACATACATACATACATACATACATACATACATACATACATACATACATACATACATACATACATACATACATACATACATACATACATGGTATTACAGAGAGTTATTTTATGCTGGATACATACATGGTATTACAGAGAGTTATTTATGCTGGATACATACATGGTATTACAGAGAGTTATTTTATGCTGGATACATACATGGTATTACAGAGAGTTATTTTATGCTGGATACATACATGGTATTCAAGAGTTATTTTATGCTGGATACATACATGGTATTACAGAGAGTTATTTATGCTGGATACATACATGGTATTACAGAGAGTTATTTTATGCTGGATACATACATGGTATTACAGAGAGTTATTTTATGCTGGATACATACATGGTATTACAGCGAGTTATTTATGCTGGATACATACATGGTATTACAGCGAGTTATTTTATGCTGGATACATACATGGTATTACAGCGAGTTATTTATGCTGGATACATACATGGTATTACAGAGAGTTATTTTATGCTGGATACATACATGGTATTACAGCGAGTTATTTATGCTGGATACATACATGGTATTACAGCGAGTTATTTTATGCTGGATACATACATGGTATTACAGAGAGTTATTTTATGCTGGATACATACATGGTATTACAGCGAGTTATTTTATGCTGGATACATACATGGTATTTCAGCGAGTTATTTATGCTGGATACATACATGGTATTTCAGCCAGTTATTTTATGCTAGATGCATACATGGTATTTCAGTTATTTTATCTCTATTTTCAGTACTGGTTGAACAATGATAAAAAGATAGCTAAACAGATGAAGCGTATGTATGACATAAATATTTAAATTGATCTACATTATTGTATTGGTGATGTATAATTATAAGCCTGCAGTATCTCAGTTATATATTGCTGTTGCTATGCAACTGTCTACATGTCCAAGTAGGCTTTGTTTTATATAGCTGTTGCTATGCAAATGTGTACCTGTCCAAGTATGCTTTGTTATATATAGCTGTTGCTATGCAACTATCTACAGGTACAAGTAGGTGAGCTGTAGCTGGACAGGGAGACATATCTCCCTCTAGTTACATGTCTCCCTCAAGGTCCATATCTTCCTCTAGTTCCATATCTCCCTCTAGTTCCACATCTCCCTCTAGGTCCATATCTCCCTCTAGTTCCACATCTCTCTCCATCTAGTTCCACATCTCTCTCCCTCTAGTTCCACATCTCTCTCCCACTAGTTCCACATCTCTCTCCCTCTAGTTCCACATCTCTCTCCCTCTAGTTCCACATCTCCCTCTAGTTACACATCTCCCTCTAATTCCGTATATCCCTCTAGTTACACATTTCCCTCTAGTTCCACACCTCCCTCTTAGTTCAACATCTCCCTCTAGTTCCATATTTCCCTCTAATTCCACATCTCCCTCTAGTTCCACACCTCCCTCTAGTTCCACATCTCCCTCTAGTTCCACACCTCCCTCTAGTCCATCCCTCTAGTTCCACATCTCCCTCTAGTTCCACACCTCCCTCTAATTCCACATCTCCCTCTAGTTCCACACCTCCCTCTAGTTCCACACCTCCCTCTAGTTCCACATCTCCCTCTAATTCTACATCTCATTCTAGTTCCACACCTCCCTCTAGTTCCACACCTCCCTTTAGTTCCACATCTCCCTCTAGTTCCACATCTCCCTCTAGTTCCACATCTCCCTCTAGTTCCACATCTCCATCTAGTTCCATATCTCTCCCTCTAGTTACACATCTCTCTCCCTCTAGTTACACATCTCTCTCCCTCTAGTTACACATCTCTCTCCCTCTAGTTCCACATATCTCTCCCTCTAGTTCCACATCTCTCCCTCTAGTTCCACATCTCCCTCTAGTTCCACACCTCCCTCTAGTTCCACATCTCCCTCTAGTTCCACATCTCATTCTAGTTCCACATCTCCCTCTAGTTCCACATCTCCCTTTAGTTCCACATCTCCCTCTAGTTCCACATCTCCCTCTAGTTCCACATCTCCCTCTAGTTCCATATCTCCCTCTAGTTCCATATCTCTCTCCCTCTAGTTACACATCTCCCTCTAGTTTCACATCTCCCTCTAGTTCCACATTTCCCTCTAGTTCCATATATCCCTCTAGTTCCACACCTCCCTCTAGTTCAACACCTCCCTCTAGTTCCACACCTCCCTCTAGTTCCATATCTCCCTCTAGTTTCACATCTCCCTCTAGTTCCACATTTCCCTCTAGTTCCATATATCCCTCTAGTTCAACACCTCCCTCTAGTTCCACACCTCCCTCTAGTTCCATATCTCCCTCTAGTTTCACATCTCCCTCTAGTTCCACATTTCCCTCTAGTTCCACACCTCCCTCTAGTTCCACATCTCTCTCCCTCTAGTTCCACATCTCTCTCCCTCTAGTTCCACATCTCCCTCTAATTCCATATATCCCTCTAGTTCCATATCTCCCTCTAGTTTCACATCTCCCACTAGTTCCACATTTCCCTCTAGTTCCATATATCCCTCTAGTTCCACACCTCCCTCTAGTTCCACACCTCCCTCTAGTTCCACACCTCCCTCTAGTTCCACACCTCCCTCTAGTTCTACATCTCTCTCCCTCTAGTTCCACATCTCTCTCCCTCTAGTTCCACATCTCCCTCTAGTTACATATCTCATTCTAGTTCCACATCTCCCTCTAGTTCCACATCTCCCTCTAGTTCCACATCTCCCTCTAGTTCCACATCTCCCTCTAGTTACACATCTTCCTCTAGTTCCACACCTCCCTCTAGTTCCACATCTCCATCTAGTTCCACATCTCATTCTAGTTCCACACCTCCCTCTAGTTCCACACCTCCCTCTAGTTCCACATCTCCCTCTAGTTACATATCTCATTCTAGTTCCACACCTCCCTCTAGTTCCACATCTCCCTCTAGTTACATATCTCCCTCTAGTTTCACATCTCCCTCTAGTTCCACATCTCCCTCTAGTTCCACATTTCCCTCTAGTTCCATATCTCCCTTTAGTTCCACATTTCCCTCTAGTTCCACATCTCCCTCTAGTTTCACATCTCCCTCTAGTTCCACATCTCCCTCTTGTTCCACATCTCCATCTAGCTACAAATCTCCCTCTAGTTCCACATTTCCCTCTAGTTCCACATCTCCCTCTAGTTCCACATCACATTTCCCTCTAGTTTCACATCACATCTCCCTCTAGCTCCACATCACATTTCCCTCTAGTTCCACATCACATTTCCCTCTAGTTCCACATCACATTTCCCTCTAGTTCCACATTTCCCTCTAGTTCCACATTTCCCTCTAGTTCCACATCACATTTCCCTCTAGTTCCACATTTCCCTCTAGTTCCACATCACATTTCCCTCTAGTTTCACATCTCCCTCTAGTTTCACATCTCCCTCTAGTTACACATCTCCATCTAGTTCCTGTTTTGTATAATGTCCTAGAAAATACCCATTTAAGCAGATATATTTTGTTAAGTACTGCAGAAATTGGATGGATTAAATTGAAGTCCAAAGTAGTTTTCTTTTGTACTTTGGAGATTATTGTTAAGATCACATGTATACCTCATTAAAATGGATATCGGGGTTAAAGAAACTGCTTTGCATAATGCATTGTAAAATGAGTCATTTAAACACCCATTTGTCATGCTTGTTGCTATAAATATATATATAATGTTGTTTTGCAATAAAATTATCACTAATTTTTGTGTAACTGGGAAATTGGTTTTAAAAAGAGATATTGTTTTTAATTGTTTCTTCTATGTCATAATTCATACATCTAGATATAGTTTATACAAATTTATTTTAGCTCGATTGTGAAACAAGTTCTTACAACTTATATTAATCACTCTCGAGACCTCATTCCTGATGGAATCCATCGCCACAAGGGAGTGAGAAGAGGCAATGTGGAACTTAAATGCCTTGCCTAAGGACACAATCGTAACGGCTCCAGCGGGGCTCAAACTCCGGACCTTTCGCACCTGAAGGGAACGCGCATCCACAGCGCTATCACCATCGAGATATAACCATACTTCCTAGGAAACCATGTCAGAGAATGTTTTAATCTTTCTCCAATCAGAATTTATTATACACCAAAGACCGTTTATTTGTTTTCATGTGTTCTTATTTATGTCATGAGGAAAACATGCTTGGTTCTGTTTAACCTTTTCCCTCATAGAAGCACCTCTTGACGCCATTACCAATATGACATACATTGACAATGTAGTCAGGGATCATTCTAGAGGGCGATGTGGGCGAATTAGTCGCCCTAGGGACCCTGACTTCGCCCTCTGGGGGCCCCCATTTCTCCCTAAATATTTTTTTAAAAACAATTATTTTTTGGTTTTTACGATTTTCAAACAAAATTGTGTCTAGTAAGATACATTGGCCCATTATAAAGCACTCCTTCTATTCAAATGTTGTATTTAATGGTTGTACTGTGCATTTTAACCCTATTTTGCAGAAGTATATTAAAGAACACCATTAAATTTTAAGGAAGCGATCAAGTGCTTTGTGACATCTCCCAAAAATTCTGACCTAGAATGAACCCTGGTAGTAGCCAAACCAATGCTCATAATAAAGGCCAGAATCTCATGTAGTCCCAGTAATATCTATGGAGGTGGGATAGATATGGCGACTACTTATCCACTGCATGATAGCTAAATGGCTGTTGTTTCTATGGAGATATAATAGTATATTAACCTAAATCTCTATGAAGGAAAGGGTTAAATGGCTGTCGTTTGTATGGAGATATAATAGTATATTAACCTAAATCTCTATGAAGGAAAGGGTTAAAGGGCTGTCGTTTGTATGGAGATATAATAGTATATTAACCTAAATCTCTATGAAGGAAAGGGTTAAAGGGCTGTCGTTTGTATGGAGATATAATAGTATATTAACCTAAATCTCTATGAAGGAAAGGGTTAAATGGCTGTTGTTTGTATGGAGATATAATAGTATATTAACCTAAATCTCTATGAAGGAAAGGGTTAAAGGGCTGTCGTTTGTATGGAGATACAGTATATTAACCTAAATCTTTATGAAGGAAAGGGTTAAATGGCTGTCGTTTGTATGGAGATACAGTATATTAACCTAAATCTCTATGAAGGAAAGGGTTAAATGGCTGTTGTTTGTATGGAGATACAGTATATTAACCTAAATCTTTATGAAGGAAAGGGTTAAATGGCTGTCGTTTGTATGGAGATACAGTATATTAACCTAAATCTTTATGAAGGAAAGGGTTAAATGGCTGTCGTTTGTATGGAGATACAGTATATTAACCTAAATCTCTATGAAGGAAAGGGTTAAATGGCTGTCGTTTGTATGGAGATACAGTATATTAACCTAAATCTCTATGAAGGAAAGGGTTAAATGGCTGTTGTTTGTATGGAGATACAGTATATTAACCTAAATCTTTATGAAGGAAAGGGTTAAATGGCTGTCGTTTGTATGGAGATACAGTATATTAACCTAAATCTTTATGAAGGAAAGGGTTAAATGGCTGTCGTTTGTATGGAGATACAGTATATTAACCTAAATCTCTATGAAGGAAAGGGTTAAATGGCTGTCGTTTGTATGGAGATACAGTATATTAACCTAAATCTCTATGAAGGAAAGGGTTAAATGGCTGTTGTTTGTATGGAGATACAGTATATTAACCTAAATCTTTATGAAGGAAAGGGTTAAATGGCTGTTGTTTGTATGGAGATATAATAGTATATTAACCTAAATCTCTATGAAGGAAAGGGTTAAACACAAAGTGCACGACAATCTTGTCACTATGAAACAACACCAAAACAACTAGAGAATAGCACTCGGACAATAGCAACATTTCGTCCAAAAAAATGGACCTGTTTTCAGACAACCAATCCAATTTCATGTGACAGAAATGTGTTTTATAGTATTTTCACATGACTGGCACGTAACCATGCACAGTAAGGCATGAGCATGTATATATGTACGAAAACAAACAAATATTTCTGTATATATATATATATACACAAAAACAAACAACTATTTCTGTATATATGTACGAAAACAAACAAATATTTCTGTATATATATATATACAAAAACAAACAAATATTTCTGTATATATATACACGAAAACAAACAAATATTTCTGTATATATGTACAAAAACAAACAAATATTTCTGTATATATATACAAAAACAAACAAATATTTCTGTATATATTACAAAAACAAACAAATATTTCTGTATATATATACAAAAACAAACAAATATTTCTGTATATATATATACAAAAACAAACAAATATTTCTGTATATATATACAAAAACAAACAAATATTTCTGTATATATATACAAAAACAAACAAATATTTCTGTATATATATACAAACGCAAACAAATATTTCTGTATATATATATATATGCGAAAACAAACAAATATTTCTGTATATAAAAACAAACAAATATTTCTGTATATAAAATGTGTTTTTATGGTACACATGAAATTAGTGATAACATCAACGTACACATATTTTAAAAATATAGTGTGACTATTTATCTGTTTTTGCTCATTTTCCTGTTTGGGAGTTTTAGCGTGTACCATATAAACCAAGCACCTGTTATTGACGGCCATCACGTCATTTGCAAACAAATTCTAAACAGGTGAGAAACGAAAATAGGGTGATAAACGATATATTAAAACAGGGTGATAAACGATATATTAAAACAGGGTGATAACGATATATTAAAACAGGGTGATAAACGATATATTAAAAATTCTATTGCAGGTCAGAACTGGGATTTTAACTTTGAAGTGAAGTTTTATCCAGCAGACCCGTCCCAGCTGGCCGAAGATCTTACACGCTACCAGTTGTGCCTACAAATCCGACGAGACATCGTTAATGAAAGGTAAGTTGGGTGATGAACACCCAGATGTGGCTGTCTCGCGAGTTCTCAATATACTCTTTGGTTTCCAGTGGGTGCCCAGTGCTTGAACTTGCACCTTTCGAAACTACGGTCAAATGAATAGCACCGAGCTACCAATGCCTATTTCTCTTGTTGGTTTATTTCTGCAGCACTGTCGCTATATTGCAGTGCCATTTAACGTGACGGTTTGTGTATGTATGGTATGTGGCGCTTCACCTTTCCACTTCAATCTAGCAGGAGCTCTGTAGTGCAATATAATGACATTTTTTCAAATTGGTGTATTCTTTGGTTTAACTACGGTATACTTTGCTACATATTTTCAGATTACAGGCAAAACTGTCTTAAGCAGCCAGCCAACGAATTGCAAAAAGTGGCTGATTAGCACAGGCCGCTGCTTACTAGAGGTGAACTGTATAACAAAAACAAAGTAACATATTTTGACTCTGAAAACTGGCTGCTTAATGCAGGTTGGCTGCTTAATAGAGGTGACCACTAACACAGGTTCCACTGTACTATGTTCTTGCACTACATACACCCTGTTTGTAGGATTTCAGATTGATATAATTATTGTAAGGTGAGGACTATACGCGAATACTAATGACAATACGATAGTGTGAGCTCTACTGTGGAAACTGTTAAATCAAATATGAAATACAAACTGACAATAGATGACCAAATAAGGTCGCTTCATTAGTGTATCCTGGCTGTCCGATTAGTGCAGTGGTTAGCGCGCTCGCTTCTCACCAATGCGACCCTGGTTCGATCCTCGGACAGGGATGTATGTGAGATGGTACCATGGTCGCCAGATCGGACAGGTGGGTTTTCTCCGGTTTCCTCCCACATGAATGACCACATATACGCTTTCATCCGAGCCAATGAGAGTGATTAATATAAGTTGTTAAAACTTGCTTCGCAATCGTTGTAAAATAAATAAAGTATAAAAAAAGTGTTTCCTTTAGACATCCTCCCGTGCTTCTGGATCGTACATTTACCGAGAGACGAACATCTTATCCAATATTTGTCATCTGAATCTGGACAGGTGCTTACATACCCTAATCATAGAAACTGGCTTGTATTACCGCATCGGTATTTCACGGAAGGTATTTAACAACACCTAGTGACTATTAACCTGTTGATCATTCTATCTGTTCAGTGATCTATTCCGTTCTGATGGCGGCTCCTTTGATGGTTTGTGAGTAAACAGATCTACATTTTGAATGGTGCATGCCAGTGAAACTAATCGCTGAACTGTTGTTATAATGGAGCGCGCCGATTGGTGAACGGATTTATATACAGTTACGATTGGCTAATAGGGACACACCTACAGGGTGAAACGGAATTCTTACGCCCTCAAAGTCTATATATAGGGGGACAAAACTCATTCGAGAGCTTCCAAAATATCCGTTCTCCGATTTAACAACAAAGACATAAATCTGCTAAAGATTCTATATAAATGGGAAATTCGTAAATCCATTCTGTCAATAAATTGAATAATATTAAAAGAAGTGTTGAAATTTCCATCATTGTTTTTCGTCTGCATTCCCGTCCTCGTATGCAAAGGCCGTAGGTAACAGTATTCTTTCATTATAATTATATACTCTTGTTACATGTTTTCAGATTACCGTACTCTTTCATTACATGCACCATGTTGTATATTTTCAGATTATCGTGTTCCTTCATTACATGCACCATGTTGTATATTTTCTGATTACCGTGTTCGTTCATTACATGCACCATGTTGTATATTTTCAGATTACCATGTTCGTTTGTTACATACACTCTGTTGGGCTCGTACACAGCGCAGTCTGAGCTCGGAGACTATGACACGGAGGACTTCGGCAGTGGCTATAAATATCTCAAGGATATACAGTTTGCACCTCATCAGGATAGGGAACTGTTGATGAAGATAGCCGAACTACACCGGCAGCACAAGTAACTAAGCACAATGCTCACATACATCAATACTAAATCCTCAGTGTTCACATTCTCCATTTAATCTTTTTATCTTGTTTGGGGCGAGTTGTTGGCATACTGGATTATCCCTCATTTGACATCTGTCTCAATCACAGGGTTCACTCTGTTCCAATCCAAGTTGATGAGAATCTATTAACGACTTCTCCGGAAACTGCATGGAACATTGGGTCAACAACATTGAAATCAGCTAAAATTGTTTCAATCCTAAATTCAAAATGGCCACAATGACGGTGATCTTTTTCCATCTGAGATCCAGGACGATCCTCACAAATTGTATTTTAGAATCGGGAACTATTTCAATGTGACATGCCAATGATTCATGTTTTCCTCATGTAAGGAAAATAAAAAAACCTAAAAACATGCAAATTTATCCCATAAACCATCTTATAGTTTAAATTTGGGAGCATATAGTTTTCGCACTGTCTGTCTGTGCGTCCGTGTCAATATTTCCGACGTCATTATAACTTGAAATAGTATTTGCGGTTTCTTCTCCCGTGCAGAATTGGTGCAACTAGTAAATCTAATTTCCACTTTCACCAAGACAACCATCTTTAAAATCTTTAAAAGCAATAATTCCTACGGCTTTTTATGAAGAAAATGTCTTATTTGCAATACTTACATCTGTTAAATATAGTAAGACGAGGTCTGTAACTTAACACATAAATTATAATTGTGTCAAATACCAGTTCGTTCCTGTTGCAAATCTTCAACGTTTTGCATAAATATTACTGAAATGGAAACATTCGAGGAAATACAGTCGAAACTTCGATGTCTCTGATTCCAGTTGTGTTTTCCTGGATTTGCCTGAACTCTATAGTGGTTTCATTCTCTCTTACGGGTACAGCACTTTCTCATCTTCATCTCACTTCTGTTCAGGGTTCTCTATGTAGTCCCAGCAGTAATATCTATGGAGGTGAGATAGATATGGCGACTACTTATCCATTGCATGATAGCTAAATGGCTGTCATTTGTATGGAGATATAATAGTATATTACAGGGTTCATTCTAGGTCAGAATTTTTGGGAGAAGTGAGAAAGCGCGTGATCACTTCCTTAAATGGTGTTCTTTAACATACTTCTGCAAAATAGGGTTAAAATGCACAGTACAACCATTAAATACAACATTTGAATAGAAGGAGAGCTTTATAATGGGCCAGTGTATCTTACTAGACAATATCTTGTTTGAATATCGTAAAAACCAGTCCGCCTCCGTGGTCGAGTGGTTAAGGTCACTGACTTGTATACCACTGTAACATATCATCACTGATGGTCACGGGTTCGAGCCCCGCTCAGGCCGTGTCTCATTTATATGAAAAAGTTGGCAGTTTCTTACGGAGGTTTGTGCACCCAAGTACTGGTTAACCGCTGTAGCCTGCCCAGGAAAGGTGTTGTTAGGTAAACTGCCCACCGGCGATATAGCCCGAAATGGTGCTGATTCAGGCGTAGAACCCGAAATATAACATAACGTAAAAACCAAAAAACAATTTCGCCCACATCGCCCTCTAGAATGATCCCTGTCTGTTGTAGCCTCTTTGTAATACACAGGCCGTGTGCAAGAACATAGCAATACAATAATAATAAAGACGTTATTGAACAAAGAAACTTATTTGATACGGTCAATCTTCCATAAAGCCCTCAAAATAATATTCAACTTAATATGGCTTTATTGTTTTTGGGAGTTCGTTAGGCTCCACCCACAGTTTAATAATACTCGTCTTGAGTATCTGTCACTTTAATACCACTCCATGTTTTCAGAGGAGAAATGCCAGAGGAGGCCGAGATGCATTTTCTAGAGAACGCGAAAAAGCTAGCTATGTGTGGAGTGGAGTTACATCCTGCGAAGGTAGGTACAATAAATCTATCGGGACAACAAGAAGAGAAATAAACGATAATTTCTGTACTATCATCACAACGCGTGTGTTTAATTTAATTTTAAGGAAGTTTGCGTTTATTTCATATTTGCATTCCCGGCATCAGCATTGTACAACAGGTATATGTCGTTACACATTTTGGTAAAAAATGTTACATGTTAATTACTATGACAATACAGTCAAACCTATATTAGTGGTCACCTCCATTAAGCAGCCAACCTGTATTATGCAGCCAGTTTCCAGATTCTCAATATGTTGTTTTTATTATACATTTGACCTCTATTAAGCAGCCACCTGTGCTAAGCAGACACTTTCTCTGACGCCCTTGGCTGGCTGCTTAAGACAGGTTTTACTGTATATAAGGAATAAACTTTGCAAATTAACATTTTTATAACTCGCATATTCAAACGTATTTTATTATGTATGGCTGATCAATTGTAACTAAATGCACATTGATTAGTTTATACAAATTTATTTTAGCTCGATTGCGAAACAAGTTCTTACAACTTGTATTAATCACTCTCGAGACTAGATCTGATGGAATCCATCGCCATGAGGGAGAGAGAAGAGGCAACGTGGAATTTAAATGCCTTGCCTAAGGGCACAATCGTAACGGCTCCAGCGGGGCTCGAACTCCGGACCTCTCGGCCCTGAAGCGAACGCGCATCCACTGCGCTATCACAATGATAGCACATTAATTCATCATGCAGGTAGTAATGGCGTGATTCCCTGCACATTGATTGGATAACATTGTTTTCGAAATGAATTTACCGATAGTACCAAAATAAAGTTTAGAACATCTACTTTCCGATGATATCTTGTGCATGTTTGAGAAATTCTAAACTATGCATGCTTTTACAATGAGAACTGATGTGCAGGTGCGTGATAGGTCAAACAATTGTTGAATACGCATTTTACTAAGATTTTCAATTTAATAACCGAATAGATGAGAACGTGGACTAAGTATTTGATGAAAAGGATAAACAAATTTTAGGGTCGGTTGGAAATGAACAATTCTTTTAGCGTCTTGTTCTGATTGCAGTCATATGTATGGAATCTGACTACATCCATATGGGTGAAAGGTTTTTGGCCTAATCATAATCTAGTCATCATAATTGCTTACAGGATGCAGAAGGCAGGGACATACAGTTGGGAGTCTGTGCTGCTGGCCTAATAGTCTACAAGGACAAGCAACAAATAAACAGATTTGTTTGGCCTAAAGTGCTCAAAATTTCATACAGACGCAATAAATACTACATCAAGATACGTCCTGGAGAGGTAAATATTGTCAATTACACTATGAACTAAATAACCATGACAACCCCGATATTCTAGCATACAAAGTTTGTTTTTGACTTGCGCAATAACTTCCACATATCGTCTAATGTCTCAAACATATATTCAGAAGGAGCATCATTTTCTTGGCAACATTGAGCATCGCGTTCATCCCCTGAATCTGGTAGTGGAAATTGCCGAGTAAACGGTACTTGTCTAATCGTACTGCTGGGTGAGGAAGACATTGTAGCGTGGTCGAGGCCTCCATTAATAATGACACTTTATTTACAGTTTGAGGAGTTTGCCAGCTTGATTGGATTTAAGCTACTAAATGTGAAGTTTGCCAAGCGGTTATGGAAGATCAGTGTGGAACATCATTCATTCTTCAGGTAGGTAGTTGGGGGGGGGGCATGATCCCCTGTAAATTCATCATGTAGGTAGTTGGGGGGGCATGATCCCCTGTAAATTCATCATGTAGGTAGTTGGGGGGGGGGCATGATCCCCGTTAATTCATCATGTAGGTAGTTGGGGGGGGGCATGATCCCCAGTTAATTCATCATGTAGGTAGTTGGGGGGGGGCATGATCCCTGTTAATTCATCATGTAGGTAGTTGGGGGGGGCATGATCCCCTGTTAATTCATCATGTAGGTAGTTGGGGGGGGGCATGATCCCCTGTTAATTCATCATGTAGGTAGTTGGGGGGGGGGCATGATCCCCTGTTAATTCATCATGTAGGTAGTTGGGGGAGGGCATGATCCCCTGTTAATTCATCATGTAGGTAGTTGGGGGGGGGGGGGCATGATCCCCTGTTAATTCATCATGTAGGTAGTTGGGGGGGGCATGATCCCTGTTAATCATCATGTAGGTAGTTGGGGGGGGGCATGATCCCCTGTTAATTCATCATGTAGGTAGTTGGGGGGGGCATGATCCCCTGTAAATTCATCATGTAGGTAGTTGGGGGGGGGGCATGATCCCCTGTTAATTCATCATGTAGGTAGTTTGGGGGGCATGATCCCCTGTAAATTCATCATGTAGGTAGTTGGGGGGTGGGCATGATCCCCTGTAAATTCATCATGTAGGTAGTTGGGGGGGGCATGATCCCCTGTTAATTCATCATGTAGGTAGTTGGGGGGGGCATGATCCCCTGTAAATTCATCATGTAGGTAGTTGGGGGGGGCATGATCCCCTGTAAATTCATCATGTAGGTAGTTGGGGGGGGCATGATCCCCTGTAAATTCATCATGTAGGTAGTTGGGGGGGGCATGATCCCCTGTAAATTCATCATGTAGGTAGTTGGGGGGGGCATGATCCCCTGTAAATTCATCATGTAGGTAGTTGGGGGGGGCATGATCCCCTGTTAATTCATCATGTAGGTAGTTGGATGCATGATCCCCTGTTAATTTTTCATGTAGGCAATCAGGGCGTAATTCCCTGAACCATAGACTGCATTCCCTAGTTTTTTTATATATTTAATTTATTTGCAATCTATATGTAAGTACAAGTACATAATCTAAACCTTTAAATATGACAAGAACTTGACATAGAATATTTTGTAGCTCTCGTCCACTCTCGCCCTCTCAATTTCTCACACCAAGCCCTCTCACAACTCAGTCTATGAGACTTAAAGTGACTGTTCCTGCCTGAAATACTGCTCGGAGAGCCACCCGGGGGTCATCCACCACCAATAATAGCTGGAGAGTCACCATATGACCTAACCTGTTGGTGTGACTTTAACCCTGCAGTATAAACAAACAAAGTTCTTAAAAAGCTAAGTTATAACTTTAAATGTCTGAGATTTTGAACTTTAATTTTGCTATTTTCACCATCATTTCATGCTGAAGCAAAATTATTCTTGATAGTATAAAGAATCTATTTCAATAGGTCAAAGGTCAAATTGAGGGACAAATACATTTACACATCTAATTGAAGCAAACAATCATGACAATAAAATTATTTCTTAATTACAATCCTAGGTTCAGGGAAGCAGACATGCCAAAAAGTGGTAGTTTTTTGCCGAGGTTTGGTTCAAGGTTTCGCTACTCTGGTAGAACGCAGTATCAGACACGTCAAGTGGTGGCCGATGAGAACCGAGATTCTCCGTATTTCGACCGAGTTCTAAGCAAGCGAGGAACATTTAGTGGTCGCACTGACAACATGAGGAAAAGAGATGAAGGTATTTATATGCCGGAATTCTTTTTCTAGAGAATTTTTTTATGAAAAGTTTAGTGAATGCACAAAGTGTAATAAAAGGTAACAGAGGCCCCTGCCACTGGTAGGTATAACAAACTTGTGTCCTAACAACATATCCATAATATTGAATTATTTCATGCGAGTCGGCTATCCAGCTGGCTTCAGGAAGATCAGTGGTTCTACCATGTCACCCATACTGTTCAGAGGGGCACCCAGGGTCTTCATCCACCAATGAAAGCTGGAGGGTCGCCTTATGACCTAAGCTGTATGTGCGGCTTTAAACTAAATATCAAACAAGAATTTATTGTATTAATTGGGGTATCCGTGACTGAGTGGTACGGTCATTGACTAGAATCATTTGTCCGTCGCCTCTGTAGGTTCGAATCCCATTTGGGATATAGAATTATTTCATGTCAGACGGATATCCAGATTGCTTGCAGAAGGTCAGTGATTTCACCCTGGTGTCGATCAATAAGTTACCATATGACCTACACTACCGGTTTTAAGCTCCCCAAAACCGAAATATCCTATTATTTAAATTGAAATGGTAACATTATTGCACTCTACCTGTGTTTTACAGACAGGCAACATAAACGAGATGACGCTCGGAGAGCTCCGTACCCACAAGAGAGAAAGGAACCACTGGAGTCTAGGCAAACACCACCTGAGCCTAAGCATGCTCCACCAGTGGCACCGAAACCAAAACCAGGCAAGCCCAAACCATCGCCTCGAGGTGAACGAGATAATGTCTCGCTGGACAGAGAACTCGCAGGTTCTATAACTGACTCATTTGATGATGTTCCTGATAGGAGAAGTAAGATGGAGAAAATGCATGCTGTAGCAACACCACTGGCTGCATTAATGCAGGCCAAGAAGGAACACGAAGATCATCAATCAGAACACCGTAGAGACGATGACCGACATCATGATGACAATCATGAGGCTGGTGAACATGATCAGTCATATGACCACGAGGTTGGTAATTCTAGTAAGACTAACCCTACTAACAGAGTTCATGAGGTTGGTAAATATAGTCAGACTAAGTCTAACTCGACTAACAAAGCTTATACTACTGACAAACTGCACAGGGCTAGTAGTAATCAATATATGCCAATTAATGAAATGGGAACTGGTGGAAGTAGCAAAATGCATGAGAATAATTCTACCTCAGAAAGATACTTATTTTCATACCCTGCATCTTCTTTTGAATCTGTCGTTTCTCAGGGTGATTATGATACAACTGAAGGCTACCCAAGTGGCCTAAGTGGTAGGGTAGGAAGTGTACACAATATTGGAAATGTTGATGCACATTATGTTCAGTATAAACCTATTTCTCACTGTATGTCAGCTGAACTAGTCTATTCAGACACAGTCAAAAACCACTATGATGAAATTGGTCCGCCTCTGCCCATTACTGAAGGTATTTATGCTGAAATTGATGAGGTCAAATGTCAAGTAAAAAAGATGGGAGAGGAATCTGTTGCTGCTCCTGATTTATATTCTGAAATTCCTGTTGCAACAAAGGCACATGATACACTACCAAATACAAATGATAAAAATGCAATGAAAACAAAAATTCATGGTAGGAAAAGTAGGTATTTCCAAGAAAACCAACACTTTCAAACTGATCTTGCCGATGCTACTTCTACATCAATGTCACATGACAGAACCAGTCCTAAATATCAGACTAATTCTTCTAAAGAATCACTAGTAGTCAAATCCAAAGAGACCCGATGTAAGGAATCAAGAGACTTACATGGAACTAAGCCTGATATGTTAGGGGCCAAATCTAAAACCATTGCTCAATTGCCAGTGTATGCCAAACTAAATAAACCCAAGAAAATCATTAACAAACACGATATCAAAAATACAAATGCAGATAAATCTAATAACCACTTTGAATCTGAAGAAAACGACTCAACTAATGAGTTAACGAAGGGCACAAACTTGAGAGAAGAACTCAAAATGTACATTTTGACACCAGATAAAATTAGCAAACACTCTCAAATCTCAAATGCTGATTCCACAGACAGTAAAAAGTGTCTGAGCAACATATCAAATGAGGTTATAAATGAACATGGTATTGGGTTTTATGACTTGCCCTCTGATCTACTTAATGATGGGACAGATATTGCTGTCACTAAATCGGGACAGTCTGAGACTAAACATTCTAATATGTTAGTTAAAGCAAATGACACACCTGTAACAGTAAGGCAATTTGAAATAGAGCCATTCAAGCATAGCCATGAACATGACAAACTGCATTCGCAAGAAAGGAGACAAATTGCATGTCTGCCATTGGAGAATGTTGTAAAGGATTTGTCCCTGTCTTCTTTTGAAGATGCAGAATCTGTCCATAATATATCTCCTGTCATTTCGGATACAGAACAAGGGATTGTTTCAGAATTGGAGACTGAAGAAAATGAAATGGGCCTTAGAGAACATCTGGAGAGCAGTTCATTATCATGTCTGTATAAACTAACTTTCGATGGCAGTGTTTCGAATAATGATGCAGACAGTTTGCATTTAGATGAAGAAGAGTTGGAAGGATTTAGTACACTTTCCAGTTTGTACAGTAATATTGATACGGATAAACCAGGTTTAGAGTTTCTAGACGGTGCCTATATGAATGGATCGGGTTACCTGGATATTGAGAACAAGGAATGTGTTTCAGATAGATCACAAATAGCAGATGATGATTTAGAAAGGTTCAGCACAATTTCTACGGACTCGGGCGATTTTGAAGCTGCATTCAAACAACAGACACGCAATTACAGATCCTATATAAATGTTCAATCAGTTAATACGAAGTCTAGAAAAAACAAATTGGAAGAACATGAAAGCAGTGTTAGGACAAAACAGGAAAATAATATGGTTACAGATGGTGTACATGATCGAGACACACCCAGAAGAAAGGATGAAAAGAGAAAAGAAAATGTTAGAAGTTCATATGGCTCCGAAACAGTGGAAGTGGAAAACAGTAACAGACAGCTGGTCAAAACACAGAAACCAACTGTAGTCCGAAAGGGCGAGAGCCTAATAAAAAGCTTTGGGAGAGTTTTCACTAAAACTAGTAAATCTAGTAGCAAAGACGAAGATAAAAAGTCATTTGAAATAGATGTTTTTGATGAAGAACCATACAATAGAAATAAGGTCAATGTCAAAGATTCCAAACACGATGTTCGACATTCTGGTACTAAAGGATTGGGTGGGGATACAATGGACTTCTTTCTGAAACCTACACTACTTGAAGAGAGTAGACCTATAGAGCCTGTGAACACCTCCAGCAAACAACAGAGCACTGAGGGTGGTATAGAAAAGTTACATCATGAAACAAATAGTCTCAAAGCAGTTGATAGTAGTAGAGAAAGTAGCCTAAAACCATACAATGAGCAACCACGAGGTACGTTGAATTTGAAACCACAGACAAACAGTGTCAGCCATACAAACCATTGCGATGCTCTTGATATGAATGAAGAAGTTGAAGGAAATAGTAAAGTATGGCACTTGGGTTGGGATGAGATGACAAAAGAAAACAAAGTTGTATCTTGTGCTGCAAAATCACCAGACTTAGTTGCAGTTGAGTCTATGGATGATATAAGCAAGGGATTTGAGTCTTATACATCAGAGATTGATAACGTTACCACATCACCAAGAGAAGATATCTGTATTACACCTGTCAGTTTAAATGGTAAATATGATGGCGTTAAAAGAAAATTGGAATTCTCTTCAAGAGTCTTGGCATTAAATACACCAGGACAATGTGTTCCAGTCATCAAAGATAGTAAAGTCTATGTTGAAGAAGAATGTGTCTATAGCAAGAATAGATTGGAGGAAGTAGATGTCGAGAAAGAAAATGTCACTATGTGTTCAAAAGAAGAACGGTCTAAGCAGCAGTCAAGTCCTTGCTTGACATTTTCTTCTCAAACTATGCATTGTGTTGAAGAAGCAACAATGGTAATGGAAGAAGTCAAACCAGTCACTCCAAAAAGTAAGTTTGTTGGACAACTTCCTGCATCCAGAACATTACCAATGTACAGACAAGATAATTTGAATGATAAATCGGCTCAATTCACTTGTAATATGCCAATTGCTGGTAAAGATGTTCCAAAAATGCAGCATCATACTTTTAAAGCTATACCTAAAACACATACTGAAAAGAACGGTAAAGAAAATATTCCAACATTCATTAAAGGAAGCAAGGTTTATACTGATGACAAAACTCTTATATCTGATGAAAATGAACAGGATTTGCCTAATGTAGAAAAGTGGAGCAGAGATTTGGTTTGTGAATCGGCAGCCTCAGGACGTGAACATTTACAGACATCAGGTGTTCAATCAGACAGTAATAAAGAACATGAAGCAAAGATAATTACAGGTAATCTTCGATTTAATTGTGACCACAGAGTAATTTCTGGCACACCATCCTGTAAATCTGAAAATTCTATGCGAAATCCGGGTATGTCAGTCTGTAGTGATTTGAAAGAGATGTCTGAACACAGAGCTGTTTTAGGTGCAAAGGTAGTAGATACAATTAATACAAAAAACAAAGTAAATGACAATTCTAGTGATACTGCAGAGGAAAGTCTACAAAGCAACAGCACAATGGTTAGTCATATATCAGAAAGTTTAAGATGCAAAAAGAACAAAGTGTCACCTGGAGTTGTGCATATGATAAATCCATGCCCGTCTGGTTGGATGGAAGGTGGTCTGAAAACATCACCAAAGAAGCGAAAGACAACTGTGAAAAAGAAACAGGGAGCACCAAAATACATTGTATCTGCTCTGGATTTTGAGCCACAGGAGTTACCAGAAATGCAGGATGCTAGTATGTCGTGCCTAGCTTCAGAACCCGAAGCCAACATTACAGATCATGATATTGATGTCTCTGAAAATGGAGATAAAGCAGGACAAATTTCTGCATCAACAATGAACATTCTTGAATATGCTCAACATGCAGATTTATTATGTCAGAGAATCTGGAAGAAATGCCCAAAAAGTAGGAAAACTTGTGAAGTTAAAGCTACTGAAAGATATGGAAAGAATGGAGATGGTAGTAAACGTAATGAAGATTTTAAATGTGAAGAGTTTGAGGCTGAAATAGAAAAAGGTCCATTGCATAATGCACCAAAAAACAATGATACTCCGACACAATCTCAGAAAACTTTAAACTCTAGTAAGCTTTCTGATAATGAGTGTGTGAATCGTTTGTCCAAGCTTAATCATTACAACAGGACCATAAATGTTGACCTGAATGATGTAGAAAAATCTAGGAGTAATGATCAGCTTAATATGAAGAATAAGAATGCAAGTTTGGTAGATATAGCAAAAGGTGAAGAACAATGCTTGAACAAAGAGATCAGTAATATACAAAATGGAAAGGAAAATATGGATAGTGCAAATGATACACCTTCACCTCCAGTTGCTGAAGATATGGTAATTACTGAAAATTTGGGCACATTTGGGCAAGAAAACAAATCATGTTGTGGTGAAAAGTTTAATGTCCATCCCAGCTTGCATTCAAAACTGCAATCATTAGGTTTGGGAGATGTTAACATTGATGAAGATGCTGTAACACAGCAAACACGTGAATTGCAACACATCGATTTTAACATTGAAGACCAATCTGAATCAGATTCAGAACCAAGTGAAACTGATTCAGAATCGGGAGATGAAGTAGAACTTGCTTGCTTTGAAATGCCAGGTTTGACTGTTGATATTGATCCGCAGTTATCTCAGAACAATGAAAGCTTTCTGAATGCATGTAGTGAAGGGGATACTGTTGATTTGCAACAATTTGCTATTGATTGTAGTTTTGAGGATGTAAGATCATACAAGATGGGTGAGTCCATGGATCCAGATGTAACACCAATATTGTGTGAATGTAATTTCCAACATTCTGAAAATGTTCATGGAACATTTTGTGAACTTCATCAAATTGAAAAGAATCATCGAAATGCTGGTGATAAAATGGACAATGAAGTTCCTGATATAATTGATGATACACCACATTTTCCAGTTAGATCAAATTTAAGAACTAAAGCCAAAAGTGATTCATATTTATTTAAAAGGCGTGTTCGATTTGAAAATAATTTGCCTGTTTACAAATCGAGTAACAATATAGATACTCAAAAAGATTCTATAGCTAATGAAATGGCATATGATAATGAACCAAAAGATATTAAGTATATTGAAGACTTTATAACATGCATGTTTGATTCAGAGCCTAGAAAGTTAGGATTAAGCAGTAAATGGTCCGAAAATGTTGATTCTGATTCTGATACATCCTTGTTTGAAAGTGAAAACTTGCCACTGGCAGCAGAAGACAAACTTCACATTGAGGAAAGTGAAACCAGAAAGCCACCAAAAATTGTAAAGCCAGTGTCTGTTAGAAGACCAAAGTTGTTCAATGTTTCAAGCCAGCTACGAACTATTGATGATACCATAGTAAAGCAGGTGAGTGCTGTTGCAGTAACTCAGTCAAGTCGTGGTACAGTAAGGCATTCAAGTGATGGTAGGTATAGCTCAGTTCCCACCATCATACTTATATCTCCAACAGGAGACATTAATACAAACATTGGCTGTGACTCGAAACAGTTACTGAAACATAGTGTTTACAAATTTAGTGATACAAATGCATTTGACGTGGAGACAGATACTAATGCTCACACAAAGACACTTTCAGATGGAATACCTGAATTTTGTGATGATGTTGACGACACAATGGAGGTATTAGATGTTTGCTACTCCACGTCTTGTGCAGCGGAGTTAAAAACAGAAATAGAACAGTCTGTTGAAAATTGTGCAGCAGAGAGTAATCCTACATTGACAAATGATCAAAGTTTGGGAAGCAACGAAGGAATAGACATGCATGAAAATTCTCAGCCTACACAAGAAGATGGCCATTCTATTGTCCAACTTACTAACCATGCTTTAAACAAAACGGTGAATTCAGTTGATGATTCTCAAATCTTACAGCAAGACATTCCTCTTTCTCGTACAGAAAATCTTGAACAAGATGCAAAATTTAACCACAATGGCAGTGATAGGTCTGCTGCTTCAGCATGCAAGCCTTCTGACCAGGTAATAAAGTATACTTTCACTGTCAATGAAGACTCTGATTCGGAATCTCCAAAAATTAAATCAGTTACCTATGAATATGTAACAGAATACAAACTTAATAATGTCAAAATACAATATCACCAGAATCGGAAAACTCAAACTGAAAGTCATGAAATGGATAATGGACCATCTAAAACTTCCGAGAAAGATGGGCAGATCAAGTATGGAAGGTCTGGAGGTTTAAAATACAAGCATAACAAAGCTGAACAGATTGAGGAAAACAGTAGCAGAATTGATTTTGAAGAAGTGATTGAAAAGTCAATTTGCTATCCACTTGGTCCTATTCATGGACATCTATCTAATGACAGCCATACATCGTACACAGAAGAAATAGTTGATGACCAAATAGAAATGTCTATTAACATAACAAAGTCTGATATTTTGAATGAGAAAATATTACATCAAGCAAAGAAGAATGAGGACATTTCTGATCCTCCAATGAGACATGATTTGCTATATGATGTAGCTTTAGGAAATGATACTGATATTGATAAAGATCAGTTGAATGACAGTATTGGAGAACCTGTAACTGAAGAAGTTATTCATAAAACAGTTTTCAAGGAACTGTGTGCAGAAAAGCCCATCCCACATGCTGTTAAGCAGAAGACAAGAAGTATAAATAGAAAGCAAATAATTGAACATGACTCAAAAAAATATGTGTGGTCATCTTTTCGTGCTAATATTCCATTTAGTGCAGCTGCTCAGAACTGCAGTGCAGATAGTCTTGATAAACAAGCTGGAATGAAAGAAAAATGGTCTCTCTGTGATGAAACCAATGGAAATTTAATGGATGCAACGACAGGAGAAGAAAACAATGGTGATTTAACAAGAATTTTGAATAAGGACAATGGAGTTATAACACAAGCAAGTATACACAATGGAGGTTTAACATCGGTAAAGAATCACAATCAAAACACGGACAAGGATGATAATGCTGTCAGTAAAGAAAATGATATAGAAGTTAAAGATATTGATGATACGAAAGTGTTAAACTCGCCTAATCTCTCGCGAAATAGAGAAAAATATGTTTCAGATAAACCTGAAAGTGAAGTAGATGATATTGATTTTAAACGAATGAGTAAAAATAATGGAGCTACTATATCTGATATGAAGGAAAACATGGAAGGAAGATATCGACTGAAACAGTTCTGTAACAGAAATTTAGAAACATTTAATACCAGTAATGATGAAAATGGAATGAATGAAGTTCTAGATACTGTCCATGTTTTAGCAAGCAGGTTGGATATGAATGAGGTAGTAGGTGATTCAAGTGAGTTAAGCGCAATGGAGACTTATAAGTCAGGTATTGGAAAGTTACCTGCCGATCTGGTGAAAGACAGGCTTAATGAAGTTATATCTTCAAGTGAATTAAGGGGAATAGGGAATTGTAAGTCAGATACTGAACAATCACTGATCGACATTACTGAAGAGGATAGGGAGAACATTTTCGCTGCCGTAATGCAAGAAAGATTACCTGAAATAAATGTTCATGAACATGCAAATGAGATGATGTTTGTTGTCCAAGCAGCTGCAGCTATTGCTCTAGGAACTGTTCTCGTTTTCTTGTTGCCTTATGCTGGATGATTTAATGGAAAAGCTCAATTGAACACTTCGCTAAACAGCCATTATGGAAATGTTGGTAACATCGTGATGGCTGAACTTTGGTTAGCATGCAAGTGTGATTAATTTACGACCTTATTAATCCTCGGCTTATTAATCCTCGAATCATAAAAGAGGTCTAGATACAATCCAGTAATACAATCTTATTTTGAAATCGGCTAAAAGAGTTAAGTAAATAAATTAACAACTAGTTCACTAAATAATAAACAAAAGTGAAATGTACTACACCTTCAGCATATTATTTATAATTATAAGTCAAATATAAAATGAAATCCGAATTTTTATTGTTGTGAATCCTGTAGTGAATGAATATTTATTTGGCAGTAAGAAAATACCCAGGCTCTATTATTTACAGGACTTTTAGTAATTTAGATATAAACGTTATTTCGAGAACCAAATCCATTGTTGGTTTGAACAATAGTTATTGCAAAATATAAATCACATTCGACATACAATGACATTCATAAATACATAATGCAAAGGACCAAGTAGGAATCTAAAAGTAGCTTTTATAAAACTCGTTCCTTTTTTTATTTTGGTTTAAATCCATTATTGCTATTATGAAAAAATGGGTTGGCTGTTGCTAAGTGAAAGCGTGCATTCATTCATTCATTCATTCATTCATTCATTCATTCATTCATTCATCCTCCTTCGTTCAGCTGAGAGTACAGCTGGGAACATATCATATATCAATTATACATAAAACCATAATGACAATTTGTGATATTTATAATACTGGTATGTGTACATATTGAACATTTATCATATGTAATGTAAAATGGATCTTAATGTGCAATGTATTTATTTATTTCTAATTGTTATATTATTTCAAATTTACAAAATCTGTCTCAATATATGTCCAGTCCAACTGTTAGTGCTTTTTTATTAGTTTCTATATTAACATGTATTTAAACACCACTGGTGTCACTTATGTCAAAATGCTAATCAGCACTGTTGTTATTTTGACAACAGGTATGATTAGATTTGCTTTATGAACGCTATTTATTTGTGTGAATAAAAATAATGAATACATAACCATGAAATACATACATGCATATTTACAAAAGAGTGTCACAATTTGCAAACAAATATTATTGCTACCATTAATGATGAACCAATCCATGATGATTGATATGAATATAAAATATATTTGAATTAATAAAAAATACACAATCATCAAATACATACCTGCACAGTAGGGTCGTGTGTTTTACGTTTTGTTTATCGTCGCTACCGGTTGCCAATATGAGCGACGCCTCCTAAAGAGATTAGTCATTTTAGATTTTTGGAGGATAGTGCAATGATACAGACAGAGACCCATTCCAGAATCTCCTCTGGTTCTTTCACGTCCACTGTGTAAAGCACCGACACGAGACCTCGGTTTAAATTCCCATCTGAAAGACTGTTAATTTTATAAGGGTCAGATGGGGGATTGAACCTGCAATACCTGGATTACCAGTCCAGCCTGTTACCACTGGACTACAGATCCATCTGTACAGTAGGGTCAATATACAAGTATCCTACCGGTATTTATATGTATAAGTATCATTGCATATTGTATATATATATAAATGTAGTATAGTATTTTTAATGAAAGTATGGTATGGTCGTATAATGGCATATTGATTAGTTTCATTTGTATGGAACAGATATAAATGCATACCGTATATTTGTTATATCTAATTATTGTATGATCATACCGTTTAATTATCAGGGCGTTCACTAGACTTTGAAAGTCAAGAGTCAATGATCCTTGAGGTCAAAATCTCAAGAGTCAAGTTGGATTTTTCAAGAGTCAATATGCATATTGGTACTTTCCGTACAGATAACTTTTTCCCAACCATATAATAACCTCTGGACCAAGGTGCGTCTTGGGTGCAACCAGTAATGTAGCTATCATAATTAGAGAAAACATTGACTAGTTAACTGAGCTTTGCATCTGGGTTTATAACCTTACAAGTATTTAAGTTTCATGTTACTTTGTGGCGTCCATAGTCCAGGGTTCATTCTAGGTCAGAATTTTTGGGAGAAGTGAGAAAGCGTGTGATCGCTTCCATAAATGGTGTTCTTTAATAAACTTCTGCAAAATAGGGTTAAAATGCACAGTACAACCATTAAATACAACATTTGAATAGGAGTGCTTTATAATGGGCCAGTGTATCTTACTAGACAAAATTTAGTTTGAAAATCGTAAAAACCAAAAAATATTTTTCCCCCCCTAGGGCGACAATTTCGCCCACATCGCCCTCTAAACTGATCGCTGATAGTCCAGTGGTACATGTAGATCATCAGATTTGGAATAGAACTGTCTGGATTTGATACTCGGTCAGGCCATGTGGGTAGTGTCATTGAGTAAGGCATCTCACACACATTGCTTAGTACTGGATAGCCACTCACGTCGGCTAAGCCTGCCCAGGAAAGCATATCTAGGTCCGTGAAGTGTTTTGACATAAATGGATCATACATACAACTTGTATAGTTCTACATTGTATCCCAGTTGCAAAGGTCACCAAATGATCACGAGTAGTTGATTTCAACATGAGCCTTCTGGGGTCCTGCATCCAGATTAGCCTTGACAAACCAATAGAAATGTCGATTACCGGTATACAAAATACAATTTTTTAGCTGATCTGTATTTAATTTTATTTTCAATGAAATTGGTACGAAACGGATGTTGGTACAAAATGGATCGAGTACTGTACCACGACATTGTAAAACATGAATTTCTTATATATAAAGGGGAAATATTCATTTCAATATCTATGCATTTTTTAATTTAAGCAGTTTTTTATGCACATGTAATATGTAAGTAAATATAAGTAGTATCATTTGTGAAATCAACTAAAATTCTGAATTACATGTATTATGGCGAGTGAAAGAGATTTTTGATCAGCTGTTCCCAAACTGAGACGAATCTGAGAATGTTCATTAATTATGTAAGATAACGACATGAAAACTCGGAAATACTATCTATGAAAAGAAGTGATTTTCATAAAATATATTTAGTTACGAATTGAAATAAATCAGAAAAACTCTTAAATTAATTAAAAAAATTTAGCTACAAAGAAGTTTTTGGTGATGTATAATTTGCGATAGCCCCGGCATCAGTATATTCAAAATGGACGCGCTTAGATTGAAGGCAGAATTCACAGATTTAAAAACAAAATGCGGGTAGCTTATAGTTGGTAGTTTGTTCCGGAAAATGATTTTGGTATCAACAATAAAATAAAAGCATGATCTTTTAATAAATATTCATTAAATCAGTAGAAAAGTCGTATTTTCATGTAAATTTGGCTCCAACTTTACGAGAATATATCTAGGCTTATGGTTGTTGGCAAATTTTACAGACATCTTCGTTCATTGGCCGAAGCCGGAGTTACGGCGTTTATTTTTAGACGGACTCCGCCCTCTCCGATCGCATTTGACAGGCAGATTAGGATGATTACACTGTTGACAAAATGTTCGATGACGCTTGACCACTCATCGTCCCGGGTCAAAGTTGACCCACTTGCATTTTTACCAAGAGTCAAACAAGCATCTTACTGATTTTCATGCGTCAAAACCCAGGAGCTCTGGTGAAATCAACGCCCTGATTATGATAAGCATCTGGCATACGTGCGTATGTTATAATGTTATAAATGTACCAATTTTATATATAATACAGGTATATTGTATGTTTATGTTGTATGTATATCGTACCTATATATTGACCCTAATGTATCGGTATATTTACAAGAAATTACACATCATTTCGCATGAAATATGACCAATTTACTACAATTCTAATTTAGGCTTGTCTGCATTTTTTCTCCAAATTGAAAAATAAAAGTAATTAACATAAAATTATGCAAATTTATGCCATTGTTAGCTCTAAGTACATCATTATTTATAAAGTTATATCTGTTGTTTTTTTAATGAATGTCTATAAAGGGGGGTAATTTATAAATAGTTATTTCATAGAAACCAGTAGGATGCATTATGGGTATAACAGCCATTAATGTCTATATATATAAAGGGGGGTAATTTATAAATAGTTATTTCATAGAAACCATTATTTCATAGAAACCAGTAGGATGCATTATGGGTATAACGACCATTAATGTTTATATATAAAGGGGGGTAATTTATAAATAGTTATTTCATAGAAACCAGTAGGATGCATTATGGGTATAACAGCCATTAATGTCTATATATATAAAGGGGGGTAATTTATAAATAGTTATTTCATAGAAACCATTATTTCATAGAAACCAGTAGGATGCATTATGGGTATAACGACCATTAATGTTTATATATAAAGGGGGGTAATTTATAAATAGTTATTTCATAGAAACCAGTAGGATGCATTATGGGTATAACAGCCATTAATGTCTATATATATAAAGGGGGGTAATTTATAAATAGTTATTTCATAGAAACCAGTAGGATGCATTATGGGTATAACGGCCATTAATGTCTATATATAAAGGGGGTAATTTATAAATAGATTTTCATAGAAACCAGTAGGATGCATTATGGGTATAACGGCCATTAATGTCTATATATAAAGGGGGGTAATTTATAAATAGTTATTTCATAGAAACCAGTAGGATGCATTATGGGTATAACGGCCATTAATGTCTATATATAAAGGGGGGTAATTTATAAATAGTTATTTCATAGAAACCAGTAGGATGCATTATGGGTATAACGGCCATTAATGTCTATATATAAAGGGGGGTAATTTATAAATAGATATTTCATAGAAACCAGTAGGATGCATTATGGGTATAACGGCCATTAATGTCTATATATAAAGGGGGGTAATTTATAAATAGTTATTTCATAGAAACCAGTAGGATGCATTATGGATATAACAGCCATTAATGTCTATATATATAAAGGGGGGTAATTTATAAATAGTTATTTCATAGAAACCAGTAGGATGCATTATGGGTATAACGGCCATTAATGTCTATATATAAAGGGGGGTAATTTATAAATAGTTATTTCATAGAAACCAGTAGGATGCATTATGGGTATAACGGCCATTAAAAACTAAACTACTGATATAGTACCTGAATTTAATCCTTATGTTGCTTCATCCTATGACTTCTCCACTTTTACATTACAAAGATACAAAGCAGATATTTATATTGGGAATCTCTTTGTTTGTGTATATTAGTTGTGCCGCCATATTGTCAACAGTTAGGTAACCGTCATTTCCGGGTATACCGCAGATAATGTATAGGCATAACGCCGCTTCTGATCAGGATCTATGTTGTTTCTATTCAGGCAAGTGATTTATCTCCACTGACATATGTTCTGTGCCGTCTGATCTGGCTCTTTGCTGTTTGCAAAAATGACTTTAGTCGTGATTGGCAGGTTACGGGTTAATGACACACTTTAGGTTGTGGTATGTGTCGCAAGTAATTCAATTAGTAACATTTAATCCTGATTGGTGCAGACATCACATTAACAACTGTTGGCCAGCCCTTGATTACTTGAAATTCTAGAGAAATAGATCAGCACCCTCTTACTTGTGTCTCATGTTTCTCCAGACTCAAATGAGTTCCCTATTTAACTATCCATCATGTTTCTCCAGACTCAAATGAGTTCCCTATTTAATTATCCATCATGTTACCCCAGATTCAAATGAATTCCCTATTTAATATATCCATCATGTTTCTCCAGACTCAAATGAGTTCCCTATTTAATTATACATCATGTTCCTCCAGACTCAAATGAATTCCCTACTTAATTATCCATCATGTTCCTCCATACTCAAATGAATTCCCTACTTAATTATCCATCATGTTCCTCCAGACTCAAATGAGTTCCCTACTTAATTATCCATCATGTTCCTCCATACTCAAATGAATTCCCTACTTAATTATCCATCATGTTCCTCCAGACTCAAATGAGTTCCCTATTTAATTATCCATCATGTTCCCCCAGATTCAAATGAGTTCCCTATTTAATTATCCATCATGTTTCTCCAGACTCAAATGAGTTCCCTATATAACTATCCATCATGTTCCTCCAGATACAAATGAATTCCCTATTTAATTATCCATCATGTTTCTCCAGACTCAAATTAGTTCCCTATTTAATTATCCATCATGTTCCCCCAGATTCAAATGAATTCCCTATTTAATTATCCATCATGTTCCTCCAGACTCAAATGAGTTCCCTATTTAATTATCCATCATGTTTCTCCAGACTCAAATGAGTTCTCTATTTAATTATCCATCATGTTTCTCCACATACAAATGAATTCCTTATTTAATTATCTATCGTGTTTCTCCAGAAACGGCCGCGTTCCTCTTAATTGCGTACAATGTTTCTAGATCAGTTCCCTTCCGAGACCACATTTATGTAGTTGTAGCATTTGGCGTAAAGAATGACATGTATTTCCGCTATTGTTATTATATGTACATATTACATCTGTACACTTACAGTCGCTTGCACACTGGTTCATGGTTATACCGTATTTACTCACTTATAAGACGATCTCAATTATAAGATGACCCCCAACTCTGGTATTTTGCATAGACCTGCATATGTGTTGAGAAAATGGAAACCACTCTGAAGTAAAGATCAAACAAATTGTAAATTATATATAATAGTACATAGTACAATAATACAATAGTAAATTATTACAAATCATAAAAAAATGCACTACTGCACAACAATTAACTTGAGTTGTTAAAATGCTATTGACAAGTTCAATTTACACATAGAGCTGTGAAAGTTTATGCTTTTGTTACAAACACCCTTTCAATTACACCCTTTCAATTACACCCTTTCAATTATTTCAAAGGCAATCAATTATTGATTTAAAAATACTTTTTTAAAAATGTTTCATCACTCACTTATAACAAGGGAAGCCACTGACTTTGAGACAATAATCTGGTGATAAAAATGCCGTCTTATAGGCAAGTAAGTACGGTAAGTGACCACATATAGCGGTGAAATGGTCACGGTGAAACACTTAGAGCAGTGTGCATGCGATTAGTGCACATTTATATGCATGTATTTTCACTTTATTAGAGCTAATACATATACATATCATGGGTTGATTGGTGTAAATGTTTGTTCATAAATTTACTAACCATATTTACTTATGTTTGAATGTTGAGTCTCAGAGATGTGATTGATTTTAACATTTGAATCGGACATTATACTGAAATTTTGCACTGCAAAACTGCAAATTGGAAACATTTTATACATTTTTTAGTTCATACAATTTGGTTTGGTTTGATTTGGTAACAAGTTCTTACAACATTTGTCTTGAGAGAGAAGAGAGGGAGAGAGGAGAGGGAGAGAGAGAGGGAGAGGAGAGAGAGAGAAGAGGCGAGCACGAGAGAGAGAAGAGGCAACGTGGTTTAAGTGTCTTGGCTAATGACACCACCATCGTGGTTCTGGATAGATGGAAAAATATGGAAAACACACACTCTGTACACAATCTTTTATTAACCCATTTGATTCTGGATACCGTTCAAACAGTATTTGCAAAGAACATAAAGCCAGATCAACCGCCACAGAACGTTCCGTCTGATCAGTCTCTATGCTGTTTGCTATTCAGATGATCTTGCTAAGACACTTGGCTATGTAGCAAACAACATAGATCCTGATCAGCATGCAGCGTCACGCTGCGGCTGATCTGGATCTATGTTGTTTGCAAAAGCCTTTAATGTATCCGGAATGAAATGGGTTACTTGTCATGTTCACTAATTTACAACAGTCCATTGCTCTCATTTTGCTCACTTGCTTGTGTGCAGTTCTGTTGTACTGTGATTTTCACATAACGTACAGAATTACAAGAAAGGACAATCCCTTTTGATTTCAATTAATTTTGCAGTCCCAGGTGAGTAAGATGGACAGTGTTCTGTTGGACTGTTACCGTAGTTACTGTAGTTATCTAGTTGTTGTTGCTATGTATATTTTGCTTGCCAGTTTGTTTTTGTTTAGTCCATCCGAGTGCATGAATATTGTGATATTTTTGTTTTTTACATTGAGCTAAATTTAACTTACATTTTAATGTGATGACATACACATGTTATTTACTAGTGTTTACATCATGCTTATACATTGTTCTTTATTGTTCAATAAAATATTTTTCAACATATGATCGTTTTGGTACTTATTATAACACTGATGTACAGGGTGTTAGAAAAGAAAACATGTAACTTTTTTAAAACTTTAATTATTTAATAGTTTAGTTGTGTACAAAAAAAACACAATTAATAGCTTAATAGTGTGTAGTGGTTTTATTTGTATTAAAAATAATATTCAATTGAAAAATACATTAACAGTTTTAGAAAAGATACATATTTTTGCAACACCCTATACCTATATATCCTGAAAAACTAACAATTCTGCACTCATATAGGCCTATCTATTCACTTACTAATTTGTAACTAAGTACTAATACACCATGTACTAACCACAACTCACTCGATAGAAATGGACTAAGCAAGAACATGGTACTCACGTCTTGCTTGCAAATAGGTGTATCAAAATTCTGTACTAGGTTTTCACCAGGTGAGCTCGGAATGAAATCCCAGGGGTGTAGCTACCAATTTTGAATTTGTAAGCCCGACTTATAAGTTGAGCACCTAAGGCTGTGATTTTGCTATAGCCAGTATAGGGGCCTGGCGGCATGCTCCCACAGGACAATTTTGAATCCGAGAACGTCAATAGTGCACTCTGATGCATTTAGATTTACTTCTTGGATGTTCAAATTTCCATATTACCAGACCTCTCCAGCAACATTGCATCTTCGATTCTCAATTTATTAGTTGGCATGCAAATTCAGAATTGCTAGCTACACCCCTGCAGTTGCTCACTTAGTCATCTAACTTTCTGCTTCTTCTACAACTTGTGTAGGTTTCGATTGATTTATGAATTACAGAAATGTTTCGATAAGAAGTGCACGGTACATATCTTTTGATATTAATAGAGTTGCGGCCCTTGAATCTCTATAAGTGGCCATAACTGAGAAAATGCGACCAAATGAGAAGTATGTACCTCAGAAACACTATTTGGGCCTCAAATACGCTCCTTCAACCTATACATTTGGCCCTATTTTATTGGACACAGTCGCATATATAAGTTTTATTGATCAGGAACTGTCGCAAAAACTACGTTGCTATGTCATCCATTTAAGGATGACCATTAACCTTGGCAAAATGAGCAGATAACAAAGTTGTGAAATCTGTCTTATTTTTTACTTGAATCATTCAAATCGGCCCGTATTAGATGGATAAATACTGAACACTTCTGAGAAATCAACTCCAAGAAATGTTTATTTTGTCAAAGCAACTGTCCATGTATGTTGACATCTTTCTTATTACCGGTAAGCATCCATTATATGGAGGAACATGGCTTATGCAATGTATGACAACCAGATAAACTAACTATTACAAAATAATTAGTCCGCCTCCGTGGTCGAGTGGTTAAGGTCACTGACTTGTATACCACTGTAACCTATCATCACTGATGGTCACGGGTTCGAGCCCCGCTCGGGCCGTGTCTCATTTATATGAAAAAGTTGGCAGTTTCTTACAGAGGTTGGTGCACCCAAGTACTGGTTAACCGCTGGAGCCTGCCCAGGAAAGGTGTTGTTAGGTAATCTGCCTGCCGGCGATATAGCCCAAAATGGTGCTGATGCAAGCGTAAAACCCAAAATATAACATATAATATATAACAAAATAATTATATAGCAAAATATATGAGTTAATGAATCACAAAGTTCGCCCACATAATTTCACAAATATTAAAATTTAACCTTTTCCCTCATAGAAGCACAACTCTTGACGCCATTACCAATACGACAAAGTCATACATATAATTGCTGGACCAATTCATGGACATTTGTCATTGAAAATCCCACGCATTCGGCTCTCCTAAAAACAATTTTTGAAGACGCTGCTTGTATGACGTTAACTGAAGTAAATGTTATGTTAGAAAACGTGTTATTTTCTCTGAATGGTCACCCATCTGCCAATCCCATTTTTTTCGGAACAGAGAATTAATACTGTGACAGTCGCTGGGTGTTCTTGTAAAACAGACAAAGTAAGAAATCAAAGAGTATTTCTAGTCACAGTAATTGTAATAGATAAGCGTGGGTGATGTCGGTTAGGTGTGAAATTACCCCTTGTCAGTTTCCTGTGGTATATCCTAGATTAGGATCTTACTAAACTGCTGTGATTATTTGCATCTCCTCTGAATTGTATGGCTGTGAAAGGACATTTCTTGTGTGTGGGCAGTGACATGCAGCTGATGTCTTCTCCAAAATGATTTTTGTATTTATTCATAAATCAAGTTTATTCTCTGCTGTTGGGAATTGTTGCACCCTGGTTACAGGTATTGGATTTCTGACTGTCATTCTAGGAATACTTAAACATAATGAAGAAGAGACTGCATAGCAATTGAACTGGTAATGGTACAAGCTTAATGTCGCTCTCCAGAGCATAGTCTAGAATAAGGGCTCATTCTAGAGTCTCCCTAGGACCCTGACTTTGCCCCCTTGGGGCCCCACTTCTCCCTACACCCACAGTAAGTCCCCACCCCCAAGAGTGAGTTGAACCAAGAGTTCCATGCATTTTCCTCCCTTACACATAGGAAACTATTGGCAAGTGATTCATTACTTATATTTACATTAATTATTCTTTTCAATGACAGTTAAATTGTATTTAGGCCAGATTGTGTGTTCCAAACCTGGCAATTAGATCATCCTTGGAACAGCTTGCAAGACAAACCATTGCTTGTGCTTGCATTGCAGTAATAACACAATGCAGTATAAGTGACGGGTGGTACAATGCAGTATAAGTGATGGGTGGTACAATGCAGTATAAGTGATGGATGGTACAATAACACAATGCAGTATAAGTGATGGATGGTACAATAACACAATGCAGTATAAGTGATGGGTGGTACAATAACACAATGCAGTATAAGTGATGGGTGGTACAATAACACAATGCAGTATAAGTGATGGTTGGTACAATGCAGTATAAGTGATGGTTGGTACAATGCAGTATAAGTGATGGGTGGTACAATAACACAATGCAGTATAAGTGATGGGTGGTACAATAACACAATGCAGTATAAGTGATGGTTGGTACAATGCAGTATAAGTGATGGTTGGTACAATGCAGTATAAGTGATGGGTGGTACAATAACACAATGCAGTATAAGTGATGGATGGTACAATGCAGTATAAGTGATGGGTGGTACAATAACACAATGCAGTATAAGTGATGGGTGGTACAATGCAGTATAAGTGATGGGTGGTACAATGCAGTATAAGTGATGGGTGGTACAATGCAGTATAAGTGATGGGTGGTACAATGCAGTATAAGTGATGGGTGGTACAATGCAGTATAAGTGATGGGTGGTACAATGCAGTATAAGTGATGGGTAGTACAATGCAGTATAAGTGATGGATGGTACAATACCACAATGCAGTATAAGTGATGGGTGGTACAATAACACAATGCAGTATAAGTGATGGATGGTACAATAACACAATGCAGTATAAGTGATGGTTGGTACAATGCAGTATAAGTGATGGTTGGTACAATGCAGTATAAGTGATGGGTGGTACAATAACACAATGCAGTATAAGTGATGGATGGTACAATGCAGTATAAGTGATGGGTGGTACAATAACACAATGCAGTATAAGTGATGGGTGGTACAATGCAGTATAAGTGATGGGTGGTACAATGCAGTATAAGTGATGGGTGGTACAATAACACAATGCAGTATAAGTGATGGGTGGTACAATGCAGTATAAGTGATGGGTGGTACAATGCAGTATAAGTGATGGGTGGTACAATGCAGTATATGTGATGGGTGGTACAATAACACAATGCAGTATAAGTGACGGGTGGTACAATAACACAATGCAGTATAAGTGATGGGTGGTACAATAACACAATGCAGTATAAGTGATGGGTGGTACAATGCAGTATAAGTGATGGGTGGTACAATAACACAATGCAGTATAAGTGATGGGTGGTACAATAACACAATGCAGTATAAGTGATGGGTGGTACAATAACACAATGCAGTATAAGTGATGGATGGTACAATAACACAATGCAGTATAAGTGATGGGTGGTACAATGCAGTATAAGTGATGGGTGGTACAATGCAGTATAAGTGATGGGTGGTACAATAACACAATGCAGTATAAGTGATGGATGGTACAATGCAGTATAAGTGATGGATGGTACAATGCAGTATAAGTGATGGGTGGTACAATGCAGTATAAGTGATGGATGGTACAATGCAGTATAAGTGATGGGTGGTACAATAACACAATGCAGTATAAGTGATGGGTGGTACAATGCAGTATAAGTGATGGGTGGTACAATAACACAATGCAGTATAAGTGATGGGTGGTACAATGCAGTATAAGTGATGGGTGGTACAATAACACAATGCAGTATAAGTGACAGGTGGCACAATACCACAATGCAGTATAGGTGATGGGTGGTACAATGCAGTATAAGTGATGGATGGTACAATGCAGTATAAGTGATGGGTGGTACAATAACACAATGCAGTATAAGTGATGGGTGGTACAATAACACAATGCAGTATATGTGATGGATGGTACAATAACACAATGCAGTATAAGTGATGGGTGGTACAATAACACAATGCAGTATAAGTGATGGGTGGTACAATACCACAATGCAGTATAGGTGATGGGTGGTACAATGCAGTATAAGTGATGGATGGTACAATGCAGTATAAGTGATGGGTGGTACAATAACACAATGCAGTATAAGTGATGGGTGGTACAATAACACAATGCAGTATAAGTGATGGGTGGTACAATAACACAATGCAGTATAAGTGATGGATGGTACAATGCAGTATAAGTGATGGGTGGTACAATGCAGTATAAGTGATGGGTGGTACAATAACACAATGCAGTATAAGTGATGGGTGGCACAATAACACAATGCAGTATAAGTGATGGGTGGTACAATAACACAATGCAGTATAAGTGATGGGTGGTACAATAACACAATGCAGTATAAGTGATGGGTGGTACAATAACACAATGCAGTATAAGTGATGGGTGGTACAATAACACAATGCAGTATAAGTGATGGGTGGTACAATAACACAATGCAGTATAAGTGATGGGTGGTACAATAACACAATGCAGTATAAGTGATGGATGGTACAATAACACAATGCAGTATAAGTGATGGGTGGTACAATAACACAATGCAGTATAAGTGATGGGTGGTACAATAACACAATGCAGTATAAGTGATGGGTGGTACAATAACACAATGCAGTATAAGTGATGGGTGGTACAATAACACAATGCAGTATAAGTGATGGATGGTACAATAACACAATGCAGTATAAGTGATGGGTGGTACAATAACACAATGCAGTATAAGTGATGGGTGGTACAATAACACAATGCAGTATAAGTGATGGATGGTACAATAACACAATGCAGTATAAGTGATGGGTGGTACAATAACACAATGCAGTATAAGTGATGGGTGGTACAATAGCAGTATAAGTGATGGGTGGTACAATAACACAATGCAGTATAAGTGATGGATGGTACAATGCAGTATAAGTGATGGATGGTACAATGCAGTATAAGTGATGGATGGTACAATGCAGTATAAGTGATGGATGGTACAATGCAGTATAAGTGATGGATGGTACAATGCAGTATAAGTGATGGGTGGTACAATGCAGTATAAGTGATGGGTGGTACAATGCAGTATAAGTGATGGGTGGTACAATGCAGTATAAGTGATGGGTGGTACAATAACACAATGCAGTATAAGTGATGGGTGGTACAATACCACAATGCAGTATAGGTGATGGGTGGTACAATAACACAATGCAGTATAAGTGATGGGTGGTACAATGCAGTATAAGTGATGGGTGGTACAATGCAGTATAAGTGATGGGTGGTACAATGCAGTATAAGTGATGGGTGGTACAATGCAGTATAAGTGATGGGTGGTACAATGCAGTATAAGTGATGGGTGGTACAATAACACAATGCAGTATAAGTGATGGATGGTACAATAACACAATGCAGTATAAGTGATGGGTGGTACAATTACACAATGCAGTATAAGTGATGGTTGGTACAATGCAGTTTAAGTGATGGGTGGTACAATGCAGTATAAGTGATGGGTGGTACAATGCAGTATAAGTGATGGGTGGTACAATGCAGTATAAGTGATGGGTGGTACAATGCAGTATAAGTGATGGGTGGTACAATAACACAATGCAGTATAAGTGATGGGTGGTACAATAACACAATGCAGTATAAGTGATGGATGGTACAATAACACAATGCAGTATAAGTGATGGATGGTACAATAACACAATGCAGTATAAGTGATGGGTGGTACAATAACACAATGCAGTATATGTGATGGGTGGTACAATAACACAATGCAGTATAAGTGATGGGTGGTACAATGCAGTATAAGTGATGGGTGGTACAATAACACAATGCAGTATAAGTGATGGGTGGTACAATGCAGTATAAGTGATGGGTGGTACAATGCAACAATGCAGTATAAGTGATGGGTGGTACAATAACACAATGCAGTATAAGTGATGGGTGGTACAATAACACAATGCAGTATATGTGATGGGTGGTACAATAACACAATGCAGTATAAGTGATGGATGGTACAATAACACAATGCAGTATAAGTGATGGGTGGTACAATAACACAATGCAGTATAAGTGATGGGTGGTACAATAACACAATGCAGTATAAGTGATGGGTGGTACAATAACACAATGCAGTATAAGTGATGGGTGGTACAATAACACAATGCAGTATAAGTGATGGGTGGTACAATAACACAATGCAGTATAAGTGATGGGTGGTACAATAACACAATGCAGTATAAGTGATGGGTGGTACAATAACACAATGCAGTATAAGTGATGGGTGGTACAATAACACAATGCAGTATAAGTGATGGGTGGTACAATAACACAATGCAGTATAAGTGATGGATGGTACAATATATTTAGATAAGGACGGTACATTGTACTGTTGGAATGGTGAGAATGGTTAGATATGGACGGTGCATTATACTGTTGGAATGGTGAGAATGGTTAGATATGGACGGTGCATTGTACTGTTGGAATGGTTAGATATGGACGTTACATTGTACTTTTGGAATGGTTAGATATGGACGGTACATTGTACTGTTGGAATGGTGAGATATGGGCGGTACATTGTACTGTAGAAATGGTTAGAATGGTTCGATATGGACGGTAAATTGTACTGTTGGAATGGTGAGAATGGTTAGATATGGACAGTACATTGTACTGTAGGAATGGTGAGAATGGTTAGATATGGACGGTACATTGTACTGTTGGAATGGTGAGAATGGTTAGATATGGACGGTACATTGTACTGTTGGAATGGTTAGATATGGACGGTACATTGTACTATTGGAATGGTGAGAATGGTTAGATATGGATGGTGCATTGTACTGTAGGAATGATTAGATATGGACGGTACATTGTATTGTTGGAATGGTGAGAATGGTTAGATATGGAGGGTGCATTGTACTGTAGGAATGATTAGATATGGACGGTACATTGTACTGTAGGAATGGTTAGATATGGACGGTACATTTTACTGTTGGAATGGTTAAATATGGGCAGTAGATTGTACTGTTGGAATGGTTAGATATGGGCGGTACATTGTACTGTTGGAGTGGTTAGATATGGACTGTGCATTGTACTGTTGGAATGGTGAGAATGGTTAGATATGGACGGTACATTGTTCTGTTGGAATGGTTAGATATGGACGGTACATTGTACTGTAGGAATGGTGAGATAAGGACGGTACATGGTACTGTTGGAATGGTGAGAATGGTTAGATAAGGACGGTATATTGTACTGTTGGAATGGTGAGACTGGTTAGATATGGACGGTACATTGTACTGTTGGAATGGTGAGAATGGTTAGATATGGACGGTACATTGTACTGTTCGAATGGTGAGAATGGTTATATAAGGACGATACATTGTACTCTTGGAATGGTTAGATATGGACGGTACATTGTACTGTAGGAATTGGTAGATATGGACGATACATTGTACTGTTGGAATGGTTAGATAAGGACGGTACATTGTACTCTTGGAATGGTTAGATATGGGCGGTACATTGTACTGTTGGAATGGTGAGAATGGTGAGATATGGACGGTACATTGTACTGTAGGAATGGTTAGATACGGGCGGTACATTGTACTGTAGGAATGATTAGATATGGGCGGTACATTGTCCTGTAGGAATGGTTAGATATGGACGGTACATTGTACTGTAGGAATGGTGAGAGTGGTTAGATATGGACGGTACATTGTACTGTAGGAATGGTTAGATATGGGCGGTACATTGTACTGTTGGAATGGTGAGAATGGTGAGATATGGACGGTACATTGTACTGTAGGAATGGTTAGATATGGGCGGTACATTGTACTGTAGGAATGATTAGATATGGGCGGTACATTGTCCTGTAGGAATGGTTAGATATGGACGGTACATTGTACTGTAGGAATGGTGAGAATGGTTAGATATGGACGGTACATTGTACTGTTGGAATGGTTAGATATGGACGGTACATTGTACTGTTGGAATGGTTAGATATGGGCGGTACATTGTACTGTAGGAATGGTTAGATATGGACGGTACATTGTACTGTAGGAATGGTGAGAATGGTTAGATATGGACGGTACATTGTACTGTAGGAATGGTGAGAATGGTTAGATATGGACGGTACATTGTACTCTAGGAATGGTGAGAATGGTTAGATATGGACGGTACATTGTACTGTAGGAATGGTTAGATATGGACGTTACATTGTACTGTAGGAATGGTTAGATATGGACGGTACATTGTACTGTAGGAATGGTGAGAATGGTTAAATATGGACGGTACATTGTACTGTTGGAATGGTTAGATATGGACGGTACATTGTACTGTTGGAATGGTTAGATATGGACGGTACATTGTACTGTAGGAATGGTTAGATATGGACGGTACATTGTACTGTAGG
>CM026399.1:9763088-9890740 GCA_014843695.1 Archivesica marissinica
GTACAATAACACAATGCAGTATAAGTGATGGGTGGTACAATAACACAATGCAGTATAAGTGATGGGTGGTACAATGCAGTATAAGTGATGGGTGGTACAATGCAGTATAAGTGATGGGTGGTACAATGCAGTATAAGTGATGGGTGGTACAATGCAGTATAAGTGATGGGTGGTACAATAACACAATGCAGTATAAGTGATGGATGGTACAATAACACAATGCAGTATAAGTGATGGGTGGTACAATAACACAATGCAGTATAAGTGATGGATGGTACAATAACACAATGCAGTATAAGTGATGGGTGGTACAATAACACAATGCAGTATAAGTGACGGTTGGTACAATGCAGTATAAGTGATGGGTGGTACAATGCAGTATAAGTGATGGGTGGTACAATAACACAATGCAGTATAAGTGATGGGTGGTACAATAACACAATGCAGTATAAGTGATGGATGGTACAATAACCAATGCAGTATAAGTGACGGGTGGTACAATAACACAATGCAGTATAAGTGATGGGTGGTACAATAACACAATGCAGTATAAGTGATGGGTGGTACAATAACACAATGCAGTATAAGTGATGGGTGGTACAATAACACAATGCAGTATAAGTGATGGGTGGTACAATAACACAATGCAGTATAAGTGATGGGTGGTACAATGCAGTATAAGTGATGGGTGGTACAATGCAGTATAAGTGATGGGTGGTACAATGCAGTATAAGTGATGGGTGGTACAATGCAGTATAAGTGATGGGTGGTACAATGCAGTATAAGTGATGGGTGGTACAATAACACAATGCAGTATAAGTGATGGGTGGTACAATGCAGTATAAGTGATGGGTGGTACAATGCAGTATAAGTGATGGGTGGTACAATAACACAATGCAGTATAAGTGATGGGTGGTACAATAACACAATGCAGTATAAGTGATGGGTGGTACAATAACACAATGCAGTATAAGTGATGGGTGGTACAATAACACAATGCAGTATAAGTGATGGGTGGTACAATGCAGTATAAGTGATGGGTGGTACAATGCAGTATAAGTGATGGATGGTACAATGCAGTATAAGTGATGGGTGGTACAATAACACAATGCAGTATAAGTGATGGGTGGTACAATAACACAATGCAGTATAAGTGATGGATGGTACAATAACACAATGCAGTATAAGTGATGGATGGTACAATAACACAATGCAGTATAAGTGATGGGTGGTACAATAACACAATGCAGTATAAGTGATGGGTGGTACAATAACACAATGCAGTATAAGTGATGGGTGGTACAATAACACAATGCAGTATAAGTGATGGGTGGTACAATGCAGTATAAGTGATGGGTGGTACAATAACACAATGCAGTATAAGTGATGGGTGGTACAATAACACAATGCAGTATAAGTGATGGGTGGTACAATGCAGTATAAGTGATGGGTGGTACAATAACACAATGCAGTATATGTGATGGGTGTTACAATGCAGTATAAGTGATGGGTGGTACAATAACACAATGCAGTATAAGTGATGGATGGTACAATAACACAATGCAGTATAAGTGATGGGTGGTACAATACCACAATGCAGTATATGTGATGGGTGGTACAATAACACAATGCAGTATAAGTGATGGGTGGTACAATAACACAATGCAGTATAAGTGATGGGTGGTACAATGCAGTATAAGTGATGGGTGGTACAATAACACAATGCAGTATAAGTGATGGATGGTACAATAACACAATGCAGTATAAGTGAGGTGGACAATACACAATGCAGTATAGTGAGGTGGTACAATAACACAATGCAGTATAAGTGATGGATGGTACAATAACACAATGCAGTATAAGTGATGGGTGGTACAATAACACAATGCAGTATAAGTGACGGTTGGTACAATGCAGTATAAGTGATGGGTGGTACAATGCAGTATAAGTGATGGGTGGTACAATAACACAATGCAGTATAAGTGACGGGTGGTACAATGCAGTATAAGTGATGGGTGGTACAATGCAGTATAAGTGACGGGTGGTACAATGCAGTATAAGTGATGGGTGGTACAATGCAGTATAAGTGATGGGTGGTACAATAACACAATGCAGTATAAGTGATGGGTGGTACAATAACACAATGCAGTATAAGTGACGGGTGGTACAATGCAGTATAAGTGACGGGTGGTACAATGCAGTATAAGTGACGGGTGGTACAATGCAGTATAAGTGATGGGTGGTACAATGCAGTATAAGTGATGGGTGGTACAATGCAGTATAAGTGATGGGTGGTACAATGCAGTGTAAGTGATGGGTGGTACAATAACACAATGCAGTATAAGTGACGGGTGGTACAATGCAGTATAAGTGATGGGTGGTACAATGCAGTATAAGTGATGGGTGGTACAATAACACAATGCAGTATAAGTGACGGGTGGTACAATAACACAATGCAGTATAAGTGATGGGTGGTACAATAACACAGTGCAGTATAAGTGATGGGTGGTACAATGCAGTATAAGTGATGGGTGGTACAATACCACAATGCAGTATAAGTGATGGGTGGTACAATGCAGTATAAGTGATGGGTGGTACAATGCAGTATAAGTGATGGGTGGTACAATGCAGTATAAGTGATGGGTGGTACAATAACACAATGCACTATAAGTGATGGGTGGTACAATAACACAATGCAGTATAAGTGATGGATGGTACAATAACACAATGCAGTATAAGTGATGGGTGGTACAATAACACAATGCAGTATAAGTGATGGGTGGTACAATAACACAATGCAGTATAAGTGATGGATGGTACAATAACACAATGCAGTATAAGTGATGGGTGGTACAATGCAGTATAAGTGATGGGTGGTACAATAACACAATGCAGTATATGTGATGGGTGGTACAATAACACAATGCAGTATATGTGATGGGTGGTACAATGCAGTATAAGTGATGGGTGGTACAATAACACAATGCAGTATATGTGATGGGTGTTACAATGCAGTATAAGTGATGGGTGGTACAATAACACAATGCAGTATAAGTGATGGATGGTACAATAACACAATGCAGTATAAATGATGGGTGGTACAATACCACAATGCAGTATATGTGATGGGTGGTACAATAACACAATGCAGTATATGTGATGGGTGGTACAATAACACAATGTAGTATAAGTGATGGATGGTACAATAACACAATGCAGTATATGTTATGGGTGGTACAATAACACAATGCAGTATAAGTGATGGATGGTACAATAACACAATGCAGTATAAGTGACAGGTGGCACAATACCACAATGCAGTATAAGTGACAGGTGGTACAATAACACAATGCAGTATAAGTGATGGATGGTACAATAACACAATGCAGTATAAGTGATGTGTGGTACAATAACACAATGCAGTATAAGTGATGGATGGTACAATAACACAATGCAGTATAAGTGATGGATGGTACAATAACACAATGCAGTATAAGTGATGGGTGGTACAATACTACAATGCAGTATAAGTGATGGATGGTACAATAACACAATGCAGTATAAGTGATGGGTGGTACAATAACACAATGCAGTATAAGTGACAGGTGGCACAATAACACAATGCAGTATAAGTGATGGGTGGTACAATAACACAATGCAGTATAAGTGATGGGTGGTACAATAACACAATGCAGTATAAGTGATGGGTGGTACAATAACACAATGCAGTATAAGTGATGGATGGTACAATAACACAATGCAGTATAAGTGATGGGTGGTACAATAACACAATGCAGTATAAGTGATGGGTGGTACAATAACACAATGCAGTATAAGTGATGGGTGGTACAATAACACAATGCAGTATAAGTGATGGGTGGTACAATAACACAATGCAGTATAAGTGATGGGTGGTACAATAACACAATGCAGTATAAGTGATGGGTGGTACAATAACACAATGCAGTATAAGTGATGGGTGGTACAATGCAGTATAAGTGATGGGTGGTACAATAACACAATGCAGTATAAGTGATGGGTGGTACAATAACACAATGCAGTATAAGTGATGGGTGGTACAATAACACAATGCAGTATAAGTGATGGGTGGTACAATAACACAATGCAGTATAAGTGATGGGTGGTACAATAACACAATGCAGTATAAGTGATGGGTGGTACAATGCAGTATAAGTGATGGTGGTACAATGGTACAATGCAGTATAAGTGATGGGTGGTACAATAACACAATGCAGTATAAGTGATGGGTGGTACAATAACACAATGCAGTATAAGTGATGGGTGGTACAATAACACAATGCAGTATAAGTGATGGGTGGTACAATAACACAATGCAGTATAAGTGATGGGTGGTACAATAACACAATGCAGTATAAGTGATGGGTGGTACAATAACACAATGCAGTATAAGTGATGGGTGGTACAATAACACAATGCAGTATAAGTGATGGGTGGTACAATAACACAATGCAGTATAAGTGATGGGTGGTACAATGCAGTATAAGTGATGGGTGGTACAATAACACAATGCAGTATAAGTGATGGGTGGTACAATAACACAATGCAGTATAAGTGATGGATGGTACAATAACACAATGCAGTATAAGTGACGGGTGGTACAATAACACAATGCAGTATAAGTGATGGGTGGTACAATAACACAATGCAGTATAAGTGATGGGTGGTACAATAACACAATGCAGTATAAGTGACGGGTGGTACAATAACACAATGCAGTATAAGAAGTGATGGGTGGTACAATAACACAATGCAGTATAAGTGATGGGTGGTACAATGCAGTATAAGTGATGGATGGTACAATGGTACAATGCAGTATAAGTGATGGGTGGTACAATGCAGTATAAGTGATGGATGGTACAATAACACAATGCAGTATAAGTGATGGGTGGTACAATAACACAATGCAGTATAAGTGATGGATGGTACAATAACACAATGCAGTATAAGTGATGGGTGGTACAATAACACAATGCAGTATAAGTGATGGGTGGTACAATAACACAATGCAGTATAAGTGATGGGTGGTACAATAACACAATGCAGTATATGTGATGGATGGTACAATAACACAATGCAGTATAAGTAACGAGTGGCGTATTTGTTTGAAGGATCAGGACAGCCGTCCGATGACACCGGAGGTAATAGACCAGGACTACACTGTGCTGCCAGCTCAACCCATGAATCCCAAGGAGAAAAAGGCACATGCGAAGGCAGAAAAGGACCGTATAAAGGTATTATTGTACATTTACTTTCATGAATTTACTATGCTTGCATTGCCCGACCATCTGCACATCATTAATTGGTTTATTTTGATTTAATTCAGCTCGATTGCGAAACAAGTTTTTGCAACATTAGATGAATCGCTCTCGAGACCTCATTCCTGATGGAATCCATCATTGTGAGTGAGAGGAGGCATTGTGCATGTAAGTGTCTTTCCTTAGGATTCCTACACAGCCAGTAATACCCGGATCAATTAGGGTTCCACCACAGCCAGTAATACCCGGATCAATTAGGGTTCCACCACAGCCAGTAAAACCCGGATCAGTTAGGATATCACCACAGCCAATAATACCCAGATCAATTAAGATTCCACCACAGCCAGTAATACCCGGATCAATTGGGATTCCACCACAGCCAGTAAAACCTGGATCAGTTAGGATATCACCACAGCCAATAATACCTGGATCAATTAGGATTCCACCACAGCCAGTAATACCCAGATCAATTAAGATTCCACCACAGCCAGTAATACCCGGATCAGTTAGGATTTCACCACAGCCAGTAATACCCGGATCAACCAGTTATCTCTACTATGACAGTTGATGCAATGGAACAAGGACACTGTCCGCCTCTGTGTTCGAGTGGTTATGGTCGCTGACTTGTATACCACTGTAACCTATCATCACTGATGGTCACGGGTTCGAGCCCCGCTCAGGTCGTGTCTCATTTATATGAAAAAGTTGGCAGTTTCTTATGGAGGTTTGTGCACCCAAGTACTGGTTAACCGTTGGAGCCTACCTAGGAAAGGTGTTGTTAGGTAAACTGCCCGCCGGCGATATAGCCCGAAATGGTGCTGATGCAGGCGTAAAACCCGAAATATAACATAACATATCAAGAACACTGATTGAAATTGACTTCAATTGATTTTCTTGTTTCATTGACGGTACCGGCATGTGACAACATATATGATGTGTTGTATCAGGTTTTATATCATTCACTGTAATACTTTTCCAACAATGACAGTATTAACTGTACTGAGACAACATGTCGCATATACAACACAGTTTCAGGAGTAAGGTCATGCATCAACATCAGTGGTCATACATGTACAGATCAAATGTTGTTTACAGATTTGGCATTAATACAAAGTCAGGTGCAGATTATACATTAATACAAGGTACTGTACAGATTATACATTAATACAAGGTACTGTACAGATAATACATTAATACAAGGTACTGTATAGATTATACATTGATACAAGGTACTGTACAGATTATACATTAATACAATGTCCTGTACAGATTATACATTAATATAAGGTCCTGTACAGATTATACATTAATACAAGGTACTGTACAGATTATACATTCATACAAGGTCCTGTACAGATTATACATTAATACAAGGTCCTGTACAGATTATACATTAATACAAGGTCCTGTACAGATTATACATTAATACAAGGTCCTGTACAGATTATACATTAATACAAGGTCCTGTACAGATTATACATTAATACAAGGTCCTGTACAGATCATTTGTAGATGGGGAAACTAGAACCTTGTACAGAATGTCCTGCACTATTTGTACATGCTTGTACAGAATGTCCTGCACTATTTGTACATGCTTGTACAGAATGTCTTGCACTATTTGTACATGTTTGTACAGAATGTCTTGCACTATTTGTACATGTTTGTACAGAATGTCCTGCACTATTTATACATGCTTGTACAGAATGTCCTGCACTATTTGTACATGCTTGTACAGAATGTCCTGCACTATTTGTAGAACCTTGTACAGAATGTCCTGCACTATTTGTACATGCTTGTACAGAATGTCTTGCACTATTTGTAGATGCTTGTACAGAATGTCTTGCACTATTTGTAGATGCTTGTACAGAATGTCCTGCACTATTTGTACATGCTTGTACAGAATGTCTTGCACTATTTGTACATGCTTGTACAGAATGTCTTGCACTATTTGTACATGCTTGTACAGAATGTCTTGCACTATTTGTACATGCTTGTACAGAATGTCCTGCACTATTTGTACATGCTTGTACAGAATGTCTTGCACTATTTGTAGATGCTTGTACAGAATGTCTTGCACTATTTGTACATGATTGTACAGAATGTCTTGCACTATTAGTAGATGCTTGTACAGAATGTCTTGCACTATTTGTAGATGGAGAAGCTAGAAGAGAAATCTAGAAGGAAGGAAGAGGAGCGGGAAAAAAAACGACTTGAAAAAGACAAGAAAGCCATACTAACTCAGGAGAAGAAGGCAGCCAAGGAGAAGTCCAAACAGAGGGTAAGTTGCTTCAGCTAGCACCGATTGTGTTGTGGCACTGGTTGTGTTGTGGCACCGGTTGTGTTGTGGCACCGGTTGTGTTGTGGTACCGGTTGTGTTGTGGTACCGGTTGCAGCCAAAGAGAAGTCCAAACAGAGGGTAAGTTGCTTTAGCTAGCACCGATTGTGTTGTGGCACCGGTTGTGTTGTGGCACCGGTTGTGTTGTGGCACCGGTTGTGTTGTGGCACCGGTTGTGTTGTGGTACCGGTTGCAGCCAAAGAGAAGTCCAAACAGAGGGTAAGTTGTTTTGTGGCACCGGTTGTGTTGTGGTACCGGTTGTGTTGTGGAACCGGTTGTGTTGTGGCACCGGTTGTGTTGTGGCACCGGTTGTGTTGTGGCACTGGTTGTGTTGTGGCACCGGTTGTGTTGTGGTACCGGTTGTGTTGTGGAACCGGTTGTGTTGTGGCACCAGTTGTGTTGTGGCACCGGTTGTGTTGTGGTACCGGTTGTGTTGTGGCACCGGTTGTGTTGTGGCACCGGTTGTGTTGTGGCACTGGTTGTGTTGTGGCACCAGTTGTGTTGTGGCACCGGTTGTGTTGTGGAACCGGTTGTGTTGTGGCACCGGTTGTGTTGTAGAACCGGTTGTGTTGTGGCACCGGTTGCCACTGGTTGTGTTGTGGCACTGGTTGTGTTGTGGCACCAGTTGTGTACTGGTTGTGTTGTTGTGTTGTGGCACTGGTTGTACACCGGTTGTGTTGTGGAACCGGTTGTGTTGTGGCACCTGACTATTATTTACTTTCAGTTTAGAATTCACTACCGGTATGTGGGGAAATGTTTATTTTTGTTCACCGAAATTTGGGATGATATGATCTTTGGCAAATTGATGATTCCTTTTGTTTTTGATGAAAAGATAACTCGTGACTCATTTCATGTTTAAGCTTTGAGGAGTGTATTAATTCATTTTTAGTGGCCACATTAAGCTTTGAGGAGTGTATTAATTCATTTTTAGTGGCCACATTAAGCTTTGAGGAGTGTATTAATTCATTTTTAGTGGCCACATTAAGCTTTGAGGAGTGTATTAATTCATTTTTAGTGGCCACATTAAGCTTTGAGGAGTGTATTAATTCATTTTTAGTGGCCACATTAAGCTTTGAGGAGTGTATTAATTCATTTTTAGTGGCCACATTAAGCTTTGAGGAGTGTATTAATTCATTTTTTAGTGGCCACAAAAACCTGATTATATACTGTATTTGTTTTAACCATGTTTTTAATGTTTACTTGTACCGGGAAGTTATGTGGGCATTATGGGAGATTGGGAGTGACGTCACACAATTAAAGTATTGTTTGGGTTTTGTATAATATTATGTCTTGTCAAAAGTGACAGCTACCGATATCTTAAATATATATATTTTATTTAATATATATTCACACATGGCTGCACCAAAGTAATTAAATTTAACAAGAGCAGTTTTATATGCGTTTCTAATCTAAAATGTTAATGTTTTTTATTTGCCAATTTATCGCTTGAGTAATTATGCCAGACTTTGCTACACGCCAAATTACACAATATTGATTACTTGAATTATTAATTGAGAATGGTAGCATACACTACTATTGAATTGATATGGTTACTTAATGACTAATATTACATATGTATACTTTTTAACTGTTTAAAGCAGCATTACATCGTAATAAAGGATGTTTTGGGTAAAATGTAAATACTAATGTGTGTGTGTTTACAAAAATCGAAATAGTCACTCAGAAACGATAAAATTCCAATAAATTTAAACCGTCGTATATGCGAATTTGTTTATCAACACACGAAATGTAAACATGCACAGCGCGCATGCATGAAACAACAGAGGATGTAGAAAACAACGTATATATTTTGAACATGAAAGACTATCTATCTTCCTCTAATGTCGAACCCCTCGCGTGGATGTAGACATGTCCCTAAAAGACTTAGCTAACAGAGGTATGAATCGACATATCAAGTAATTTAATTAAAAAAGACAACGTGGGACCAATGGGGATGATGCATTCCGAATGTAAACAAGTGCGTGACCGATCAACTCTCGGTTTCGAGTTTGTTTTATCGCAAAAAAACACTGTTTATCAAATGAACATAAGCATACAAAGTATAATGTTAGAATGTGTAGCAGCATTGCTACCCATACGTAAAAATTGAATTTTTCAAATAGCTTTTATTTCATACGATGTAATGCTGCTTTAAATACATGTCAGTTACTCAGTTAGATAACTTACAGATACAGCACCACCTCCCCAAACGTCACCTCCCATGAGCGACAACCTCTTTATAACATCACCTTTATTCCCACCCGTTGCTTTTTAATACAATTTCACCTCTCATGAACGACACCTCCCAACAACAAACAACGACAGTCAATTTCCCGCCAAGCGATGCAGAAAACTCCCAAGAACAGACAAAGATTTGGCTGAAAAAAGAAACAGTCTGTACATGTATGTGTCATCAGACTCAAATAATCGCCAATTGTTCCTTTCAATATTCAATAAACAGTAATTATCTTAATCTGGGACCATATCCGGGGACCAATAATCCCAGTATGAGCAATCATACCTGGCAAAACTGACTATTCCTGCATTTCCAAACTTCAAAAAGTTGAACCTCCCTAGAACAACAACCTCTCTACAACAACCAATATTGGGTGTATCCGGATGGTGTTTGCTCTGGAGAGGTTTGACTGTACATTGTATATATAGACTTTAGAATAATATTTTATAAAAATAAAACATTGATGATTTGCAACGTTTAGTTTATACAAATTTATTTTAGCTCCGGATATTATAGAATTGTGACCACTATCAATGTTAACCTTTGTATCTATGTACAGACAGGGCAATCAGAAGATGGCTCTTCATACTTACCGTACACCGTGTCTATCAATGCAAATGTTTGTATCTATGTACATTGTACAGGGCAATCAGAAGATGGCTCTTCATACTTACCGTACACCGTGTCTATCAATGCAAATGTTTGTATCTATGTACATTGTACAGGGCAATCAGAAGATGGCTCTTCATACTTACCGTACACCGTGTCAATCAATGCAAATGTTTGTATCTATGTACATTGTACAGGGCAATCAGAAGATGGCTCTTCATACTTACCGTACACCGTGTCTATCAATGCAAATGTTTGTATCTATGTACATTGTACAGGGCAATCAGAAGATGGCTCTTCATACTTACTGTACACCGTGTCTATCGATGCAAATGTTTGTATCTATGTACATTGTACAGGGCAATCAGAAGATGGCTCTTCATACTTACTGTACACCGTGTCAATCAATGCAAATGTTTGTATCTATGTACATTGTACAGGGCAATCAGAAGATGGCTCTTCATACTTACCGTACACCGTGTCAATCAATGCAAATGTTTGTATCTATGTACAGACAGGGCAATCAGAAGATGGCTCTTCATACTTACCGTACACCGTGTCTATCAATGCAAATGTTTGTATCTATGTACATTGTACAGGGCAATCAGAAGATGGCTCTTCATACTTACCGTACACCGTGTCTATCAATGCAAATGTTTGTATCTATGTACATTGTACAGGGCAATCAGAAGATGGCTCTTCATACTTACCGTACACCGTGTCAATCAATGCAAATGTTTGTATCTATGTACATTGTACAGGGCAATCAGAAGATGGCTCTTCATACTTACCGTACACCGTGTCAATCAATGCAAATGTTTGTATATATCACATAGATTGTACATTGTACAGGGCAGTTTAAAGAGGGATCTGGAGCAGGATGTACGTGAGAGGCGCGACAGTCGAGGCAGCAGTGAGATGGAACGTGGGTGGGACCATGCACGCTCGCAGGATGAGCGGGGACCAGTCACTCCAGAGAGATCCAGAAAAAGGCTCAGTAGCTTTGAAGATATCAAGGTATGGGTAATTAAATATTAATTGGAGAAAGAAGGGCCTCCATGGCCGAGAGGTTGAGATCGATGGCTCAACCTCTCGGCCGAGAGGTTGAGATCGATGGCCGAGAGGTTGAGATCAATGGCCGAGAGGTTGAGATCGATGGCCGAGAGGTTGAGATCGATGGCCGAGAGGTTGAGATCGTTGACTTCCAATCACTTGCTCTTCACCGATTTAGGTTCGAATCCTATTGGTATCAAATTATTTCATGTGAGGAAGCTATCCAACTGACTTGTGGAAGGTCAGTGGGTTCTACCTGGGTGCCTATCCATGCCTGAAATACTACTCGGAAGGGCACCCAGGGTTTTCCTCCACCAATAATAGCTGGAGAGTCGCCATATGACCTGAGCCCCCCCCCCTAAACAAACAAAACAAATAATTGAAGAAACATAGCCGAAACTACATATCCCGGTGTTACTGGTTTTCGACGACGTAGTACATAACGGACTCCTATAGGTTTAGAATTGTCATACACTGCAAACAATTTTATGTCACCAAATAAACAATATTTTACCTTTCATTCCCCAAAATCTCGAAGAAAACCGATTGTTTACTTATTGAGAAAAGTTGACAAAATAGCGGTACCTCATTCTCAGTAATCCGGAATGACGTCACATGTTTTCGCCTAACTGTGGAAATTGTCTACAGCGCGAGCATTATTATGTAAGCAACAGTTTTGTTTAACAAAACAATATAAATAAGGAACACTTACTTTAATAATAGGCTTAATTTATCATATTCACTCAAAATTCATTTGTTGGAGAGCATTTTGTCTATATACTGTATCTAAAACACTAATTTAGTTTAACTTAGACAAACACACGGGGCATAAGAAGTCGTCGCCCCTCCTAATTACTCTGACTGGGTGCAGAACTGTAACTGGACCCATCCATCGAACACATCACACGGTGCCTAACAGAGAATAACTAGGTTTACACAACCATGTATATCAGTTGGAGAACCTCTGTGAAAACACATGGACCTGAAGGCGAAAAACGGTGAAAATCGATATTATGAATAAGGACCCCTTGTGTGTAATAACGGACATAACTCATAAACACGGAGCAGTGAGACTATAATGACATTTTTATTCGTAAATATATTGGCGTGGCAGACGATGCATATGTCATTTTGGAGAAAAATTGCCAATTTCTTTAAAAAATGATATTTATATGGTGACATAAAACGGATATAGTGAAATTAGTGAAAACTGGGGTAGGTTTAAAGTTTTCACCGCTAATTTACCTTGTCTGATATATTATGATCAGTTAGAAATAGATTGGAAGTGCACAATGTATGTTTATTTATAATTCCGGTAACTGGAGCGTGAAATATTGCGTGATCTCTCGCGACTTGCTATTTCCACAGTTGGGCGAAAACCTGTTCTGGGCGAAAACTCTTCACGCCGGGATACATATTTATGTTTGTGCTTCCCCAAATATTTTTAAAGAGGAAATATTATAGATTAAAGAGTATCCTTCATTAAACTGCTGGACTTGTTTGTGATATCTAATTAGCATAATACAGTCCCCTTGTCTACCCAGTTAGACAGATTTATCTCGCACACCCAAAACGACGTGAAAAGCCTGTCTATAGGTGATAAAAAGATATACCACCCGAGTGGTGAGAATATGCCATTGGCTTTTGTGTCCGCTTTCTTTACAGAAAATTAGATAACCTAACAGAGAGTAGAAATGTTTCTTTCCATATGTGTAGTAATCCTATATGCAAATGACACCAACATGCTAGATTTGTATCCATCCTTTCCCATTTATCTCCCCTCGACCCAATCCTTGTACACAGTCTGGCAGAATACAATACAGTACTACTATTGGACAAAAATCCTATATGCAAATGACACCAACATGCTAGATTTGTATCCATCCATTCCCATTTATCTCCCCTCGACCCAATCCTTGTACACAGTCTGGCAGAATACAATACAGTACTACTATTGGACAAAAATCCTATATGCAAATGACACCAACATGCTAGATTTGTATCCATCCGTTCCCATTTATCTCCCCTCGACCCAATCCTTGCCAATTACAAGCATACTATACAAGTCTACAAGTATGCTGCAGCTGAACAACAATTGTAGAATATTTTGTAATATGGCTTTTAAAACAATAACTACTTAGAATTGCCTGCCATTAAAATGTGAATGAAAATCTGTAAAATAATTTATATACTATAATAGGCATGTTAAATGTTATAAGATGCGCATGATTTTTGTCAACCATATTCGTTTATTAATGCTGCATGGGTTGTTTGTATTTATCTCCCTTGTTTGTAGATATATCTCCCTTGTTGTATTTATCTCCCTTGTTTGTATTTGTCACCCTTGTTGTATTTATCTCCCTTGTTTGTATTTATCACCCTTGTTGTATGTATCGCCCTTGTTTGTATTTGTCACCCTTGGTTATATTTATCTCCCTTGTTTGTATTTGTCACCCTTGTTGTATTTATCTCCCTTGTAGTATTTATCTCCCTTGTTTGTATTTGTCACCTTATTCCTTGTCTGTTATTCTATTTTCAGCTAAGTTCATTCAAGCAGGTAATTGCTTGCTTCTATATATTCAGAAATTGGTGCATAAACTCTTTAAATATCACAAGTAAAGGAGAGAGGCCCTAGTGCATGTCTAAGAGGATAGTTTGAATCTTATCTGAAGATACATACATCTTAAAATTACACTATACAATATATAAATATGCATATACAATGTCCTCTTTCCCACCACACAATTCACTCTACATGTACATGTGTGTTGAACATATTTAAAGAGTCTGAATGCCCTTTGTTTTAAAATAGAGAAGGAACATGCTTGAAAACTTTCTTATCATATGCATGTAATACAGGGTGGTGGAAATTTCACATTATAAGACAGGGTGGTGGACATTTCCATTGTAAGACAGGGTGGTGGACATTTCCATTGTAAGACAGGGTGGTGGATATTTCACATTGTATGACAAGATTGTAGGAAATTTCCATTGTAAGACAGGGTTGTGGGACATTTCCATTGTAAGACAGGGTTGTGGGACATTTCCATTGTAAGACAAGATTGTGGGAAATTTCCATTGTAAGACAAGATTGTGGGAAATTTCCATTGTAAGACAAGGTTGTGGGAAATTTCCACTGTAAGGAATATCTGTAATGAATGTGAAACAGATGTTCCCATAATTTTATATTATATTTATATATGACATTTGTCTTATATATAATATTTATTATGTGCAAAATATGTACAATGGAGCATTAGCATTCGCAGCACTTTCTAATATTATGCAAATTTATTTTAGACATTGCCGGAGTTGTCCTTGCTCCTGCACAATTTATAAACTCTCACACAGCGTAACCAATATGTCATTCATTGGATCAATATTAACTCTTTGCTTGATGAATAAATAAAATCACAAATGCAAACAACATAGATCCTGATGAGCCACGTCATTAGTCTGATCAGGATCGATGTTGTTTGCTATTCAGCCAAGTGTTTTAGCTCCACTATCCAGTAGTATAGAGCCAGATCAGACGGCACAGATATCTGGCTGTGTGCACGCTAGTGGCGGATAAATCACTTTTGCAAATTGTGAAAAGAAATGACATGCTCGTGCTTCAGATATAATTGCATCATTTTTTAATGAATTAGAAGCTTGAGCATCCTGTAGAGTGGTGGATGGCAACGAATATTCGAAAATTCGCTCGAACGAATTCGGATATTCGGGAAAAAATATTATATTGTCCTCAAAAATGCCACCAGCTCAGTCGCTCAGTCACACATTTAGAAATGCTTGAATCGCTCAGAGAATAAGAAAACTGCTAGGTGTAATCTATGCAAATTGGATTTAACATATTCGGATACAATATCAATCTGAATAATCATTTGAAGAAGATGACGTTTACGCGTAAAACAGAAATTAGGTTAGTTTGGCAATTTTTCTAAAAGTTTGAATGATTTTGAGTTTTTGATAGAATTCTATCGAATATTCGAATACCGTCCTCGAGTATAATCGCTATTCATTGCCATCCCTATATAAAATGCATTTGTCTGGTGAGACAAACAGGGTACCCACGCATCAGGGAAAACAGGGAAAACAGGGAAAATGACCAAAACCTGTTCCCTGCAGGGAATTATCAGGGAATTTTAAAAACATGAGAATATCAGGGAATTATCAGGGAATTTTATTTTGTCATCCTCGCACGCGCGCATACATGGTCGTCCGCGACCATTTTGTCGTCGTCCGCGCATAGTTTGTCATCTATGCGCACACGTGTATTTGGTCATGATTGAGTATTTCGTCATCTAGATGCGAACGAGTATATTTGATCATCTTGAGTATTTTGTCATCTAGGCCTATGTAAACGCGTATATTTGTCAGGGAAAATTGGAGATTGATCAGGGAAATATCAGGGAATTATCAGGGAATTTGTTTCCTCATATCCTGTGGGTACCCTGGACAAAGTTACCTGAATTACATATTTCCCCGTAAGGCAGGTCTGCTTTGCACTGTAAATGCACGTACGCAGTTGCCACGGCATTGTAATTATGCACCAGGTTATTATTTTCTGTGGCTGAAATCTCCCTTGACGTACTAATCTGGAATTCGGAGAGACTTTTCTGATGTGCCATTTGAAACTGAAACATTCAATAATAAAACTGTAATGACAAGCACAGTAATGGTACGAGAATTATTATTCCTGTGTACGATGATAGACCAGGTTTTTTGTGAGCATTGCTTGTAAAATATAACCACATCATAACACCGACAGTAGAATCGGAATTGTTGCTTACGAAAGTTGTAGAGTTGAGTACTGGTTCTTACCCAGGAAATGCAGGTGGTCTACTCTCCGCCACAGCAGACTCTCCTCCCAGTAATAATCAGAAAATGATTGATGGGTAGTAGAAGTTTAACAACAAAAGAAAAAAAGAATGTTTGACATTTCATACGAAGCATTCTCGATAAATCGGAGTTACTCTGATCAGTTGAGATACGCGTATAATACTAAACAGGAAGTAGTTTATAGCATTCAAGCATCCACAGGTATTGCGCAATAATCACGGACGCATACATTGTGGACGTAACTCACTCAGATTAGTTTTTCTTTTATCACTTATGCAAGGTTCAGGTGACATTATAACTACGATTCTCTTTATAAGCCATTATTTGAGATAGGCGACAGTCACACTTGCTATGTATAGGATATAAGCCGAAAACGATCCAATATGTAAAATATTAGACTGTTTGAGGCACATTATGAGATTTAACACAGTGCCAATATTTTACATATTGGATACATTTGAGGCTTATATCTTACTTAAAGCACACGTTTATATTAACAACATCTTATTAAATAAAATTTCGTACACATATGCATAGGATTTAATATAATACTCTGGCCTTTTGAAATTACTGCAAAAAGGTATGACATCCCGACAGTGTTTTATGTGTACAATATAATATCTCACCATCTATCACCTTATGCAACTCAATAAATCTGTACCTTTGAAAGTTAAACCGGTTACACACACACACTGAGGGTGTGTTTGTTTTACGTTTTACTCACTACCGGTTGCCAATATCAGCGACGCCTCCTGAAGAGATTAGTCATTTTAGATTTTTGGAGGGTAGTACAGGTTCGATCCCCCGTCTGACCCTAATAAAATTAAGTCTCTCAGATGAGACTTTAAACCGAGGTCTTGTGTCGGTGCTTTACACTGTGCACGTAAAAGAACCAGAGGAGACTGTGTAATGGATCTCTGTATCATTGCTCTATCCTCCAAAAATCTAAAATGACTAATCTCTTCAGGAGGCGTCGCTCATGTGGGCAACCGATAACTACGATAAATAAACGTAAAACACACACTCAATGGAGATTTGTTTGTATCTGTGACTGCATAGCTCATTGTTAGTTCCCTATCGGTTAAATGGTAGGGGGCCTGTAGTACTGCGCTCGTCCACATGTATGTCCGTCACACTTTCATGTCCGGGCAAGGTAGAGGTCACACTTAGAGAATACTTCAAATATTGGTATAGTTTGTGCCTGGGCTGTAACTTTGTCATGCTTGGGGGATTTTCAAATAACTACACACAAATGTTCGCCAAAGGTCAAGGTCACACTTAGAGGTTAACGGTCAAATACCGGTATAATATATAGTCTCTAACTTTGTCATGAGGGGATTCTGAAATAATGTGGCAAAAATATTTCCTAAATGAACTTGATGTGTCGTGTCCCTATTCAGACGTCGTGGTCACGCTTTGAGGTTAAAGGTCGAATATTATTATATGTTGTGTTCGGGCTGTAGCTTTGTCATGCAGGAAGGGATTGTGAAATATTATGGCACAAATATTCCTCGTATGAAGATGATGTGTTGAGTCCAAGTCTCGGGGTCCCTGCCTCCGAAGGTCAAACTTAGAGGTTGTTGATATATTGAAGTTGTCAACAGAATTAACTTTACCATTCTTTGTAGATTTTCCCCCGGAGAACGATACTTTGTGTGTATTTTGTATTTTCACAATTTGTGTGTCGTGTACATATGTTGTATATTATGAGATTATTTCTGCATGTTATGTTTGTGTATGTTTATCCTGTAGAAGGAGACCGAGAGAGAGGATGAAGACAGACCCCCAACCCCGCCTGCTTCCCTACCACCAACAGCAGCAAAGGGAGACCACAATTCCCATTCGGGCTCTGATTTTGATTTGGCCGACGATTACAAGGTCCATATGTGCACTAATAGAAGTGATTGATAGTGCATTAATAGTGCACTAATAGAAGTGATAGATAGTGCATTAATAGTGCACTAATAGAAGTGATAGATAGTGCATTAATAGAAGTGATAGATAGTGCATTAATAGCTAGATGTGATAGCTGTCTCTAATCTTTACAGCTTTCTGTAGTATATACTCATTACAGCTTGCACTAGTATCGTCTGGGAGGTCCATGTGTGCACTACTGGATGTGCTAAATAGTGCATTAATAGCTAGATGTGATAGCTGTCTCTAATCTCTACAGCTTTCTGTAGAATATACTCCTTACAGCTTTCACTAGTATCTTCTGGGAGGTCCATGTGTGCACTACTAGATGTGACAACTATATTTAATCCTTACAGCTTGCACTAGTATCTTCTGGGAGGTCCATGTGTGCACTACTGGATGTGCTAAATAGTGCATTAATAGCTAGATGTGATAGTTGTCTCTAATCTCTACAGCTTTCTGTAGAATATACTCCTTACAGCTTTCACTAGTATCTTCTGGGAGGTCCATGTGTGCACTACTGGATGTGACAGCTATATTTAATCCTTACAGCTTTCACTAGTATCTTCTGGGAGGTCCATGTGTGCACTACTGGATGTGCTAAATAGTCCATTAATAGCTAGATGTGATAGCTGTCTCTAATCTCTACAGCTTTCTGTAGAATATACTCCTTACAGCTTTCACTAGTATCTTCTGGGAGGTCCATGTGTGCACTACTGGATGTGCTAAATAGTGCATTAATAGCTAGATGTGATAGCTGTCTCTAATCTCTACAGCTTTCTGTAGAATATACTCCTTACAGCTTTCACTAGTATCTTCTGGGAGGTCCATGTGTGCACTACTAGATGTGACAACTATATTTAATCCTTACAGCTTTCACTAGTATCTTCTGGGAGGTCCATGTGTGCACTACTGGATGTGCTAAATAGTGCATTAATAGCTAGATGTGATAGCTGTCTCTAATCTCTACAGCTTTCTGTAGAATATACTCCTTACAGCTTTCACTAGTATCTTCTGGGAGGTCCATGTGTGCACTACTAGATGTGACAACTATATTTAATCCTTACAGCTTTCACTAGTATCTTCTGGGAGGTCCATGTGTGCACTACTGGATGTGACAGCTATATTTAATCCTTACGGCTTTCACTAGTATATACTCCTTACGGCTTTCACTAGTATCTTCTGGGGGGTCCATGTGTGCACTACTGGATGTAACACTTACAGCTTCCATCACTTTCACTAGTTGTTTCTAATATAAGGATATAACCTGTTTACTGGGTGTTGTGTGAGGATATAACCTGTTTACTGGGTGTCGTGTGAGGATAAAACCTGTTTACTGGGTGTCATGTGAGGATAAAACCTGTTTACTGGGTGTAGGGTGAGGATATAACCTGTTTACTGGGTGTAGGGTGAGGATAAAACCTGTTTACCGGGTGTAGGGTGAGGATAAAACCTGTTTACCGGGTGTAGGGTGAGGATATAACCTGTTTACTGGGTGTCATGTGAGGATAAAACCTGTTTACCGGGTGTAGGGTGAGGATATAACCTGTTTACTGGGTGTCGGGTGAGGATATAACCTGTTTACTGGGTGTCATGTGATGATAAAACCTGTTTACCGGGTGTAGGGTGAGGATATAACCTGTTTACTGGGTGTAGGGTGAGGATATAAAATGTCTACCGGGTGTAGGGTGAGGATATAACCTGTGTACCGGATGTCTGGTGAGGATATAACCTGTTTACTGGGTGTCATTTGAGGATAAAACCTGTTTACCGGGTGTAGGGTGAGGATATAACCTGTTTACTGGGTGTAGGGTGAGGATATAAAATGTTTACTGGGTGTAGGGTGAGGATATAACCTGTTTACTGGGTGTAGGGTGAGGATATAACCTGTTTACTGGGTGTCGGGGTGAGGATATAACCTGTTTACTGGGTGTCAGGGTGAGGATATAACCTCTGTTTACTGGGTGTCGGGTAATGATATAACCTGTTTACTGGGTGTAGGGTGATGATATAACCTGTTTACTGGGTGTAGGGTGAGGATATAACCTGTTTACTGGGTGTCGGGGTGAGGATATAACCTGTTTACTGGGTGTCAGGGTGAGGATATAACCTCTGTTTACTGGGTGTCGGGTAATGATATAACCTGTTTACTGGGTGTAGGGTGATGATATAACCTGTTTACTGGGTGTAGGGTGAGGATATAACCTGTTTACTGGGTGTCGGGGTGAGGATATAACCTGTTTACTGGGTGTCAGGGTGAGGATATAACCTCTGTTTACTGGGTGTCGGGTAATGATATAACCTGTTTACTGGGTGTAGGGTGAGGATATAACCTGTTCACTGGGTGTAGGGTGAGGATATAACCTGTTTACTGGATGTCGAGTGAGGATATAACCTGTTTACTGGGTGAGGATATAACCTGTTTACTGGGTGTCGAGTGAGGATATAACCTGTTTACTGGGTGAGGATATAACCGGTTTACTGGGTGTAGGGTGAGGATATAACCTGTTTACCGGGTGTTGGGTGAGGATATAACCTGTTTACTGGGTGTTGGGTGAGGATATAACCTGTTTACTGGGTGTAGGGTGAGGATATAACCTGTTTACCGGGTGTTGGGTGAGGATATAACCTGTTTACTGGGTGTAGGGTGAGGATATAACCCGTTAACCTCTTCATAACTATATTTCTTCACTAATGTAGATCTTCAATTAGAGAAATTAATATGGCCATATGTAGATGCTTATAATATTTTGTAGCTTTGATTTAGGCATGCAAGGCAAGTCATTACATCACGCCAAGTGATACTGTTTTGGGCTTAGTTGCTCAGAAGTGTGAGTCTTGCATCACGTTTAGAATTCATAGTTGTCCGCCTCCGTGGTCGTGTGGTTATGGTCGCTGACTTGTATACCACTGTAACCTATCATCACTGATGGTCACGGGTTCGAGCCCCGTTCAGGCCGTGTCTCATTTATATGAAAAAGTCGGCAGTTTCTTACGGAGGTTGGTGCACCCAAGTACTGGTTAACCGCTGGAGCCTGTCCAGGAAAGGTGTTGTTAGGTAAACTGCCCGCCGGCGATATAGCCAGAAATGGTGCTGATGCAGGCGTAAAACCCAAAATATAAATATAACATAAGAATTCATAGTCTTGTCAGACCGTCCACATTCTTGTACATCTGGAAGAATGTTGCAAGATGCTTGTAGTAGGTCAGTGGTTCTATCTGTATGCCCGTTCATGCATGCACCCAGGGTTTTCCTCCATCTATCAATAGCTGGAGAGTCGCGTATGACCTAAGCTGTTGGTGCGATGTTAAGCCCCAAACAAACATGTTTGAAGCATATTTCTCCACATGGTTTACAGGGAAGCGAAGACATTCATGGCGACTACTTATAAATACATGTATAGTTCCAAGCCCTAGTCTGTCCTTGTGCCATGTCGTCATGGGATGTTATTGTCGAAAACACTTTAAAAAACTTTATTGCGAGTTTATCGATATTATAAGTAGTAATTAAAAGCTGTTTGATATTTCTCTTTATATTATAAATTACAGTTAAACCTGTGTTAAGCAGCCAGCCAAGGGAATTGCAGAAAATGGCTGCTTAGCACAGGTGGCTGCTTAACCCTTTCAACACCACAGACCTCTAAATAGGCTTACAAAAAGTGTAGATCTGCACTTTTTGCCCGTGATATGACTATTTTTAGACATAATTACCCATTTTGATAAATGAACTTGTCCAAATGTGATTTTCTGATTCATTTATTGGTTTATGAATATCATGGACCAGTCCATGTGAGTTACTTGGTGTTGAATGGGTTAATAGAGGTTATATGTATAATAAAACAGCAAATTAGGAATATGGACACTGGTTGCTTAATACAGGTTGGCTGCTTAATGGAGGTGACCACTAACACAGGTAGTCTGCCTCCGTGGTCGAGTGGTTATGGTCGCTGACTTGTATACCACTGTAACCTATCATCACTGATGGTCACGGGTTCGAGCCCCGCTCAGGCCGTGTCTCATTTATATGAAAAAGTTGGCAGTTTCTTATGGATGTTGGTGCACCCAAGTACTGGTTAACCACTGGAGCCTGCCCAGGAAAGGTGTTGTTAGGTAAACTGCCCGCCGGCGATATAGCCCAAAATGGTGCTGATGCAGGCATAAAACCCGAAATATAACATAACATAACATAACACAGGTTTGACTGTACATACTTTGTGAAGTAGTGAATCAATACATGCCAGAAATATTTTTATTATGCTCATTGGAACCTAGTTTGTTCAAATAGATTTATTTCTAAAAATAGATATATTGCTATAGTGTAAGAACACTTGTGTTTTGAAATCTGATCATTGGACTGCGAACCCATGGATCGCAGGTTCAATCCACCGTCTGACCCTATTTGGACTGTGAACCCATGGATCACAGGTTCGATCCACCGTCTGTCCCTAATTGGACTGCGAACCCATGGATCGCAGGTTCGATCCACCGTCTGTCCCTAATTGGACTGCGAACCCATGGATCGCAGGTTCGATCCACCGTCTGTCCCTAATTGGACTGCGAACCCATGGATCGCAGGTTCGATCCACCGTCTGACCCTAATTGGACTGCGAACCCATGGATCGCAGGTTCGATCCACCGACCCTAATAAAATTAGATGGGACTGTAAACCAAGGACTTGTGTTGGTGCTTTACACTGTGCATGTAAAAGAACCAGAGGAGATTCTGGAATGGGTCTGTATCAATGCACTATCCTACAAAAATCTAAATGACTAACCTCTTCAGGAGGCTGAAATCTGATTGTTTGTTGTGAATCTTACACCGATAGTCATACTGGGCAGAGATAAACCCGTATATAGTCTTACCATTTGTTGTTGCTGCTGCTGCTTTGTACCCTGGGATTGAATGTTAGATTTACTATGCTTTCTTATGCAGCTGAAAAATGCTGAATAATTTCCGGTCTTGTAACGTAATATAAAATTATATTCTTTCATCATCAGTATCGTTACAGTTTGTGTTTCTATTATTTCAGGATGGTGGCAAAGTGAGTGCTGATGCTGATGTTGAAGATGCAGAAGAAGTCACATTTTAGTCATAAACATGATTCATTGATCAATCAACAAACAGTCGGAGATAATTATAAGTCATGTGATCAGTGAAACATCCAATCAACAAACGGTCAGAGATAATTATAAGTCATGTGATCAGTGAAACAGCCAATCAACAAACAGTCAGAGATAATTATAAGTCATGTGATCAGTGAAACAGCCAATCAACAAACAGTCAGAGATAATTATAGGTCATGTGATCAGTGAAACAGCCAATCAACAAACAGCTCCAAGTCAAGTGATACATTAATTAACCAATTAGCACAAACCATTGTCATGTGACACACCAAAGTCGGCAATCATCAATGAGATGGTTCATTCCAGCCAATCAGCTGTTCATACACTTGTGAGCCAACAAGGAAGAATATTAAACAAAACCTACCATACTACTAGAATAGATTTTTTTTTACAATGTTGTGATTTTATGCAGACTATTTCCTTGTAGTTTATTATGTCCAAACATTCCCTAGATTGTAACTATATTCACTGGTAGTTCAACAGCCCATTCAACACCAAGTAACTGACATGGACTGGTGCATCATATTTTTAGACCAATAAATTAATAAGAAAATTACATTTATCAAAATGGGTAATTTTTCTCTAAAAAAAGTGCAGATCCTGATGAGACGGCTCGTCATGGCTCTACCCTTTTTGTAAGCCTATTTAGAGGCCTGTGGTGTTGAAAGGGTTATATATTAATGACATTCAACAATTTGGTAGAAATCATCCGTTTTAAATGACACTGTATTATATAAAAAAATCTATTAAAAAGCTGAAATTATTTGTTAGCAAAGCTTGTACCATTGTAGTAATCATATTAGAAAAATCATAATTTGGGGCATACAGGGGGCTAAAGAAAAATACAAAAATATATATGTGCCTTTTTGAAATGGTAATTTGGGGCATACAGGGGGCTAAAGAAAAATACAAAAATATATATGTGCCTTTTTAAAATCGTAATTTGGGGCTTTCAGGGGGCTAAAGGTAGATTGCCTCTTAAGGTATAATCATTGAAACATTCCAACTTGTGAAGCACATACTAATGTCCATCACATATTGTTCAGGAACCTTTGTTCACCATTGTTTTATTATATAACTATTATGTTTTAATGGGTGTTGTATTTCTTATAAAGAAACTTTTTAGTGATAAGTTTTTTAATTCTGGTGGAATTAATGATTTTAACAATATCGTACTACACACTCGTATTGGATACTTTTATTATATCATTTTATCATTGTAAATAGGAAATTATATTTTCATGCTTGTATTATACTGCAGCACGACAACAGTCCATTATAAATGGTATCAAAACATATGTATATTTTGTAAATTAGCATACTGATGTGTTGATTAAATTAATTATTTGTGTAACTATATATATGTTATTAATGATTTTATTCACTCAGAAGCAACGACCAAACAAATTAATTAAACTATGTAAATTATGTCCACTCATAAATAAATGCACTAATATACGTACATACACACAATCAATCAATTTGATTTGTTGAAATGTTATTGACATGTTCAGTTTACAGACAGAGCTATGAAAGTCTATGATTTTGCCAGACCCTTTCAGTTATTTCAATATACAGACATCAATTATTGAGGCTGAACAAACTGATTTAAAAGACGAGAAACCACTTTGTGGCCATAAGCTGGTGATAAAAATCCTGTCTTATAAGCAAGTAAGTATGTATACATATATTTTAGGTATCGACATCGAACACATTTGTATATACATGTTTAATATTGGGGAAAGAGAGAGTGTATTGGCCCATAACATGTCCTCCACTGGGGGGCCTAGCTGTTACATTATAAAAATGTTGAAGAAAAAGATTTTATGAAATCTCGTAGTATTTCTCGAGCTTCTTTGAAATCTAAAGCCCCACAAACAATGGCTTGACAGAAAGTATCATTTGAGCACACCATCAAAATGTCTAAAGTTTCAAATTATTTGCCTACGTTCCGTGATTTTTACAAATGTTATGGTGTCTAAAATATTTGCTGAACTGTAACCATGTATCATTCTGATCCAACCCGACGCAGACCAATAAATATAGTTGTGAAACCCGACACAGACCAATAAATATACTTGTGAAACCCGACGCAGACCAATAAATATACTTGTTAAACCCGACGCAGACCAATAAATATAGTTGTGAAACCCGACGCAGACCAATAAATATACTTGTGAAACCCGACGCAGACCAATAAATATACTTGTTAAACCCGACGCAGACCCATAAATATACTTGTTAAACCCGACGCAGACCAATATATATACTTGTGAAACCCGACACAGACCAATAAATATACTTGTTAAACCCGACGCAGACCAATAAATATACTTGTGAAACCCGACGCAGACCAATAAATATACTTGTTAAACCCGACGCAGACCAATAAATATACTAGTTAAACCCGACGCAGACCAATAAATATACTTGTGAAACCCGACGCAGACCAATAAATATACTTGTTAAACCCAACGCAGACCAATATATATACTTGTTAAACCCGACACAGACCAATAAATATACTTGTTAAACCTGACGCTGACCAATAAATATAATTGTGAAACCCGACGCAGACCAATATATATACTTGTGAAACCCGACGCAGACCAATAAATATACTTGTTAAACCCGACACAAACCAATAAATATTGTTGTGAAATAAGACGCAAATCAATAAATATAATTGTTAAACCCGACACAAACCAATAAATATAGTTGTGAAACCCGACGCAGACCAATAAATATAATTGTGAAACCCAACACAAACCAATAAATATAGTTGTGAAACCCGACGCAGACCAATAAATATAATTGTGAAACCCAACACAGACCAATAAATATACTTGTTAAACTCGACGCAGACCAATAAATATACTTGTTAAACCCGACGCAGACCAATAAATATACTTGTTAAACCCGACGCAGACCAATAAATATACTTGTTAAACCCGACGCAGACCAATAAATATACTTGTGAAACCCGACGCAGACCAATAAATATACTTGTTAAACCTGACGCAAACCAATAAATATACTTGTTAAACCCGACGCAGACCAATAAATATACTTGTGAAACCCAACGCAGACCAATAAATATACTTGTTAAACCCGACGCAAACCAATAAATATACTTGTTAAACCCGACGCAGACCAATAAATATACTTAAACCCGACGCAGACCAATAAATATAGTTGTGAAACCCGACGCAGACCAATAAATATAATTGTGAAACCCAACACAAACCAATAAATATAGTTGTGAAACCCGACGCAGACCAATAAATATAATTGTGAAACCCAACACAGACCAATAAATATACTTGTTAAACTCGACGCAGACCAATAAATATACTTGTTAAACCCGACGCAGACCAATAAATATACTTGTTAAACCCGACGCAGACCAATAAATATACTTGTTAAACCCGACGCAGACCAATAAATATACTTGTGAAACCCGACGCAGACCAATAAATATACTTGTTAAACCTGACGCAAACCAATAAATATACTTGTTAAACCCGACGCAGACCAATAAATATACTTGTGAAACCCAACGCAGACCAATAAATATACTTGTTAAACCCGGCGCAAACCAATAAATATACTTGTTAAACCCGACGCAGACCAATAAATATACTTAAACCCGACGCAGACCAATAAATATACTTGTTAAACCCGACGCAAACCAATAAATATACTTGTTAAACCCGATGCAGACCAATAAATATACTTGTTAAACCCGACGCAAACCAATAAATATACTTGTTAAACCCAACGCAGACCAATAAATATACTTGTTAAACCCGACGCAAACCAATATAGTTGTGAAACCCAACGCAAACCAATAAATATAATTGTGAAACCCGACGCAGACCAATAAATATACTTGTTAAACCCGACACAAACCAATAAATATAGTTGTGAAACCCGACGCAGACCAATAAATATAATTGTGAAACCCGACGCAGACCAATAAATATAATTGTGAAACCCGACGCAGACCAATAAATATAATTGTGAAACCCAACGCAGACCAATAAATATAATTGTGAAACCCGACGCAGACCAATAAATATAATTGTGAAACCCAACGCAGACCAATAAATATAGTGTAACCTTTAACCTGGGAACCGTTACAAACCACTGACAGAAAGCAATAGTGCATGTTAACAATGGTTGCAATATTGTGGCAGGACAAGGTCTGTGAAAGGGTGCTTTCATCTTGCCATATGGATTTCTCTAAGTCACATGTCTTGTTTTCAGTTCAATGCGAATGTTGGCTAAAAGCAAAATGTTGAGTTGTATGCATTGTTGTATAACGTGTACTGTTATATTATGCACATGTTCTGTGGAGTTGTACATGGTGTTGTGTATTACACGTTCTGTGGAAGTGTACATGGTGTTGTGTATTACACGTTCTGTGGAGTTGTACATGGTGTTGTGTATAACACGTTCTGTGGAGGTGTACATGGTGTTGTGTATTACACGTTCTGTGGAGGTGTACATGGTGTTGTGTATTACACGTTCTGTGGAGGTGTACATGGTGTTGTGTATAACACGTTCTGTGGAGGTGTACATGGTGTTGTGTATTACACATTCTGTGGAGGTGTACATGGTGTTGTGTATTACATGTTCTGTGGAGGTGTACATGGTGTTGTATATAAGACGTTCTGTGGAGTTGTACATGGTGTTGTATATAACATGTTCTGTGGAGTTGTACATGGTGTTGTGTATAACACGTTCTGTATTACACGTTCTGTGGAGTTGTACATGGTGTTGTGTATAACACGTTCTGTGGAGTTGTACATGGTGTTGTATATAACATGTTCTGTGGAGTTGTACATGGTGTTGTGTATAACACGTTCTGTATTACACGTTCTGTGGAGTTGTACATGGTGTTGTGTATAACACGTTCTGTGGAGTTGTACATGGTGTTGTATATAACATGTTCTGTGGAGTTGTACATGGTGTTGTGTATAACACGTTCTGTATTACACGTTCTGTGGAGTTGTACATGGTGTTGTGTATAACACGTTCTGTGGAGTTGTACATGGTGTTGTATATAACATGTTCTGTGGAGTTGTACATGGTGTTGTGTATAACACGTTCTGTATTACACGTTCTGTGGAGTTGTACATGGTGTTGTGTATAACACGTTCTGTGGAGTTGTACATGGTGTTGTATATAACATGTTCTGTGGAATTGTACATGGTGTTGTGTATAACACATTCTGTATTACACGTTCTGTGAAGTTGTACATGGTGTTGTGAAACACGTTCTGTGGAGGTGTACATGGTGTTGTGTATAACATGTTCTGTGGAGTTGTACATGGGGTTGTATATAACACGTTCTGTGGAGTTGTACATGGTGTTGTGTATAACACGTTCTGTGGAGTTGTACATGGGGCTGTGTATAACATGTTCTGTGGAGTTGTACATGGTGTTGTATATAACACGTTCTGTGGAGTTGTACATGGTGTTGTATATAACACGTTCTGTGGAGTTGTACATGGTGTTGTATATAACACGTTCTGTGGAGTTGTACATGGTGTTGTGTATAACACGTTCTGTGAAGTTGTACATGGTGTTGTGTATAACACATTCTGTGGAGTTGTACATGGTGTTGTGTATAACACGTTCTGTATTACACGTTCTGTGGAGTTGTACATGGTGTTGTGTATAACACGTTCTGTGGAGTTGTACATGGGGTTGTGTATAACACGTTCTGTGGAGTTGTACATGGTGTTGTATATAACACGTTCTGTGGAGTTGTACATGGTGTTGTGTATAACACGTTCTGTGAAGTTGTACATGGTGTTGTGCATAACACATTCTGTGGAGTTGTACATGGTGTTGTGTATAACACGTTCTGTATTACACGTTCTGTGGAGTTGTGTATAACACGTTCTGTGGAGTTGTACATGGGGTTGTGTATAACACGTTCTGTGGAGTTGTACATAGTGTTGTGTATAACACATTCTGTGGAGTTGTACATGGTGTTGTGTATAACACGTTCTGTGGAGTTGTACATGGTGTTGTGTATAACACGTTCTGTGGAGTTGTACATGGGGTTGTGTATAACACGTTCTGTGGAGTTGTACATGGTGTTGTATATAACACGTTCTGTGGAGTTGTACATGGTGTTGTATATAACACGTTCTGTGGAGTTGTACATGGTGTTGTGTATAACACGTTCTGTGAAGTTGTACATGGTGTTGTGTATAACACATTCTGTGGAGTTGTACATGGTGTTGTGTATAACACGTTCTGTATTACACGTTCTGTGGAGTTGTACATGGTGTTGTGTATAACACGTTCTGTGGAGTTGTACATGGGGTTGTGTATAACACGTTCTGTGGAGTTGTACATGGTGTTGTGTATAACACGTTCTGTATTACACGTTCTGTGGAGTTGTACATGGGGTTGTGTATAACACGTTCTGTATTACACGTTCTGTGGAGTTGTACATGGTGTTGTGTATAACACGTTCTGTATTACACATTCTGCGGAGTTGTACATGGTGTTGTATAACACGTTCTGTGGAGTTGTACATGGTGTTGTGTATAACACGTTCTGTGGAGTTGTACATGGTGTTGTGTATAACACGTTCTGTGGAGTTGTACATGGTGTTGTGTATAACACGTTCTGTGGAGTTGTACATGGTGTTGTATATAATATGTTCTGTGGAGTTGTACATGGTGTTGTATAACATGCACAGTTGAACACTGTGATATGATGAACATGTTCTGTGGCAATAATACCAAACATCACCCAACCTATAATGAAAGGCCGCTTGCATTTAATGTTGTTTGAAATATTTTGTAATTGTATTTTGCACTATTTATGCTGGGCTATAAAACCAATGTTTCTAACAGCCGTTATTGTGCCCTATGTTCCCCATCTTTTTACTAAATCACTGACTACTAATATTATATGGAATATTTTATATCCTGGGTGGCACGTCTCGGGTATAACAATATGATCAGTTGCATAACAGCTATGCTAGGGTACAGACAGGTTATATGCTAGGATACAGACAGGTTATATGCTAGGATACAGACAGGTTATATGCTAGGATACAGACAGGTTATATGCTAGGGTACAGACAGGTTATATGCTAGGGTACAGACAGGTTATATGCTAGGATACAGACAGGTTATATGCTAGGATACAGACAGGTTATATGCTAGGATACAGACAGGTTATATGCTAGGATACAGACAGGTTATATGCTAGGATACAGACAGGTTATATGCTAGGATATAGACAGGTTATATGCTAGGATACAGACTGGTTATATGCTAGGGTACAGACAGGTTATATGCTAGGATACAGACAGGTTATATGCTAGGATACAGACAGGTTATATGCTAGGATTCAAACAGGTTATACGCTAGGGTACAGACAGGTTATATGCTAGGATACAGACAGGTTATATGCTAGGATACAGACAGGTTATATGCTAGGATACAGACAGGTTATATGCTAGGATACAGACAGGTTATATGCTAGGATACAGACAGGTTATATGCTAGGATATAGACAGGTTATATGCTAGGGTACAGACAGGTTATATGCTAGGGTACAGACAGGTTATATGCTAGGGTACAGACAGGTTATATGCTAGGATATAGACAGGTTATATGCTAGGATACAGACAGGTTATATGCTAGGATACAGACAGGTTATATGCTAGGATACAGACAGGTTATACGCTAGGATTGAGACAGGTGCGAGTGTTCAAAGCTTGCTACATCTAGTACAGCCACTGGCTACAGTTCCGGATGTTCCTAGCAGAATGTATACAAACTGTGATGTTATGTAATGTGCCACGTAGATTTCATTTAGTCTCACTGTTCTTAGCATTTTAGAGAAGCAATTTACATACTTAGAACATAACCTGGTAGGGAATTTAACATTGTTTCATTTATAAAAATATATATGTAAATGTTACATTATGGGTTGTCATTAGATTTATTAATGGGTACTGGTATTGTTAATGGGTACTGGTATTATTAATATATATATATTATAAGTTGTTAAACTTGCTTCACAATAGTTGTCCTGTGTCGTGACCATGCACCTTTCATGTCCTATATCCTGTGCCGTGACCTTGCACCTTTCATGTCCTGTGTCGTGACCTTGCACCTTTCATGTCCTATATCCTGTGCCGTGACCTTGCACCTTTCATGTCCTATATCCTGTGTCGTGACCTTGCACCTTTCATGTCCTATATCCTGTGCCGTGACCTTGCATGTCCTATATCCTGTGCCGTGACCTTGCACCTTTCATGTCCTATATCCTGTGTCGTGACCTTGCATGTCCTATATCCTGTGCCGTGACCTTGCATGTCCTATATCCTGTGTCGTGACCATGCACCTTTCATGTCCTATATCCTGTGTCGTGACCTTGCACCTTTCATGTCCTATATCCTGTGCCGTGACCTTGCACCTTTCATGTCCTATATCCTGTGCCGTGACCTTTCATGTCCTATATCCTGTGCCATGATCTTGCACCTTTCATGTCCTATATCCTGTGCCATGACCTTGCACCTTTCATGTCCTATATCCTGTGCCATGACCTTGCACCTTTCATGTCCTATATCCTGTGCCGTGACCTTGCACCTTTCATGTCCTATATCCTGTGACGTGACCATGCACCTTTCATGTCCTATATCCTGTGCCGTGACCTTGCACCTTTCATGTCCTATATCCTGTGTCGTGACCTTGCATGTCCTATATCCTGTGCCGTGACCTTGCACCTTTCATGTCCTATATCCTGTGTCGTGACCTTGCATGTCCTATATCCTGTGCCGTGACCTTGCACCTTTCATGTCCTATATCCTGTGCCGTGACCTTGCACCTTTCATGTCCTTTATCCTGTGCCATGACCTTGCACCTTTCATGTCCTATATCCTGTGTCGTGACCTTGCACCTTTCATGTGCCATGACCTTGCACCTTTCATGTCCTATATCCTGTGTCATGACCTTGCACGTCCTATATCCTGTGTCGTGACCGTGCACCTTTCATGTCCTATATCCTGTGTCATGACCTTGCACCTATATCCTGTCGTGACCTTGCACCTTTCATGTCCTATATCCTGTGTCGTGACCTTGCACATTTCAAGGTAATTTATCCAGTGTCATTTATTTGGTGCCACTGCACTGTTTAGTTGAGCACCCTGTCCGTATGCAGTTTTTGTTTAATACCAAATCGGCAATATAAAACACAAGACATGGCCACGACTATATTAACAAGAAGCAGCTATTACATTTTCAAGGGTTTCGTTCTTGATTGTACAAATGTAGATACAATGTATACACATTTTGCACATTTAAACAGTTTTCTAGTTACCAAAGGAAAGTATAAACACATTTTTGCAAGGTAATATATACATTATGGCAATAAGAAATAAAATACTAAACATTATTTTAAAAGCACCCTTGGGCACGTATCCTTACTATGGGGGTCTGTTAAAAAATTGTTATGCATTTTATTTTATAATTCAGGATGCAATATGAGGGGGTTATCCAAAACTTTGTAGACAATTCAGAGCATATGAAAAAAAATAACTTTAAAATGCCTGTACCAGAAATTTGCATTTCTCCGTCGATTCTGAAAATTGTAATAAAATGTGGCCTATTGTCTTATGTGTATTCCTTATCATGTGTTCGATTTTTTACATGAAGATACATAATTTGTGTGGTTGTACATTGATCATACTGTATTCCTTATTTCTATTTTCTAAATAAATGTAATAAATAATTATTTTCTCTCGTTTTACTCCCCCGCCCCATGTAGCTACTATACGGCCCTGAAAGCCGGGTCTGCAGATTGTCCTAGAAAATAAACACGATGGCACCAGACTCCCAATTTTTACCCCAGGGCCACCATCCAGTTTTAACAAAATCTAAAAAGGCTTCACCCATGGATCATAACTGTGAAATTTGGCTATCAATGACTGAGCTGTTTGGTGAAGAATTTTGAAATCTATAATAAAAGAACGATCTTATGACCTTTTGGATGGCACCAGACTCCCAATTTTTACCCCAGGGCCACCATCCAGTTTTAACAAAATCTAAAAAGGCTTCACCCATGGACCATAACTGTGAAATTTGACTGGCCGAGCTGTTTGGTGAAGAATTTTGAAACTGTAATAAAAGAACGATCTTATGACATTTTGGCAGCCATATTGGATGACAAAATCATTTGATGCACCAGAGCGATTGCCTTCAATTTGAATAAAATTTGACTTCCCGAGCCACGCCCATTTTTGATCCCATCATCATTTGAAGAACTTTGAAAGATACAATGATCATTCCTACCAAGATTCTTCACAATCCGGATGGCGGTTCGTGACAGTTCAAATTGTATGCAGTGTCAAGCCTAGGTGTATCGTAATGTTCTTAAAAAAAGTTTTGAACTCGAAACTATTTGTCCAGATCCAAGCATCTGTGATAATATATATAATTATTTAGCTATCGGTGTACATATCTACTGTACAGTATATATCGAAATGTGCTAAAATGTCTTAATCTACAGGAAAAATAAGTTCTCAGCGCAAGTCAAACTGCGCCACGGCTGAGATAATGCATGTGTTTATAATAATTATATACATAAATCTTTATTTATTTGACAACGATTGCGAAGCAAGTTCTAACAATTTATATTAATCACTCTCATTGGCGCAGATGAAAGCGTAAATGTGGTCATTCGTGTGGGAAGAAACCGGAGAAAACCCACCTGTCCGATCTGTTGACCACCGTACCATCTCACATACTTCCCGGTCCGAGGATCAAACCAGGGTTGCATTGGTGAGGAGCGAGTGCGCTAATCAGACAGCCAATTATACACCTCGTCATAAATATCGCACCACCCACTTTTTTTCACTAAGTAAAACTGAATCTTCAACCTCATAAAATGGTGCTTAGAAAAGCACACTAAACTGTTTATATGGCCTCATGTGAACGTTCAGTCAGAAAATTGACAACACAAGACCGAATTTGAGCACTAATTGAGGGTTTAATTGAAGCAAACTAAAGTTCACTAAAATCACCGTAAAATAAGGTTAAATAAGTATGGCTGCCGGGGTCGTTACAACAGACACAACACAGTTCACTTTTCATTAATGTCGAACACACTAGTAAGGTCCACAATGACTGGCTAACTCAGTATCTGGTGTAACCGCCTCGCACATGGATAACATTTTCTACACGCCGTCTCATGCTGGTCACCAGACGTCTGATTCTCTGTGGTCTTCCCGAGAGTAATCATCATTTCTTCTTTGAATGTATCTACTATAATGACATCAGAGTTCGTCTCTTAGCAACTACTTCTAAATAGTGTACCATAACACTATACACTCTATTACACGGAGACCGGAACCTTAGCGATGATCTCAACGCACATATATTTGAAGCAGTCCAAAACTACATCCGGGAAAGCAGACGATTTTCATGAGCATCTGTTCACTAAATGTAGCAAGTTTGCTTCTCCCATTGAACTATCCGAATGAATACATCATGTTCCTCCATCTTCTATCCTTTTGCCTATCTTCTCAGTCAATCTTAATTTCAACTTACTAATTTAATTACTATGTGTATTTCTATCACCTTAATAATCTCATTATATTATTGAGAATATAGTTTACAGTTCATTGTTAATATAATTTTATACTTATCTTTATCGAATTGCAATTAATAGTTCATATACGATTAAAACGCTGTCATACTGTAATTACAATATACATCTAAATATAGGAGAAGACCTCTATAAGCTATAGCTTTCGGTTCTAATCCTTTTTCATACATGTATGTAAATATTTGTGTAAATTGTACATTTGTATATGTTGTATCATTGTTTGAAATAAACTATGTTTAAACTAAACTGTTGGGGGATCTGCTGCCACTCATCATGCAATGCATGGGTCAATTCCTGAAAGTTCTGAACTGGAGGATCCCTTGCTCTCACCCTACGTCCCAAAATGCTCAATAGGATTTAAGTCTGGACTTCTGGCAGGCCATGGTAGTGTCTCAATGGCGTTGTGTTGGAGATACTGAACAACAGCTCGAGCACGATGTGGTCTGGCATTATCGTCCATGAAGACTGGACGTGTGGCGAGAGCATGGTTATCGAAATGTGGCACAACAGCACCGTCCAGGATCAAGTTCTGGTACCTCTGTCTCATCAGGATCTGCATTTTGATAAATGAACTGGTCCAAAGGTAATTTTCTTATTAATTTATTGGTCTGAAAATATCACGCACCAGTCCATGTCAGTTACTTGGGGTTGAATGGGTTAAGTATGCATATTTCTATTTGAATTGGTACATAATGTTAATGGTAAGACAAACGATGATTTAAAAGACGTCTTGATGCAATTATAACGCTGTTTAAAACGTCAATATAATGCACTGCTTTGCGAGGTGACAATTTGCGCTGACAGTTGTCGCCAAAATGAAAGTAGCAGTGTTATTTTGTGAAAAAATATGATTAAAACCCAATGTCACAAAAAGATACGACAACATGACCTTTTAATAAATATTCGTTAAATCAGCAGAAAAGTATTTTGATGTAAATTTGGCTCCAGCTTTATGGGAATATATCTAGGCTATATCTAGGTTGTTGTATGCAAATTTTACAGACATCTTCGTTCATTGGCCGAAGCTGTATATATTTTTAGACAGACTCCGCCCTCTCCGATCTTATTTGACAGGCAGATTAGGATAATAACACTGTTGAGAAAATGTTCGATGACGCTTGACCGCTCATTGTCCCAGGTCAAAGTTGACCCACTACGCATTTGCACCAAGAGTCAAACAAACGTCTTTAGTGACTTTCATGCGTCAAATCCCTGGGGCTCAGGTCAAATGAACACCCGGACACTACATGTATGTCGAGGGCTCAGTGCAAAAATTATTGTAACTACATTTTCATAAATTGTTCACGAGAGACAACAAACTGTTCAATTGTCAAACTATCTGCTTTAATGGATATATTTACCGACAGTCATAATTAACGACATAATACATATTACTGTTTCTTACCGACAGTCATAATTAACGACATAATACATATTACTGTTTCTTACCGACAGTCATAATTAACGACATAATACATATTACTTTTTCCTTTTCATTTCACGGTCTTCCTTTAGTTGCATTTTCTGCCATGCCTTATCTTTTATCTCTTGTCGAACACGCATCGCGGCTGTATGCGTACACATCTGTTTCAACTTTGTTTCCATTGCACTTTTCATATTGATCTCATCTGGTATATGCACGTAGCGGATCGCCTGACCATTCACAAAAAATTTGTCAAACTTTTTTTTATCGCCCTTCAATGACTTGAATGTTACGTCCTGCATAGTTATATTCATGTACCCGTCTACGTGTTCTATTAGTCCTGTCACAACCTTCTCATCTCTCATCTCCACTGTCGTCTTCTTTCCCTCTACAGTCTTTAGCAAACACAACAGGGTGTTCCTTATATAAAACTTTTCACGTGTAGTCTCCATGGCTACAGAAATTTCGACTTCATCAAAAAATAACTTTGATGCAGCTTCCCCTTGCTAAGCACAATTTGATGTCTCGACGATGTTTTCACGAATTAATGTTGGAACATTTAATGTGGCATTTATTTAAGAATTTGACATTTCTTCGTGAAGTTTTTGCAGAACATCTTCTCTGTTACTTCCAGACACAACAACAGTTTTGCTACGTGACCGCGAACCCTGATAATGCAAAATACACAAAAATACAAATTAGAAAATTACTGTTCAGCAGAGGTGGCTTTTACCTTAGGCGAGCTACCAATATACACGTGAACCAATGATACTATGTACAAATCATTGATGCACGGTGAACATGAGAAAGGAAAGTATTTCACCCCCGGACCTAAATAATGAACCTATATTTCGCCGTTACCCTCCAAGTGTGACCTTGACTGTGAATATACAGACTCAGGTCTTGTGTATGATATACATGTATCACCAATATATGGTAAACATTTGTGGCAAATTAGTTTTGAAATCCCTCCATAGCCGAAGAAGTTACAGCCCTGACCTAAATAATGAACCTATATTTCACCATTACCCTCCAAGTGTGACCTTGAAACTATGGACCTGCGTCTTGTGTACAACACAAAGATATGTTGGAACATTTGTGGCACACTAGTTTTGAAATCCCTCTATAGCCGAAAAAGTGACAGCTCGGACCGGATTATCTTGACTCGGATGCACAGACAAATGGGTACATGTATGTGGCTACCCCATTAATTTTGTTCTATTTGCCACGGAAGAGCATTTATAGCCAAATAAGAGCTAAAACTAGACCACTAGACAATAGATCTATTGTTCTCCTAGCCACGCAAGGACGACCCCCCCTGTCATGTGCATGGACAGTGTAAAAACTATAAGCCCCTGAAGAATAAACCATTAAGATAAGATAAATTTTATTTTGAGTCGGCAAGACATATCACAAATAACATAAGTTCTGATGAGCTTTTATAACCGACTATATAACAACATGTGTATATGATTATGAATAACAAGAGTAAAACAGCTATGGGAAATAAAAATTTGAATTAAATTAGACATTCTATGCTAAAACAGAACATGCCTATTTGGTCGAACAGTATAATTAGACATAAGATGATCATAAGAAGCTACATAATAAAAGAATAAGACAACAGGCATGCAGGCAACTAAGATGATTTATAAAAGTAAACTAAAAATGCAATCTAAACTATAGCTGAAATGAACTCCATGCTGATCCTTCACTGTGGGACCCATTACCTGGTATAGCATACTACACACTTACTCCATGCTGATCCTTCACTGTGGGACCCATTACCTGGTATAGCATACTACACACTTACTCCATGCTGATCCTTCACTGTGGGACCCATTACCTGGTATAGCATACTACACACCATTGTTGCAACGAATGTTATAAGTCCACAAAGTACCCTCGAAAATATCCAGCTTAAAATCAACTTTTTCAGCCAAATTTGACTATCAAGTTATAGCCAGGAATATACGATATACCCCATTTCAATGAACTAATGAAGAAAATATATTTACCTTGTCAAGGGTTACCTGTGATTTCTTGAGACCCAGGACCGTAGACAGATACTTTATAAGTTCTGTGTTAGCTTCACCATCTACTGGAGGAGCAGCAATCTGTACACCGACTGTATCACTGATATCTGGAGTAGAAAGGAGAATACACATATCACACTCGGTACACCAAGGTCCAAGATTAAATAACTTCTCCAATCTCAATCTAACGCTTCCGATTACAATAATTCAGCTGAGAGTAAATCTCAGAATCAACCAATCAAATAACTTGAGTTCCAGATCTGAGAATAGTTTTATAACCAGGCTTATTGACCTGTCAACACCTGTCAAAATAATGACCCTGGGGTCATGATTATAACAACATCGAAAGAGCATTGTACATTGACCATTCCTACCAATTCTTGCCAAACTCCGTCTTGTGAGATGTTTGAAGATTGTGGCCATATTTTATTCGCGATAACCTTCATTTTAACAAATCTGAAATGGCTTCACCCATGGGCTATAACTGTGCAATTTGGCTACCATTGGCCAAGCGTTTTGGGTGAAGAAGAATATGAAATCTATAATAAAATAATGATCTGTTATCCTTTCGGGGCCATCTTGGATAACAAAATCAACTGATCTTGACAATAATTGCATCATATTCACTCAAAAATAAATGTTTTAAGCTGTATAGCTTTCTGTCTTATTTCAATTGCTATAGTTAACTATGTACATGATAGAAAATATATACGTTTAAACCAAAAATAAAATTTGACCCCTACTTGACCTCCTAGGTCATGTCTATTTCTGATCACGAGTCACCATTTGAACAACTTTGAAAGAGCATAAAGTTCTATATATCACAGAGCCATCTTATATATAAAGAAAAGGAAATATAAGAAAAGCAAACAAACCAAACACAAAGAACACTATCTTTGGCTAAAACACCTCTGTAGAAAACAAACTAAAATAGAATATCAAAAATATCTAGGTGACATGACATCAACGTAAATACCAGCAATTCAGATGAACAACAACAACAACCTGAAACCAAGCCAAACAATAAAAAAATCTATTCACTACTAAAACACTCCAGACAAGACTCTATTGGAATAGACTCTCTTAAAAAGCACAATAAACTACACACAGCAGACACAGACAAAGCCACAATACTAAATGAACAATTTCAATCTGTCTTCACCCCCAAGTCCCCTGTTTCTCTAAAATCCCTGGCTGAAATGAAAGTACAGGATATGGCAGATACAGGTAGAGAGACCTCACACCCAACGTTTAGCTCACACGACCCTATGCCAGATATCGACATCTCTGTTAATGGCGTTGAGAAACTCCTCAAAAACCTCAACCCCCATAAGGCTGCAGGACCAGACCAAATTAGACCAATAGTACTCAAAAACACCTGCAAAGAAATGGCCCCAATCCTATGTGAACTTTTCAAAAAATCTCTGCAGACCAGTACCCTACCTGATATCTGGAAAATGTAGCCCCTATTTATAAAAAAAGGCACAAATTCCGACCCTGCAAACTACCGACCAATCTCTCTTACCTGTATCCTGTGCAAAACCCTGGAACACATTGTCTCATCTAGCGTAACAAAGCACTTCACACAAGCAAACCTCTTCTATGAACTACAACATGGTTTCCGAGAAAAAAGGTCATGTCAAACCCAACTCCTCATGCTAATAGACGACATCCTCAAATCCATAAACCAGAGAAGTCAAGTTGACTTAATACTCCTTGACTTCTCAAAAGCCTTTGATATGGTCAACCATGAAAAGCTCCTGTATAAGCTACATTTTTATGGCATAAGGGGTCAAACTCTCTCATGGATTAAAAGCTTCCTAGACAACAGGTCACAGTCCGTCGTAGTCAATGGCTCTAAGTCCAGTACCATACCAGTCTCCTCCGGTGTCCCACAGGGTTCGGTCCTCGGACCACTCCTCTTTCTCATATACATCAATGACCGCCCAGATTTTGTCAAACACTCTAAAGTCCGCCTCTTCGCCGATGACACAGCTCTTTATCTTTCTCTGACTGTTTCTTCTCATTCCAGCCTACTACAGCAAGACTTACATCAGCTTGAACAATGGGAATCCAAATGGGAAATGAAATTCAATCCATCAAAGTGCCAGGTTATTCAGATCACCAAACGCAAACTAGTCATATCCACGAAATATCGTCTGCATAATACCTTCTTAGAAACTGTTTCTTCAGCAAAATACCTGGGAGTAACAATATCAAGTGATTTAAACTTTAACAAACACATAGACAACATCAGCAAAAAAGCAAGTCAAACATTGGGTTTTCTAAGACGAAACATCAAAGTACACTCAGAAAGGTTAAAATCAACAGCATACAAGACACTGGTAAGGCCCCAGCTTGAGTATAGCTCCACGGTTTGGTCACCGTATACGGCAGTTCTCATAGACCAGCTTGAGTCTGTACAGTGCAGAGCTGCCCGCTGGGCCAAACAAGACTACGGCCGAACGTCCAGTGTCACAGATATGTTGAACTCCCTAAATTGGAGACGCCTTGACCTTCGTCGCATCGACCAAAGATTGGTTATGTTCCACAACATCCTCCATAACCAAGTTGCCATTCAAGCTGAAAACTACCTTACCCCAAATACAAGATCTTCCAGAACATCCCATTCCCAAGCATTCCGACAGATCCAAACAGTGACTGACTACCATAAATATTCCTTCTTTCCAAGAACCATTGTCCACTGGAATGCTTTGCCCCCAGATATTGTCACCGTGTCTGGCCCACATTTCAGTCTGGCTGTAAGTCGGATTGAACATGTTTCTCCCTAAATAAACCTGCCCTGTTCTTAACCTGTTTTTAACCAACCTAACATCATTCTTTTATCATCTTTTATTTCATTTCTTACTAACATTCTTGTCAGTTGACGCGCGTCAAAGTCTAAGGTCCCCATCAGGGGTTTGACTAATAGGAAGATAGATAGATATATTCATTTGTCGGAGGTTTATCATTACTTGGTCATGTGATCTAAGGGGCGATCCGATAGGACAATTTTCGACTGGTCAATTTCACTGGGTATGTGGGCATTCGTGTGGGAGGAAACCGGAGTACCCAGAGTAAACCCACCTGTCTCAGCTTGAGACATTTGTACTCTCAATAATTCCTGGTCCGAGGATCGAACCTGGATCGCATTGGTGAGAAGCAAGCGTGCTAACCACAGCACTAATCAGACAGCCGAGTCGGGTTTAATGTTCACCATGTTAATCATTTAATGTTGTATGGTACCTGTGACAGTATTGTGTTTTGCTCCAGGCTTGGCAAGAACTCTTATCTCTACACAAGACTTTCCAGTAACAACAGGTCCAAACTTCTCAGCTGATGTTGATACGGTTACCTGCAAAATAATTACGAATTAAGTTAATATTGAACAGTTCCAAGTAACATAGAGCAGGCCAATGTTGATCATGCTTGCATGTAGTTGTTCTGCGGAAATTCTGCCTAACTACTTTTAACCTAGTCCTATAAATAAGACCTCTTCATAAATTTTCTTCTTCTGTTATTTCATTTGAAAAATGCCTGGATAGTAAAATGTCACATTTTTCAAGTCTAAATATTTGGACTACCTTTTAACCCAACATATTTAACATTTCTCTCTGATATTTTGCTTAACAGTTAACTTTCGCCCTTTCAACTGTTTAATATATCCCGGTGGTATCGGAAATGGCGCACATAAAGAGTTTACTCTGATAAAAACAGTCAAAGCATATGATGATATAATGGACTTTAAAAGCCAGAAGCACACAATAGAACACTTAGGAATGTCCACGTTGACATAATATTTGGATGTTTAAAACTTTGCATGCTTTTGTATTTTCAGTCAGAAACGATGACATATCCGATTTGTTATTTTACGTACCGTTTACACAGTACATGTACCGTATATAAAACGGCGCACCTGTAGGATATGACAAAAAATGGGAGAAACTGAAAGGATTAATCAATAGTTTGAATGACCACATATACGCTTACATCCGAGCCAACGAGAGTGATTAATATAAGTTGTTCAAACTTGCTTCGCAATCGTTGTAAAATAAATAAAATATATAATTAAAAAAAATAGTTTTCTGGCAAATATCATTTTTTTTCACGTTCACATACTTTTTTCCTATATTTCTTCTTAGAACAGACTGAATTGTTATAATTAGGCACCAGTACAATATTACATTTATCACAGTCCATTTACGCACAACATCGTCAAATGACTACCAACTCCAATGTTCAACAAATGTTATAATATTTGTAAATTAGCTTGTGAAGTTGTGACATACACAAGTGAATGGGTATAATAATCTGCATGTAACATTACTCGGAAAAACAAAAGAAACTTGTTAACTTTATCGACTATACATGTACCTGAGTGAAACATAAGTGACAGGGCCATACATGTACCTGAGTGAAACATAAGTGACAGGGGCCATACATGTACTAACCTGAGTGAAACATAAGTGACAGGGGCCATACATGTACTAACCTGAGTGAAACGTAAGTGACAGGGGCCATACATGTACTAACCTGAGTGAAACATAAGTGACAGGGGCCATACATGTACTAACCTGAGTGAAACATAAGTGACAGGAGCCATACATGTACCTGAGTGAAACATAAGTGACAGGGGCCATACATGTACCAGAGTGAAACGTAAGTGACAGGGGCCATACATGTACCTGAGTGAAACATAAGTGACAGGGGCCATACATGTACTAACCTGAGTGAAACATAAGTGACAGGGGCCATACATGTACTAACCTGAGTGAAACATAAGTGACAGGGGCCATACATGTACCTGAGTGAAACATAAGTGACAGGGGCCATACATGTACCTGAGTGAAACATAAGTGACAGGGGCCATACATGTACCTGAGTGAAACATAAGTGACAGGGGCCATACATGTACCTAGTGAAACATAAGTGACAGGGGCCATACATGTACTAACCTGAGTGAAACTAAGTGACAGGGGCCATACATGACTACCTGAGTGAAACATAAGTGACAGGGGCCATACATGTACCTGAGTGAAACATAAGTGACAGGGGCCAACATGTACTAACCTGAGTGAAACATAAGTGACAGGGGCCATACATGTACTAACCTGAGTGAAACATAAGTGACAGGGGCCATACATGTACCTGAGTGAAACATAAGTGACAGGGGCCATACATGTACTAACCTGAGTGAAACATAAGTGACAGGGGCCATACATGTACTAACCTGAGTGAAACATAAGTGACAGGGGCCATACATGTACTACCTGAGTGAAACATAATGACAGGGGCCATACATGTACCTGAGTGAAACATAAGTGACAGGGGCCATACATGTACCTGAGTGAAACATAAGTGACAGGGGCCATACATGTACTAACCTGAGTGAAACATAAGTGACAGGGGCCATACATCTACCTGAGTGAAACATAAGTGACAGGGGCCATACATGTACTAACCTGAGTGAAACATAAGTGACAGGGGCCATACATGTACTAACCTGAGTGAAACATAAGTGACAGGGGCCATACATGTACCTGAGTGAAACATAAGTGACAGGGGCCATACATGTACCTGAGTGAAACATAAGTGACAGGGGCCATACATGTACCTGAGTGAAACATAAGTGACAGGGGCCATACTTTGACATTATACACAGGTAAGAGCCACTCTTGCGTAGACTCGTTCAATAATTCTTTATTTCCGTATACATGTACATGGAAGATCAGTGTTGGTAATTTAATATATAGTCTTTCAATATAAATTGAAAGTTATTTAATATAATATAAGTAATTATGCTCTCTAGAACTTCACTCGAAAGAGTCTCTCTGGGTTCTGACGAAGGGCTGAGATATCAATTATCATTGTGCAAAGGAGTTTATTAGTAACCAATGCATGCAGAGTTTTCAACTTTTCATCAATCTTTCATACAAATACAACAAACAAAACGGTTGGACACAGAACAAGACATTGACCTGTGTTCACGGAAACGAAACACGTGCACAACAAAATTGACCCAGGACACATACGGCCATTTCCATCTCCGACATAGATTGACGAGTATCCCAGATTCAATACCGCATACGACATGAAGAACGTAGTCCAAATATATAGACTTGAAAAATGTGACATTTTACTATCTCGAAATAACAGAAAATTAAATGATGTAGAGGTCTTATATATAGGACTACGAAGAACGATGATACACAACTTGGAATGGCTATAACCGCATGTGCGAGGTTGAAGTATTTATGTATGATGGCAAGCCGAAACTCCAATGTACCCGTACTCTCAAGTACAACCTGTGACATAATAAATTTAGGCAGATTTTCGGAAATAACAACACAACTTCTTCTTTGTTTAAACAGCACTCCTTCACTTATGAAGATTAGGTGCTGGCGCCGTAATAAAAAGTGTTAGTTAAGTGCTTGATCAGAAAGTGCTCATTAGAAAGGATACAGTGAATAGACATATTTTTAGATATATTTTTAAGTGTTTTTTATAAAACTATGTACATAATTGTGGCAATTTATGCAAAGTATATTGGGGTAAGGACAGACACAGGGATCAGGGCCTTGAAGGCGTCCACTGTGTCTGCGGCATATATGGTGGGCGGTAGCATGTTCCACTGAGTGACGGCTCTAGGATAGAAAGAGTATTTGTACGAGTCTTTAGCTGCGTGAATATGTTTGTAGGTATAGGCGTTACTGTGCCTGGTTCTGGCGTCTGAAGGAATAATTAGATTACAGGGTGGTTGGATGGCAACTATGTGGTGTATGATCTTATAAAACATGATGAGTCTGGTACGGATTCTTCGAATTTCCAAGGTGGGCCAGTTGAGGGTAGTGAGCATGTCAGTTACAGAACTTGTATTGTGGTAGCGGTTGGATGTATAGCGGGCTGCACGGCGTTGTACTTTTTTCAATTTGACTAATTTGGCTTTTGGTATGTGGGTCCCAAACAGAAGAGGAGTATTCTAGTTTGGGTCTGACGAGGGCTTTATAAGCATGGTCTTTTACTTTGGTAGAGTTGATTTTTAAATTTCTGCGGAGGAATCCTAGTGACTGATTAGCTTTGCTTGTTATAGAGTTTATATGCTTATCCCATTTTAAGTTATTCTGTAAAGTGAGGCCTAAATATTTTGCATGTTCGACAATTTCAAGGGGGTGGTTGTGAAGTTTGTATGTAAATTTAACTTGGTTTCTTTTTGTGTGACATTTAGAACATTACATTTATCAGGGTGAAAATTCATGAGCCAATCCTGCTCCCATCTACCAGCAGCTTCTAGGTCAGATTGTAAGAGTTTTGCATCAGAAGTGTTGTTAATTTCTTTATATATAATGCTGTCATCTGCAAATAGTCTAAGGGTACTGTGATTGAGGTATTCAGGGAAGTCATTTACCGTACGGACATAATTTGTTTACACTTTGACATGTGTGTGGGTATTATTAGTCATGTGACTCTAGAAGTTTCTGTTCCATGTAACTTTCCGAAAATAGTCTGTCATGTGACTGAGCGTGTCTACCACGGAGGGGGGGGGGGTTGCAGTGATAGGTTCCCTATAACAGTATTATCCAGTATAAGGCATCCGAAACACTTTACATCCGAAAGTCTCGCTCTACACACAAGTAATAAAACAAAACGCAATACCTCTTTCAATACTTTAGATCTCTTCTTTGGCATTGAAATTGCTGATGTGGAATGGAAAGTTCTTATATTACATCTAAGCATTGCTATCATCCTACAAGTTTCCAATTTTTAGATACACAAAAATCATGATATCTTGTTTTGTTACACCAATGACCGCTATGTGGATCATCGTTGTCATCTTCTTTTCTCTCCCTTTCAATGGGTTGATAGATCGGGACCGTCTTACATAGACGTACCCAACGAATGTAGTTTGTCGGTAGAATTATAATAACATGTATGCTACATATCAAGACGGTTGTTAATTATAAAAGTTGTACATTATTGTCAAACCCGTTGTAAATCCAGATGCAAAGCTCAGCAAACTAGTCAATGTTTTCTCTAATTATGATAAAATTACTGGTTGCACACAAGACACACATTGATCCAGAGGTTATTATATGGTCGGGAAAAAGTTATCTGTACGGAAAGTACCAACATGCATATTGACTCTTGAAAAATCCAGTTTGACTCTTGAAAAATCCAGCTTGACTCTTGAGATGTTGACCCCAAGGGTCATTGACTCTTGACTTTCAAAGTCTAGTGAACGCCCTGAAACTCCATTCACCAATACTGTATGAGTTTTGATTGCACAGTTAGCTTAAGTTAGTTTTTATATTGCCGATGTGCTGAATAGTGCTTGCCTTTGTATGAATTGTGCCGTCATCTTTCAATGTCATGTCTAACTTATTTAGTAGTTTGAGCCTAAGATGATTATGGATGTTGTAGCATAGGTATCTAGATATTGACTCTAACTCGTTTAAGAGCTTAAAAGATCATGATTTGGAAGAATGTTTATAACAGATCGTCTTCTGCAGTCCACGATTAGTGTATGTATTATACACATTTATTTTAGCTCGATTGCAAAACAAGTTCTTACAACTTATATTAATCACTCTCGAGACATCATTCATGATGGAATCCATCACCACGAGGGGGGTGGGAGAAAAGGCAATGTGGAATTTAAATGCCTTGAACTTGGGGCCTTTCGCACCAGGAGGGAACGCGCTACCACAGCGCTATCACGACTTCCACGATTAGTGATACAATATTATCTCGGCCACAGAAACTGTGCTTCCTCGCGTCATTTTCCAATGCGTTCATGACAAATCATTTTAGTCTTCCAAGTGGTTCTCTCCGGACTTCCTGTTGACATGTGTGATATATCATCATCCTCCAGACGATACATAGGGCATTGTGCGTTGTACGTTTATTTTATTCGTTGATACAGGTTGTCCATTAGCCTGGGAACAGGCATCGATATATTTTGCCTGGTCAGTCAAATAAATATATTTTAACTATTAATTGGGCCGTATTTAGTTTCGGAACATATGTCATTCTGCCAGAAGTTAAAAAGTGAAAAATCGACAGACTGGAACCCAGGCTAGTTGTACATATGAGCGACGCCTCTTGAAGATATTAGTCATTTTAGATTGTTGGAAGATAGTACAATGATACAGACAGAGACCCATTCCAGAGTCTCCTCTGGTTGTTTTACGTGCACGGTGTACAGCACCGACACGATACCTCGGTTTAAAGTCCCAATTGAAAGACTGTTAATTTTATTAGGGTCAGACGGGGATCGAATCTGCGATCCCTGGATTACCAGTCCAACTCATAGCACATAGTGTGTGTTTTACGTTTATTTATCGAGGGCAGGTGGGTTTTTAGAACCTTACTAAACGTGCCTTTGTGTGTCTGCAGTATGTATGTCCCGGCAAGCAGGCTTGCTTTTGCTACCATTCTGCGGACGTCTGTGAGTCCCAATTGGTTGATACACCAGAGAGGCTTTCTGGATTTGGTATGCGCATCATAATGACGTTTTACTGATCAGTAGTAATAGTTCCCACCCACCCATTGACATTTCACAAAATGTAGGGAGCTGGTATTTTTCTATAATTTTATTGCATCTAATGAAGAAGCTCTGCGAAGCATTATCTGATGTTCCTTGCACATAGGTCATTCAGTTTGCTGCGTATTTTCAGAAGTCACACAAGAATAGCCTATAATAGACTTAAATTAGTTTATACATAATTATTGTATTTCCCAATATAATACATATCGAACAATGCATACATTACACATATCAAAAAACAGAAAAGGGATTGGAATAGTGGTAAAGCTCCAAGTAGTTGATATGTTCGTTATATTTGTTGTTGCAAGGGAAGTTGTTTATTTCATTACTGAAAAAATCTCCCCGAATCGTCGATGAATTACCAAATGCTGTGACAAGTTCATCTCTTGTTTCTTATGTAGCCCCCTTCACATCCCATACTAATATACATGCGGTTTATTAGCTGGCGAACCATATGTATACTAAAGCGTATAGTTTGTCTAGTATGTGTGTGTGCATAGAGCCAAACCTGTGTTAGTGGCCACCTCTATTAAGCAGCCAACCTGTATTAAGCAGCAAGTTTCCATATTCCCAATATGTTGTTTTATTATTCATTTTACCTCTATTAGGCAGCCATCTGTGCTATCACTCTATACTATCCCGTCTCGAATTTTTTTAATATGTCTGAATATACATGTGTGTTGTATTTTTATTTATTATCGCTAAATGTTGCCCATGTGAGCGACGTGAAGAGATTAGTCATTTTCGATTTTGGAGGATAGTGCAATGATAGGCCTACATACAGAGACACATTCCAGAGCCGCCCCTCGTTCTCTTATGTGCACGATGTAAAGCACCAACACGAGACATTGGCTTAAAGTATAATCCAAAAGACTACGATATGAGTCCGTTTAGTAGTGTATAGCGGGGGATTGAACCTACGATCCCTGGATTACAAGTCCAGATTATTAACCACTGGATCACTGATCCGCTACGTCCGAATATGTTAGAATATCGCATGTATTCCTATATCTAGACATAATGTAGAGTCATGTACATATTTTCACTGCATAAATAATACTGCCATAGTTATAGATATAATTCGCTTCCGTTTCCATTAAACATTAAGCTAAAACATGCAATAAGGTGCACAAAAGCTATGTACAGTCGTAATATGAAATATGCACTAACCAGTACCTACCGACGGGTGAAGCCAATAAAGGGCTTAATTCAAAATTAATTACTGAACTGGATTAGAGCAATATGGTTACAGCCACGAGAAGGGTTTGCCATCTAAGGAATAGAGAGAGAGAGATATATATACTGATGATAACGATTGTGCTTTTCTTGTAGACGTTAAAATATATTTGCAGAAATCACGAAACGTGCTTTTAATAGAACACAACCGGTGACATTGTGTACTTTATCAACTGTGATAATTTACAGGTCCACGGAAAATTATTTGTGAGTTTATTAAAATGTGGAACATTTCATATCTATTTGTCTACATATATATTTTGTTTACAAATGTCTCGTACATGTTATCTATAGGCGGGTCTAATGCATTCATGTATTAAAGTACTCATTAGTTAGTTGACTTATGTTATATACTATTTCTCAACATTTACACTGTGACATATACCGCTTAATAATACTAATCGTGGGGTAATGGCTAAGACGTCACCTACGAGCGGGAGGCCGATGGTTCGAACCTCGTCAGGGGTTCATTCTTATATTGCCAGTTGGCAAGCCACCAGCTAGTTAAATAATTGTTAGTGTTTGGCTATCAGCACGGCGTCTTGCATGCAATAATAGAATTCGGGAAGTATTTCAATAAGTGATTTCCAATAGTATTTCTTATTTGTGTATTTGTAATGTTTAAGTGGAGAAGTCATATGATGAAGCAAAATGAGTTTTAAATTCAGGTACATAATAGTATATCTGTATTTTGGTTTTTAATAGCTACTACTGCGATATACCCATACTGTATCCTACTGCTGTTCATAAGAGGTGTCTCATAAGTCAGAAATGACTGGTCATGTCAATAGGAATGGCATTATAATGAACAAACATAACTTTTCTAACGAGTGGCGAATATTGTGTGTTTTACGTTTATTTATCGTCGCTACCGGTTGCCCATATGAGCGACGCCTCCTGAAGAGATTAGTAATTTAGTAGTGGCGAATAATAAACACGTATAACGTTTATAATCACGTAGCCATGACTGTATATAATGTATTGGTGCAACTGGTCGCGATTGCCAAAAAGAATATCTACAGAGCATGATGGAACATATAAATGACATGTACACATATATGTATTTACTTCAAACTAATGTGCCAATCCCGTGACATTGAATTAATTACATATATTTTCATTACCGAAGAACTTGTGTAGATCAGTTTAGACGTGAAATAGGGAACTGTAGCCTGAGTGGCACAATGGAGCGCGACTTACAGGAAGTAGATTGTATATGGAGGGCACTGAAACCGTGGGGAAAGTTTCAAATATTCCAATTGTTTCTAAATCTTCTGGATTATATACCTGCTTCATTTGCTATACTGAGCGCTGTATTTACTGGTGTGTATATACATATTACATGTATCTGTATCTGTATCTGTATCGCCAATTCTTAATTAAATTTGTTTCAGCTGTACGCGTACATGTAACTGTATGTACGTGTAGCTGTACATATAGCTGTACGTGTAGCTGTACATATAGCTGTACATATAGTTGTACATATAGCTGTACATATAGCTGTACGTATAGCTGTACATATAGTTGTACATATAGCTGTACATATAGCTGTACGTATAGCTGTACATATAGCTGTACATATAGTTGTACATATAGCTGTACGTATAGCTGTACGTATAGCTGTACATATAGTTGTACATATAGCTGTACATATATGGACGTGTGGCTGCACATATAGCTGTACATATAGCTGTACATATAGCTGTACGTGTAGCTGTACATATAGCTGTACGTGTAGCTGTACATATAGCTGTACATATAGCTGTACATGTGGCTGTACATATAGCTGTACGTGTAGCTGTACATATAACTGTACATATAGCTGTACATATAGCTGTACGTGTAGCTGTACATATAGCTGTACATATAACTGTACATATAGCTGTACATATAGCTGTACATATAGCTGTACATATAGCTGTACATATAACTGTACATATAGCTGTACGTGTAGCTGTACATATAGCTGTACATATAGCTGTACATATAGCTGTACATATAACTGTACATATAGCTGTACATATAGCTGTACATATAGCTGTACATATAGCTGTACATATAGCTGTACATATAGCTGTACATATAGCTGTACATATAACTGTACATATAGCTGTACATATAGCTGTACATATAGCTGTACATATAGCTGTACATATAGCTGTACATATAGCTGTACATATAGCACGTGTACATATAGCTGTACATATAGCTGTACATATAGCTGTACATATAGCTGTACATATAGCTGTACATATAGCTGTACATATAGCTGTACGTGTAATTGTACATATAGCTGTACATATAGCTGTACATATAACTGTACATATAGCTGTACATATAGCTGTACATATAGCTGTACATATAGCTGTACATATAGCTGTACATATAGCTGTACATATAACTGTACATATAGCTGTACGTGTAGCTACAAACAAAACTGTACATATAACTGTACGTATAGCTGTACGTGTAGCTGTACATATAACTGTACATATAGCTGTACATATAGCTGTACATATAACTGTACATATAACTGTACATATAACTGTACGTGTAGCTGTACATATAGCTGTACATATAGCTGTACATATAGCTGTACATATAACTGTACATATAGCTGTACATATAGCTGTACATATAGCTGTACATATAGCTGTACGTGTAGTTGTACATATAGCTGTACATATAACTGTACATATAGCTGTACATATAGCTGTACATATAACTGTACATATAGCTGTACATATAGCTGTACATATAACTGTACATATAGCTGTACATATAACTGTACATATAACTGTACATATAGCTGTACATATAGCTGTACATATAGCTGTACGTGTAGTTGTACATATAGCTGTACATATAACTGTACATATAGCTGTACATATAGCTGTACATATAACTGTACATATAGCTGTACATATAGCTGTACATATAACTGTACATATAGCTGTACATATAACTGTACATATAGCTGTACATATAGCTGTACATATAGCTGTACATATAGCTGTACGTGTAGTTGTACATATAGCTGTACATATAGCTGTACATATAGCTGTACATATAGCTGTACATATAGCTGTACATATAGCTGTACATATAGCTGTACGTGTAATTGTACATATAGCTGTACATATAGCTGTACATATAACTGTACATATAGCTGTACATATAGCTGTACATATAGCTGTACATATAGCTGTACATATAGCTGTACATATAGCTGTACATATAACTGTACATATAGCTGTACGTGTAGCTATACATATAGCTGTAATATAACTGTACATATAACTGTACATATAGCTGTACGTGTAGCTGTACATATAGCTGTACATATAGCTGTACATATAGCTGTACATATAACTGTACATATAACTGGACATATAGCTGTACATATAGCTGTACATATAGCTGTACGTGTAGTTGTACATATAGCTGTACATATAACTGTACATATAGCTGTACATATAGCTGTACATATAGCTGTACATATAGCTGTACATATAGCTGTACATATAGCTGTACATATAGCTGTACATATAGCTGTACATATAACTGTACATATAGCTGTACATATAGCTGTACATATAGCTGTACGTGTAGTTGTACATATAGCTGTACATATAACTGGACATATAGCTGTACATATAGCTGTACATATAGCTGTACGTGTAGTTGTACATATAGCTGTACATATACTGACATATAGCTGTACATATAGCTGTACATATAGCTGTTTACATATAGCTGTACTTACTGTACATATAGCTGTACATATAGCTGTACATATAGCTGTACATATAGCTGTACATATAGCTGTACGTGTAATTGTACATATAGCTGTACATATAGCTGTACATATAACTGTACATATAGCTGTACATATAGCTGTACATATAGCTGTACATATAGCTGTACATATAGCTGTACATATAGCTGTACATATAACTGTACATATAGCTGTACGTGTAGCTATACATATAGCTGTATATATAACTGTACATATAACTGTACGTATAGCTGTACGTGTAACTGTACATATAACTGTACATATAGCTGTACATATAGCTGTACATATAACTGTACATATAACTGTACATATAACTGTACGTGTAGCTGTACATATAGCTGTACATATAGCTGTATATATAGCTGTACATATAACTGTACATATAGTTGTACATATAGCTGTACATATAGCTGTACATATAGCTGTACATATAGCTGTACATATAACTGTACATATAGCTGTACATATAACTGTACATATAGCTGTACATATAACTGTACATATAACTGGACATATAGCTGTACATATAACTGGACATATAGCTGTACATATAGCTGTACATATAGCTGTACATATAGCTGTACGTGTAGTTGTACATATAGCTGTACATATAGCTGTACATATAGCTGTACATATAGCTGTACATATAGCTGGACGTGTAGCTGTACATATAGCTGTACATATAGCTGGACGTGTGGTTGTTCATGTAACTGAATGGAATCATTAAAATGTCAGTGTATATAATTATTAGATACCATCAATATTAACGGATCTGTATAACACGCTGGAATTGTAATCCAAAAAATCGCAGGCTCGATCCCCCGCCTGACTTTAACATAAACAGTCTTTCAGAGGTCTCGTGTCGGTGCTGTACACCGTACACGTAATTGAACAAGAGAAGACTCTGGAATGGGTCTATGTCTGTATCATTGCACTATCCTCCAAAAATCTAAAATAACTAATATCGTCAGGAGGCGTCGCTCATATGGGTAACCGGTAGCGACGATAAACATTGATAAATGTGTGGATAATTAGTTATTATTAATCAATTGGTCAAAAATTGGTATTTTTTTTTTATCGCTTTCGCTATATGTCACTCCATTGTTCCGATCAGGAGACCGGACTACCAAAAACTGACGTGTATATAAGCCTATATTTAATTCTAGCAAATATTTAACTTTTCCTCTTTTCTAAAACATTGTTCGCATGAACAGTCAGCCAATTAAATCGACAATTCATGCAATTAAAACCAAATCTTATGCGACCTATCATGTTTTTTGTGTTTTACGTTTATTTATCGTCGCTACCGGCCCATATGAGCGACGCCTCCTGAAGAGATAAGTAATTTTAGATTTTGGAGGATAGTGCAATAATACAGACATAGACTCATTCCAGAGACTCATCTGGTTATTTTACGTGCAAGGTGTAAAGCACAGACACGAGACCTCTCGGTTTAACGTCCCATCTGAAAGACTGTTAATTTTATTAGAGTCAGACGGGGGATCGAGCCTGCGATCCCTGGATTACCAGTCCAGCGTGTTACCACTGGGCAACACATCATGTTCTTTATTTCCTGGACAGGTTATATACCGGAATATAGCTGCGAACTACCGCCAACGAATGTCAGCGGAGCCGCAAATATTGGAAATATTACTTACATATCACATCAATGCCATTATGATGTGTTTATTATTAACGATTGGAACCAGTCGACATTGCTCGAACAGAGAACATGTGATCATTTCTCATATTCTAATGAGAATACATACGCTTATGAGGTAGGGATTTGTTTATTGTATAGCGTCGTATATCCGATTAGCGCAGTGGTTAGCGCGCTCGATTCTCACCAATGCATCCCGGGTTCAATCCTCGGACCGGGACGTATGTCAGATGGTAATGTGGTCGCCAGATCGGTCAGGTGGATTTTCTCCGGGTACTCCGGTTTCCTCCCACACGAATGACCACATATACGCTTTCATCCGCGCCAACGAGAGTGATTAATATAAGTTGCTAAAACTTGCTTCGCAATCGTTGTAAAATAAATAAAGTTTGAACTTAAAGCGTCGTATATTACAACGCATAGCTACATCTTGAGTAAGTTCAATTAGTAACCGATCTGTTGCTATGGGGATTGGCGGAACTAACGCTGGCACTTCTTGTTTTCATTATTATGTAGCACCTATGTGTGATACATTGTAGTAATATTGAGAGACATTGGTCAGTTACCGCCCCTGAATACTCATTAACGAGGATATGTCCTCCTAATTGGTTTCCTCGGTTTCTATCGTTGTTTTGCTGCGCAACATGTTATCAATTTAGTTAATCATATTTTATTGCATTCTTTATATTCAATGTACAATACAACTCAAATTTACAAACATGTTACAGATGAAATAAATAAGATATATGGTACAAACAGTATCAGTGTGTATATATATGTGGAGAAGCAAAAGGTTTGGGCCACAAGTTTTAACAACATTAGTTTCGGACCGCCCCAACATACTAGTTTGTAATTAACAAAGAGACTGAATATAGTATAAGAGCATTGCAATTAGGATACAAATTTTTGATTACAATTAAGGAGATAATAATGGATATGATAAAAAATACCCAAAAAAAGAAAGAAATGCATGTTATCAATTGTCACCCAGGTTATCATCTTATAATTATTAAATTACTAAATCCCGACATACAATGTATGTATGTTATATACTATCTATCCAATTAAGAGTTTGATAAAATAACAGTGAAAACAAAGGATTCCAACTAGATGGACCAATATACGTTTCGGGATAAATCGGGAGTTAATGTGCCTGCAATGTATCTCATTATAGTTAGATATCTCCCTCGTGACGATGCGTTCCATCGGGATATGACGTCCTGAGAGTAACCTAACAAATGTTGAAAGAACTCGTTTCGCTATCGGGTTTGAACTAATTATATAGCATACACAAACCAGATGTCGCACACGCATCACTTGGCTACTTCGCCGTACCGGTCCTAGTTCGAAGCCTGGCATATATATATGATTTATTTTTCAGTGGAATCTAGTCTGCTCCAGGTCGAACCTTGCTGCCCTTGCTCAATCTCTGGTCCTAGCTGGCCAGGGGCTGGGTGCATTATGCATGTCTCATGTGGCAGACAGGGTGGGACGAAAGAAGGTGCACGTGATCTCACATCTAGGCGTCTTGTGTACCATGATCATAATGGCATTCTCGAAGAACATTTACATGTTGCTTGCGCTGAGGCTCGTTGCGGGAACCTTTCAGCAGGTAGTAACTATGAATCGGTTAAAGCGACACTACATCGATGAAAACGCAAATTTCTACAGAATGCATTTTCCTATTGTATGGTATAATTTTTCTTCAAATATTTGCCTCAAAAACTGAGTATTTCAACTACTAAACAAACGTATACGCGGTTTGTTGACATAACAAAATAATGTAAATAGGGTGGACATCCATGATGCGTAGTACAACTAGTGTATCCTGAATAACACGATTTATGTACCAGATTTCCCGTTATATCCCACAAGTGTGACTATGCATAGTTTTTGTATAGACTAGTTTTAGATAAAGTATCTCTAAGAGACATTATCTCGCGTTTAGTATTCACTACGATGACAAACAAACGTCAATTCAGGAGAATGGATGACCGTTATATGAAATCTTATTTTGAATTTTGAAAGTTTGTAGACGTTTATTGATTCAATGTTAGTGTTCGAATGTATTCGGAAGAATTTGTAGTAGCAATGCATTTATACGTGAACAATGCATTTTATTTGCTTTTTGCGATGTAATGTCGCTTTAAGATCGTTGTCTCGATTTCAAAAAGGAATATGAAATGGTATTACGCGAAGAAGCTACCCAGCTATCTTGCAGAATGTCGGCGGTTCTAGGATTGTCGCCCGTTCCAGAACTACTAGCTCGGGTTGGTACCTAACATCTAACTCTGGCCAGTAACATCAGGCTACCCAGCTAGCTTGCAGAATGTCGGCGGTTCTAGGATTGTCGCCCGCTCCAGAAATACTAGCTCGGGTTGGTACCTAACATCTACCTCTGGCCAGCAACATCAGGCTACCCAGCTAGCTTGCAGAATGTCGGTGGTTCTAACGTTCCAGAAATACTAGCTCGGGTTGGTACCTAACATCTAACTCTGGCCAGCAACATCCGGCTACCCAGCTAGCTTGCAGAATGACGGTGGTTCTAACCGGATTGTCGCCCGTTCCAGAAATACTAGCTCGGGTTGGTACCTAACATCTAACTGGCCAGTAACATCAGGCTACCCAGCTAGCTTGCAGAATGTCGGAGGTTATAGCAGGATTGTCGCCCGTTCCAGAAATACTAGCTCGGGTTGGTACCTAACATCTAACTGTGGCCACTAACATCAGGCTACCCATCTACCTTGCAGAATGACGGTGGTTCTCGGATAGTCGCCCGTTCCAGAAATACTAGCTCGGGTTGGTACCTAACATCTAACTGTGGCCAGTAACATCAGGCTATCCAGCTAGCTTGCAGAATGTCGGCGGTTATAGCAGGATTGTCGCCCGTTCCAGAAATACTAGCTCGGGTTGGTACCTAGCATCTAACTCTGGCCAGCAACATCCGGAGAGGTGCAATATGACGTGAGCTGTCGTTGCGACCTTAAACCCGTTAGACCACGTGGTTTTAAAGGGACGCTATCTAAAACCTGAGAACAAATGTACACGTAGAAACATTTTCGTCATATGCATCCATATTCGTAGCTTATCTATACCCGATATCCATGACTGACCACTACATCACCTGTACGCAACAGATACTTTTACAATAAATTTCATATTAAACTGTATGTAATCTCTGAATAACATATTCATTGTTAAAATTATCAAATTATTTCTCGCATAGCCATATCGGCGTTCAATTGTTTTTAATTTGGTATAAATTCTGATAAAATAAGTATTTTGGAAATTGCTTCCATTTTGCAAACATTGTGTTCACCCATAGTTGATGATCGAACATAAGTATTCCTTGTATAGTGGTAAGCTATAGTTCTTCCTCTTTACAATGATACCAAATGTATATGTATATTTGAACAACATTCAGTTGCTTCCAATTGCGTTTGAAAATGACAAATATTTTAACGGTCTGATTACTTTCAAACACGCGGACACAACAGAGTAGGGCGAGCAATTCCAGTTGCTGTTCTATGAACACACTTCAGAAAGGACCACGAATAATGTCAATTGAAAATACCAGTTTATTTGCCATTCTACAAATACATGTATACGATGCGGTGTGTCTTAAAAATAGTATGTTCATCAGCATATGATTAACATGATCAAAATAATTAAAGAGCACAACAATATTTGAAATTATTTTTTGAGTGCGTAATACGTCACAAAACTACACAAATGCTAGATAACCCACATTTGACAGAAATCGCTAAACACTGTTTTATTGCTGATTTAAACACGGTAAATTCCTTCGTTGCCTATGCAAGCAGAATGCCGAGCTTTGTAAGAATTATGGATAATGTTTGTTTTAGATTTGGAACACATTTGTGCAGAGGAAATATTTTCAAAGTACCTACATATACATCTATGTGCACACATTCATAAGCCACACACTCAACGTGATGATTTATGTTTTTAGGGCATTGTGTGTACAGGCAAGACCACATCACTTGAACTGTTTCCTAGAGAGTCTCGGGCCCATACGGCGCCGGCGGGGTCCATAGCATGGTCACTCGGTGTCATTACTCTCTCGCTGTATGGTTACTTATTCCGTGATATTAACTGGCGCTATCTGCAGTTGGCCCTTGCTGCCTTCTCGGTATACGCACTAGTCGAGTGGTGGTGAGTATTGGATCGAGTGGTGGTGAGTATTGGATCGAGTGGTGGTGAGTATTGAGTCGAGTGGTGGTAAGTATTGAGTCGAGTGGTGGTGAGTATTAGATCGAGTGGTGGTGAGTATTGAGTCGAGTGGTGGTGAGTATTGAGTCGAGTGGTGGTGAGTATTGAGTCGAGTGGTGGTGAGTATTGAGTCGAGTGGTGGTAAGTATTGAGTCGAGTGGTGGTGAGTATTAGATCGAGTGGTGGTGAGTATTGAGTCGAGTGGTGGTGAGTATTGAGTCGAGTGGTGGTGAGTTGAGTCGAGTGGTGGTGAGTATTGAGTCGAGTGGTGGTGAGTATTGAGTCGAGTGGTGGTGAGTATTGGATCGAGTGGTGGTGATTGAGTCGAGTGATGGTGAGTATTGAGTGGTGGTGAGTATTGAGTCGAGTGGTGAGTGATCGAGTGGTGGTGAGTATTGAGTCGAGTGATGGTGAGTATTGGATCGAGTGGTGGTGAGTATTGAGTCGAGTGATGGTGAGTAGTTGGATCGAGTGGTGGTGAGTATTGAGTCGAGTGATGGTGAGTATTGGATCGAGTGGTGGTGAGTATTGAGTCGAGTGATGGTGAGTATTGGATCGAGTGGTGGTGAGTATTGAGTCGAGTGGTGGTGAGTATTGTGAGTGATGGTGAGTATCGAGTGGTGGTGAGTATTGAGTCGAGTGGTGGTGAGTATTGAGTCGAGTGGTGGTGAGTATTGAGTCGAGTGGTGGTGAGTATTGTCGAGTGGTGGAGTATTGAGTCGAGTGATGGTGAGTATTGATCGAGTGGTGGTGATATTGGTGTGGTGGTGAGTATGAGTCGAGTGATGAGTCGAGTGGTATTATTGGAGTCGAGTCGAGTATTGAGTCGAGTGGTGGTGGTATTGAGTCGAGTGCGAGTGGTGGTGAGTATTGGATCGAGTGGTGGTGAGTATTGAGTCGACGAGTCGAGTGAGAGGTGAGTATTGAGTCGAGTGTGAGTATTGAGTCGAGTGGTGGTGAGCATTGAGTCGAGTTGTGGTGAGTATTGAGTCGAGTGGTGGTGAGTATTGAGTCGAGTGTGGGTATTGAGTCGAGGGGTGGTGGGTATTGAGTCGAGTGGTGGTGAGTATTGTTGTCTTTATTGCACTCTATGCGTAACCAATCTGCGTTGCGTAGTGACGTCATGGTGACTTCATGGCAATTTAGTGCTTTTATTCACAAGCATCTCGGTTGTGCCTCATTAATATAGTGCTATTATATTACAAATTGAACCCAAAAATTATATTTTTGGAAGGCTTAAATAAAGCAATGTGATTGCTTTCTGTATATGTAGGGTGTATTCCGTAAGTACTCGCGTCTGTCTGTCCGTCCGTGTGTGGAATAAAACAACTGATTACGCTGTATACTAAGTCATCATTATAATAATTTTGCGACCTTGACCTTTGTTGTGGAAGTTGTTTAAACTTTATTTTTTTTACAATGATTGCGAAGAAGATCACTCTCGCTGGAGTTGATGAAAGCATAAATGTGGTCATTCGTGTGGGAGGGAACCGACGTACTTGGAGAAAACCCACCTGTCCGATCTGGCGACCACGTAACATCTCACATACTTCCCAGTCCGAGAAAGTTGAGAAAGTTGTGGTTTTAATAAAGGAATGTACATGTAGTACAGTGTAAATAAAAACTAAACAGTATATTATTATTTGGTATTTGATTTCAAATAGCGGTATCTTCAAGAATGTCGATTACAATACATGTAATATTTATTATACTTCGGTCTTTTGGCAACAGCGATCAGAGTCGAGCGGCTGTATGTACTGTATATATGTGTCAAGAAACTGTGTATGGTTTACGACAATAAAATATTCTGTCTGTCTGTCTGTCTGTCTGTCTGTCTGTCTGTCTGTCTGTCTGTCTGTCTGTCTGTCTGTCTGTCTGTCTGTCTGTCTGTCTGTCTGTCTGTCTGTCTGTCTGTTCTGTTGTCGTCTGTTGTCTGTCTGTCTGTCTGTCTGTCTGTCTGTCTGTCTGTCTGTCTGTCTGTCTTCTGTCTGTCTGTCTGTCTGTCTGTCTGTCTGTCTGTCTGTCTGTCTGTCTGTCTGTCTGTCTGTCTGTCTGTCTGTCCTGTCTGTCTGTCTGTCTGTCTGTCTGTCTGTCTGTCTGTCTGTCTGTCTGTCTGTCTGTCTGTCTGTCTGTCTGTCTGTCTGTCTGTCTGTCTGTCTGTCTGTCTGTCTGTCTGTCTGTCTGTCTGTCTGTCTGTCTGTCTGTCTGTCTGTCTGTCTGTCTGTCTGTCTGTCTGTCTGTCTGTCTGTCTGTCTGTCTGTCTGTCTGTCTGTCTGTCTGTCTGTCTGTCTGTCTGTCTGTCTGTCTGTCTGTCTGTCTGTCTGTCTGTCTGTCTGTCTGTCTGTCTGTCTGTCTGTCTGTCTGTCTGTCTGTCTGTCTGTCTGTCTGTCTGTCTGCTCTTGGCTAACTCTCCAATTATAGGATGATGGAAGAATCTGTCCGTTGGCTTCTCTCAAACGGCAGAAAGAAAGAAGCTGAACGTGTTCTGAAGAAAGCAGCAAAATGGAATAAGATAGAGTTTAGTGATGTCCAGACCATTCTTATAGAAACAGATGATGACAATGAAGCTGCACTAACTGTCCAAAAAATGCAACATATTGGACATTTGGAAAGGGTGCGCGTTCATGGGGGACGGGTGAATGACGGTGAACAGAAGGTGCAGAAAGTGGTAACATATACTGTGCTGGACATTCTCAGAAACCCATCCCTTAGAATTGACACGTTCATCTTGTGGTATTCTTGGTAAGTGTAACATGAACTCATAATATAGTTCTTGCAAACTAAGCAAAGCATTTAAAGGGACATTACATCGCAAAAAGCAAATAAGATTCCTTTTTTCACGTATAAATGCATCGCTACTACACATTCTTCTGAATACATTGGAACACTAACATTGAATCAATAAACAGTGTTTTTGTGGTCTACAAACTTTCAAAAGTGAAAGTAGGATTTCATATAACGGTCACCCACGCTCCTGAAATGACGTTTGTTTGTCATTGGAGTCAATACTAAACGCGCGATTCGTTTAGAGATAATTTAACTAAGATTAATCTGAGATATAACGGTAAATCTATACGATAAATCGTGTTATTCAGGATACACGCATTGCATTACGCATGTATGTTGACCCTATTTACATTATTTTGTTATGTCAACAAACCGCGTATACGACGCTTGTTTATTTGTTGAAATACTCAGTTTTTGAGGCAAATATTGGGGGAAAAATCATACCATATACTATGAAATTACATTCTGCAGACATTTGCGTTTTCACAGATATAATATCACTTTAACTCTACATTGTCGTTCTTCATAGCAACAACCTGTAAAAAGCTTTATTTCGCTGGGTTAAATTTCGGTGAATTTCAAAATCGAACTAATTCGCTGTAGCCAAATGTTAACGAGTTTGGAATACAGTCAAACCTGTCTTAAGCAGCCAGCCAATGGAATTACAGAAAGTGGCTGCTTAGCACAGGCGGCTGCTTAATAGAGGTCAAATAAAACAACATTTTGGGAATCTGGAAACTGGCTGCTTAATACACGTTGGCAGCTTAATGTAGGTGACCACTAACACAGGTTTGGCTGTATCTGTGTATAATTTCGCGTCTTTTGTCTAACCTGATGTTTCTGTTAATTCTTTTGCATTTCCTTTCTTCATAGCAACACACTAATAAGCAAATATAACCGCTGTTATATGTTGGCATCATCCAAATATCCACGAATTTCCATAAATAGTAGACTTGTGACAACAATATTGTACCCCGGCCCATAATTTGGAGACAATCATATATGTACCAACACGTCAGCTATATGCTGCCTAAAGTACATACTCACATGGGCCTCGCAATGCTGTAGGCTCGAATCCCACTGGGGTTGTTTAATTCGTTCATGTGAGGATGCTATCCAGTTGGCTTGAGGTAAGTCGGTGGATTTATTTTGGTGACCGGCCGTTTATGCAATGCTGATCGGAATGTCACCAGAGGGTTTCCTCCCACACAATAATAGTTGGAGAGTCGCCATATGACCTAAGCTGTTGGGGTGACGTTATCTCCCACTGACGTCTCGGAATTCATGCTAACTCACGATGATGTGTGTGCACTGACACTATATCACAATAACGTCTCGCAACTTCCTGCATATCCCATTGATGTATTGTGAATTACAATACCTTCCGGTGGCGTCTCGGAATTTACAATGCCTCCACTGACGTCTCAAGATCACAATTACTCACAGTGATATCTCGGAACTTACACAATCTCCTGGTGACATATCGGAACACTTGTACCACATTGACGTCTCAGAACATGCATTACCTCCCGATGAAATATCGATACTTCAATATCTCACAATGACGTCTCGGAACTATGGATATATCACAATGTTGTCTCACAAGTTAGAATATACTGCCGTTGACATTTAGGACCTTACCATAACTCTCGATGACGTCGTGGACTTCACAATATTTCCATGCGACGTCTCGAAACGTAATATATCTTACTATGCCGTATGACGTCTCGGGTCTTATGGTAAATCACAATATCGTCTCTGAAATCGTTTACAAGTTCATGAAACATTCAGTAACTTCCGGTGACGTCTCGGAACTCACTATATCTCACAATGACGTATGTTCCCGTTTGTATTTGATCCGAAAGAACTAACTAGTATTAGTACACCGTATTGTGGTGGACCGGACCACGTGTTCGTATTGTTTGTATTATTTACCATTATCTTTCCTTATCTTCGTTATAACACTTGACGTACGTTTGTTTGTCGTTTAGGATAGTGGCTGCTGGCACGTATTATGGGCTCACACTGGTGTCGGCGCATCTAGCCGGGAACCGCTTCATCAACTTCTTCCTTAGTGGGCTTATTGAAATACCCCCGCATTTGATATGTTTCTATCTCTACAACCGGTACTCACACTTTCTATTGCATGACAGTCGCAATAAGTTTGTATTTTTATTTTATTACATAACTCAGGTTTTGAACCCGCATCGCTACGGTGCACAGACACTTGGTGAAGTGTCCATTAGCACCTTTGCCATTCAATAGCTTTTTGAAATGCTTACATTTTGTAAAATGTGCTACTTACAAGTTGTAATCTGATAGCCTGGATAGTATAGTGTTTTAAACGTCTGCATATAAAGTCCAGTACTGTGTTTATAACTTGAATGATATGTTGTGACATTTTCAACCCAGGTTCTATGTTCGGTAGTTTAGTTCAAAACAGGAGACGTTGAAATACTAAAACAGATTTCTAGTCTGGGAACAGGCGTTGATATAGTTTGCCTGGTCAGTCATATAAATATATTTTAATACCGAGATCATTAATTGGGCCGTATTGAGTTTCTGATAATATCAACGCCTGTGGAAACTTGGGTGGTATTCCGTGTAATTATTGATTATCATTAATACTATTAATAGGCCTATTATTAGCACGTGACTTAATTAATGACGTACTTGAATCGAAAGCGAGGCACTGCAATGTTGATAAAACTTTATAATTGGCCGCCATTGTTTACGGGTCAACGGAATTTTGCCAGAAGTAAATTGGTGAAAAATCGACAGACTGGAACCCAGACTAACAGTTTCCATACAATATATGAAACTACATAAATGGTTCACAGGTCCATATACTAGTCGTTAGCTCGCTTCTCACCAATGCAACCCGGGTTCGATCCTCGGACCGGGAAGTATGTGAGATGGTATGGTGGTCGCCAGATCGGATAGGTGGGTTTTCTCCGGGTACTCCGGTTTCCTCCCACACGAATGCCCATATATACGCTTTTATCCGCGCCAACGTGAGTGATTAATATAAGTTGTTAGAACTTGCTTCGCAATATCACACATCCCAACTCTAGCAATCATCCCTAATTTATCCCACCGTGTAACACGCACAATGTCATAATGTGTTTTAGCTGAACACATTTGATGTGAACGAGTTGGAAATATCGACACACATTGTTTATTATTAATAATTATGATAAAAGCTACGTTTAGCTCCCTACTTGATCCTTTGCATGATGTATTATGTATGTCGTTGAATGTTATATGTGATTTATGTTTTGCAATAAATACTGTTTAAATCATTAATTTTGAAACTTTTGACATTTTCTAGAATTGGCCGGAAGCGGACAATGATATTATGGTATGCATTGGCCGGTGTCTCTTTAATTGTGTCCACAGTTTTATTCACCGTATTCGGTAAGCCATAGACAGATTCATTATACAGTAGTAGTACATATTCTTCCTTCAAATGATCAGATTTCTTGTACTTTGCGTAGCCATCAGATGTATACTTTGCTGTAGCCATCAGGTTTATACTTTGCTGTAGCCATCAGGTTTGTACTTTGCGTAGCCATCAGATTTGTACTTTGCTGTAGCCATCAGGTTTGTACTTTGGTGTAGCCATCAGATTTGTACTTTGGTGTAGCCATCAGGTTTGTACTTTGCTGTAGCCATCAGATTTGTCCTTTGCTGTAGCCATCAGATTTATACTTTGGTGTAGCCATCAGATTTATACTTTGGTGTAGCCATCAGATTTATACTTTGGTGTAACCATCAGATTTGTACTTTGCTGTAGCCATCAGATTTATACTTTGGTGTAGCCATCAGATTTGTCCTTTGCTGTAGCCATCAGATTTGTACTTTGCTGTAACCATCAGATTTATACTTTGGTGTAGCCATCAGATTTATACTTTGGTGTAACCATCAGATTTATACTTTGGTGTAGCCATCAGATTTATACTTTGGTGTAGTCATCAGATTTGTACTTTGCTGTAGCCATCAGATTTGTACTTTGCTGTAGCCATCAGACTTGTACTTTGCTGTAGCCATCAGATGTATACGTTGCTGTAGCCATCAGATTTGTCCTTTGCTGTAGCCATCAGATTTGTACTTTGCTGTAGCCATCAGATTTATACTTTGGTGTAACCATCAGATTTGTCCTTTGCTGTAGCCATCAGATTTATACTGGTGTAGCCATCAGATTTATACTTTGCTGTAGCCATCAGATTTGTACTTTGCTGTAGCCATCAGATTTATACTTTGGTATAGCCATCAGATTTATACTTTGCTGTAGCCATCAGATTTGTACTTTGCTGTAGCCATCAGATTTATACTTTGGTGTAGCCATCAGATTTGTCCTTTGCTGTAGCCATCAGATTTGTACTTTGCTGTAGCCATCAGATTTATACGTTGGTGTAGCCATCAGATTTATACTTTGGTGTAGCCATCAGATTTGTACTTTGCTGTAGCCATCAGATTTATACTTTGGTGTAGCCATCAGATTTATACTTTGCTGTAGCCATCAGATTTGTACTTTGCTGTAGCCATCAGATTTGTCCTTTGCTGTAGCCATCAGATTTGTACTTTGCTGTAGCCATCAGATTTATACTTTGCTGTAGCCATCAGATTTGTACTTTGCTGTAACCATCAGATTTATACTTTGGTATAGCCATCAGATTTGTACTTTGGTGTAGCCAGTGATGGCCTTACTATAACCATGAAATGTTCAATAATGTATAACTGTACACGCTCGTGCTATCTACATCACAACTTCATAAGACAAACACATGCATGAGCATATTATGAATAATAACCACGTGAGCAGGTTGCTATCTCTTCAATCCTATATGTATGTACATATACGACACCACAAAAGAAACTGTGCACTTGCCTTAAAGGTAAAATTAATATCCTTTTAGGTATAGGATAGAATATAAGCCGAAAACGATCCAATATGTAAAATATTGGACTGTGTGAGACGCGTAGCCCAAAAGACAGTACCACTATTTTACATATTGGATCCGTTTGAGGCTTATAGCTTACTTAAAGCACACACTTATATAACAAGATCCTAGTAATTAAAATTGTTAATTTCGTACATGTACACGTAGGATTTAATATAATACGCTGGCCTTTTGACACCAGTCAAATATTAATAATAATGGACTGCAAGTACAAATGTATGACGTCACGACAGTGTTTTAAAAAAGAATATAGGCACATTTTGTATAAAAATGTTCGAAATATTGGGTAAATTAATGCAATGTGTGAAGGATTATTTTCTTCACTCATGATAGTAAAATTCATAATTCTAATATTCTGAACATAATATCTAATGTTATCTTATACTCTATTGTCTCTATTACAGACGGAAACAAAACCATGGCACTAGTTGCGACACTATGTTCCTTGATAGGGAAAGCCGGAAGTACGGGGGCTTTCAGCACCGTTTTCTTATATACACCAGAGATTTACCCTACAAATTACAGGTCTGCCACACTTCATCTAAAACGACATTCTTCATTTTCGCAAACTTCTAAGTTATGCCAAAATACTTCCGTGGATGCATATATGTGTAACGGGTTTTATTGTAAGCATATGACTAAACACTTCAAATTGAATGCGTTGATAACTCGCATACTGTTACTATGGCTTTACGTTTATATATCGTCGCTACCGGTTGCCCATATGAGCGACGCCTCCTGAATAAATTAGTCATTTTAGATGTTTGGAGGATAGTGCAATGATACAGACAGAGACCCATTCCAGAGTCTCCTCTGGTTCTTTTACGTGCACGGTTTAAAGCACCGACACGATACCTCGGTTTAATGTCCCATCTGAAAGACTGTTAGTTTTATTATGGTTAGACGGGGGATCGAACATGCGATCGCTGTATTGCCAGTTCAACGTGTTAACCACTGGACTACAGATCCTGTCCCATACCTGCCATTTAACATGTCCCCTCCCACAATAGTGACCTTGGCCAAAACAGTCTGATTTCAGAAATTATTTATGCGTTAGGTTATGTTATATTTCGGGTTTTACGCCTGCATCACCACCATTTTGGGCTATAGTTTACCTAACAACACTATTCCTGGGCAGGCACCAGCGGTTAACCAGTACTTGGGTGCACCAACCTCCGTAAGAAACTGCCAACTTTTTCATATAAACGAGACACGGCCTGAGCGTGGCTCGAACCCTTATTTATGCGTACAAAACCACACACATTAGTTCTCATAAACGTCCAAGTTATTGCTTTGAATCTTCTCTTACACATCCGATGACTAATTCTCTGCACCCATAATACGACCCCACACCCAAGAGTGACCTTGAACATTTGTTTTTAAATAATAGTCCTATTTCAGAAATTATGTTTGCGTCAAAAAAGCCCAAACATTAACATTTCTCTAAAACAGTCACAGTTATGACATTGAAACGTTGCATAAACATCCAATGATTAATTCTCTACACAAATAGTAAGTGCTCCGTACACTGACCTTGAATAGTTGCTATTCGTTGGATATCAGCACGTATGCAGTCGTGGCTAGACACCATTTTGGTGGCCTTGTATTATATGTACATGCTTTCCTTATACAAAATGCATATTTGGCTGTCCGATTAGCGCAGTGGTTAGCGCGCTCGCTTCTCACCAATTAATGCAACCCGGGTTCGATTCTCGGACCGGGTAGTATGTGAGATTGTACGGTGGTCGCCAGATCGGACAGGTGAGTTTTCTCCGGGTACTCCGGTTTCCTCCCACACGAATGACCACATATACGCTTTCATCCGCGCCAACGAAAGTGATTAATATAAGTTGTAAGTTGTTACTTGCTTCGCAATCGTTGTAAACTAAATAAAGTTATATACAAATATAGGTACTGTGCATGTACAGGTTTTTGGCAATGCACCAAATGATATAACATCGTTCGTATAGGAAACATTAATGATATCCTTATACGGCTAAACTAAAAAGCCAAAACGCCGGTGGTACTGTAATAATTGATGTGCGTGAAATATTGCAAATGGCAATACTGTATTAAAGAGTGGAATACTTCGATCACATGTTCGGTGTGTCGCGGTCACGTGAGCAGGAAACGTGCCCAGGATCATCGATTCATAATCCAGTGGTATGCATTTAGTAAGCCTATATTGCAATGTTGTCAGTCCATCTCAACGTTGTATTGCAGGAATAGTGGTCTCGGAGTAGCATCTTCTGTGTCCAGGATTGGAGCATTGCTTGCACCGTTTGCCAGTAATTTAGTAAGTTTATTGATGAAACTTAGAGCGAAACTTAGAGCGAAATAAATGCCAGATACTACGGGTCACACTTTCAGTAATACACAAACACATAGATGATGTTGACTATAGATCAGTATTTACCCTGAGTACAACTACACGGTTCAGAGGGCATACCTTGACATTGCTGAAACCAAGAGCCAACAAAAATATGTAACTAAATTCATTCACCCACCGCGATATGAATTATTGGAACCCATTACTAGACTACATAATAAGTGCTAAAATGTAGATAATTTCAAACCTAAACTAGACATATACTGGAAAAAACAACGATTTTATACTTGAAGTTTATTAAGTACAGTTACTGCACCATCGGCGACATTAAAGTTCAAGTGAAAACGAGGATGACGAAAAACCTTTGGTGCCTAGCTATTCCCCCTATCACGACAAGGTATCACCTAAATTTACTTGCTCGATAATAAAATTCTTGAGAGTGTGACATCAGCCAAGTACATAGGCTTAATTTGTTAGTTGTGGGGTTGAAAGTCGCGGCCATATGTAGCTTAGGTCAAATGGCAGAGTCGCGGTCATATGTAGCTTAGGTCAAATGGCAGAGTCGCGGTCATATGTAGCTTAGGTCAAATGGCAGAGTCGCGGTCATATGTAGCTTAGGTCAAATGGCAGAGTCGCGGTCATATGTAGCTTAGGTCAAATGGCAGAGTCGCGGTCATATGTAGCTTAGGTCAAATGGCAGAGTCGCGGTCATATGTAGCTTAGGTCAAATGGCAGAGTCGCGGTCATATGTAGCTTAGGTCAAATGGCAGAGTCGCGGTCATATGTAGCTTAGGTCAAATGGCAGAGTCGCGGTCATATGTAGCTTAGGTCAAATGGCAGAGTCGCAGTCATATGTAGCTTAGGTCAAATGGCAGCACTCCAGCTAGTATTGTGGATATATACCACGGGTGACTACCCCGACCAGTATTTCATGCACTGACGGGCACCAAGGTAGAACCACCGAACGTTCGCAAGCCAGCTTGATTGCTTCCTCACAGGCCTCACCAGTCGCCAATTCCCATATTGCTTCGCCCCTTAGATTACGTGGCCCGATGACTTTAAACTAGGGATGTCAACGAATATGCGAATATTCGAATATTCGCTCGGACGTCCGAATATCCGAATACTATTCCAGTATTCGAATATTCGGGAAAAATATTATATTTGCAAAAATGAAATAAACTGTCATAAATCAGATACTTTATTTTCCTTTGAAACCATCATAACACCTTCCAATACAAAAGAAATCGCTCCAGGAGGTGGGAATAAATTATGTTGTGGTTGCATCCATGGCATGTGTTAATAGATACACCATGTAATCGGATATGTACAGTAGGTGTTATGGTAGGTATTATTTAATTATGATGTCAAAACTGCTTAGACAGAGAATGGCATATTACATACACTTTGCAACAACATCTACACACACGTACATGTATCATACAATTTTAAATAACGTGTGGTTTTATTTGTGAAAACACCCATGAATGTATATCCTATTCAACCACTTTTCTTTATACTAATCTTCCTCTCGTGCTCCAATTTTATATTTCACGTTCTTGAGCTTTCTTCAAATATTCCTTTAAATATTAACCATTTTCCTTTTAACATCCAAAACTATATTGACTCACTAATACAATAACCTCTGAAATTCTTTAGCATATACCTAGAATATATTTCATGTATATTCGTTGTTATATATATTATTCTCCTGCAATTGATAGGGAAATGAACTATTCACGTTTTCTTTCGTTCTAACCCCTTTCAGTATACTGCTGTTAATTTATATGTAAAATGTTAGAATAAACAATGTTTAAACCAATGTACAGTGCCCGATAACAATAACTGAATGAGTCGTCGTCATATTTGCATGGCCTTACAGGAAGATGACGTTTGCGCACTTTTTATAAGAGTTTGAGTGATTTTGAGTTTTTGATAGAATTCTATCGAATATTCGAATATTCGAATACCTTCCCGACCGAATATTCGAATACCAAAATGGCTATTCGTTGCCATCCCTACTTTAAACATCCAACAAACAAATACAAGATGGTCCTGTAAAATCTAGAATTCTATGGATGACTATAGATAGATAAAACATGTCCTTATTAAACATACTAAATATAGAATTTGCCGGCAATATTTTTCGGATGGGAGTGGTGTAGGGAACGAGAAATACCTGTCATGTATTCATATAAAACGTCAATGCAGCCATCCATTCCCTGTTGTAGACACCATTTGGCGCATCTATACATTCCCTGTTGTAGACACCATTTGGCGCATCTATACATTCCCTGTTGTAGACACCATTTGGCGCATCTATACATTCCCTGTTGTAGACACCATTTGGCGCATCTATACATTCCCTGTTGTAGATACCTTCGGGCGCATCTATACATTCCCTGTTGTAGACACCATTTGGCGCATCTATACATTCCCTGTTGTAGACACCATTTGGCGCATCTATGCATTCCCTGTGTAGACACCATTTGGCGCATCTATACATTCCCTGTTGTAGACACCATTTGGCGCATCTATACATTCCCTGTTGTAGACACCATTTGGCGCATCTATACATTCCCTGTGTAGACACCATTTGGCGCATCTATACATTCCCTGTTGTAGACACCATTTGGCGCATCTATACATTCCCTGCTGTAGATACCTTCTGGCGCATCTATACATTCCCTGCTGTAGACACCATTTGGCGCATCTATACATTCCCTGTTGTAGATACCTTCTGGCGCATCTATACATTCCCTGTTGTAGACACCATTTGGCGCATCTATACATTCCCTGTTGTAGATACCTTCTGGCGCATCTATACATTCCCTGTTGTAGACACCATTTGGCGCATCTATACATTCCCTGTTGTAGACACCATTTGGCGCATCTATACATTCCATGTTGTAGATACATTCTGGCGCATCTATACATTCCCTGTGTAGACACCATTTGGCGCATCTATACATTCCCTGTTGTAGATACCTTCTGGCGCATCTATACATTCCCTGTTGTAGATACCTTCTGGCGCATCTATACATTCCCTGTTGTAGATACCTTCTGGCGCATCTATACATTCCCTGTTGTAGACACCATTTGGCGCATCTATATATTCCCTGCTGTAGACACCATTTGGCGCATCTATACATTCCCTGTTGTAGATACCTTCTGGCGCATCTATACATTCCCTGTTGTAGATATCTTCTGGCGCATCTATCCATTCCCTGTTGTAGATACCATTTGGCGCATCTATACATTCCCTGTTGTAGATACCTTCTGGCGCATCTATACATTCCCTGTTGTAGACAGCATTTGGCGCATCTATACATTCCCTGCTGTAGACACCATTTGGCGCATCTATACATTCCCTGTTGTAGATACCTTCTGGCGCATCTATACATTCCCTGTTGTAGACACCATTTGGCGCATCAATACATTCCCTGTTGTAGATACCTTCTGGCGCATCTATACATTCCCTGTTGTAGACACCATTTGGCGCGTCTATACATTCCCTGTTGTAGACACCATTTGGCACATCTATACATTCCCTGCTGTAGACACCATTTGGCGCATCTATACATTCCCGGTTGTAGACACCATTTGGCGCGTCTATGCATTCCCTGTTGTAGACACCATTTGGCGCATCTATGCATTCCCTGTGTAGACACCATTTGGCGCATCTATACATTCCCTGTTGTAGACACCATTTGGCGCGTCTATACATTCCCTGTTGTAGACACCAGTTGGCGCGTCTATACATTCCCTGTTGTAGAGACCGTTTGGCGCATCTATACATTCCCTGTTGTAGACACCATTTGGCGCATCTATACATTCCCTGTTGTAGATATCTTCTGGTGCATCTATACATTCCCTGTTGTAGACACCATTTGGCGCATCTATGCATTCCCTGTTGTAGATACCTTCTGGCGCATCTATACATTCCCTGTTGTAGATACTTTCTGGCGCCCTCAATTTTAAAAACATCTTACCATTACAATTAAACCCCCAACAAATAATTAACATAATTCTTGAAAAACCATGAAAAATCATCGTTTTACAATTAAAAGTATCTACATGTATGTCACTAGTGTAATTTCCATATAGTGTCCATCACTGGCATGGTTCACTTAGAACTAGGGATGTCAACGAATATTCGAATATTGGAATATTCGCTCGCACGTCCGAATATCCGAATACTATTCCAGTATTCGAATATTCGGGAAAGATATTATATTTGCAAAAAGGAAATAAACTGTCATAAAATCAGATACTTTGTTTTCTTTTGAAACCATCATATAACCTTCCAATACAAAAGAAATCGCTCCACGTTGTGTGAATAAATTATGTTGTGGTTGCATCCATGGCAGGCGTTAATAGACACACCATATAATCGGGTAAGTACATTATGATGTCAAAACTGTTTAGACAGAGAATGACATGTTACAGACACTTTGCAACACATCCACCCACACGTACATGTATCATAAAATTTTAAATAACTGTGGGTTTATTTGTGAAAACACCCATGAATGTATTCAACCACTTTTCTTTATACTACTCTCTTCTCGTGCTCCGATTTTATATTTCACGTTCAAGATTGAGCTTTCTTCAAATATTCCTTTTAATATTAACCATTTTCCTTTTAACATCCAAAACTATATTGACTCACTAATACAATAACTTCTGAAATTCTTTAGCATATACCTAGAATAGAGTTCACGTATTTTCATTGTTATATAATTATATTGTTCTCCTGTCTATTGCATATTAATCAATTGATAGGGAAAAGAACTATGCATGGTTTCTTTCGTTCTAGTCCCTTTCAGTATACTGCTGTTAAATTATATGTAAAATGTTAGAATAAACAATGTTTAAACTCTAATGTACAGTGCCCGATAACAATAACTGAATGAGTCGTCGTCATATTTGCATGGCCTTACAGGAAGATGACGTGTACGCAATTTGTATAAGAATTTGAGTGATTTTGAGTTTTGGATAGAATCCCACAAACTATTCGTATATTCGAATACCACCCCGACCGAATATTCGAATACCACCTCGACCGAATATTCGAATACCAAAATCGCTATCCGTTGCCATCCATGCTTAGAACTTATAGAACTACCAACACATTTATTGAGACTAATCCCTACAGCATTGTAATTGTGTAATACATTTGTATATGCGTCTATCCGATTAGCACAGTGGGTAGCACGGGCGCTTCTCGGACCGGGAAGTATGTGAGATGGTATGGTGGTCGCCAGATCGGACAGGTGGGTTTTTTCCGGGTACTCCGGTTTCCTCCCACATGAATGACCACATTTACGCTTCCCCTAACAAGAGTGATTAATATAAGCTGGAGCCGTTACGATTGTGCCCTTAGGCAAGGCATTTAAATTCCACGTTGCCTCTTCTCTCTCCCTCGTGGCGATGGATTCCATCAGGAATGAGGTCTCGAGAGTGATTAATATAAGTTGACATAACTTGTTTCGCAATCGAGCTAAAATAATATTTGTATAAACAATAAGTTGTTAAAACTTGCTTCGCAATCGTTGTAAAATAAATAAAGTTTAAACTTTTTTCTTCTTTTATTATGCGTTTATTTATCGTCGCTATCGGTTTGCCCATACTCCTATATGAGTGACGCCTCCTTAAGTGATTAGCCATGTTAGAGTTTGGAGGAGGATGCAATGATATAGACAGAGACCCACCCCGGTGCATCCTCTATTCGTTTACGTTACGTGCACGAGTTAAAGCACCAATACGGGACCTCTGCTTAAAGTCCCACCTTAAAGACTTAATATTATTAGTGATATACTGGGATCTAACCTGCGACCCCTGCATTCGCAGTCCAGGATGTTGACCACTTATCTACTGACACATCCGTAAACACTGTAGTAATTTATGGTTCTGCACACAAGCTTGTCGGGGGAGGGGGTAGTATAAGAGATAACGGTTGTCTGGGGGGGGGGGGTGAAATGTCGATAGATAATTGGATTATTGATTTATTTGATTGATAGGCGGCGACTGTCAGTCTGACACTCCAGTAGAGTTCGAACCTGCAGTGGTGATTGGTAAGTGAAGTCAACGACCTCAGCCATTCGTCCACCCACGTACGATGGACCCTGTATACCTTACTTAGTATGAATGTGCTACATATAACCAAACACACCCCAACACAAACAAACCAAACACACACCACCACAAAAAACCAAACACACACCACCACAAACAAACCAAACACATATCGGGTGCTATATTTAGCGATCTGTCTGTTCTCTATTCCAGGCGATGATTGTGTTATGGATATTGGGTGCTATATTTAGCGATCTGTCAGCTCTCTATTCCATGCTATGATTGCGTTATATATATCGGGTGCTATATTTATAGCGATCTGTCTGCTCTTTATTCCAGGCTATGATTGCGTTATATATAGCGGGTGCTATATTTAGCGATCTGTCTGCTCTTTATTCCAGGCTATGATTGCGTTATATATATCGGGTGCTATATTTAGCGATCTGTCTGCTCTTTATTCCAGGCAATTATTGCGATATGGATATTGGGTGCTATATTTAGCGATCTGTCTGCTCTTTATTCCAGGCAATGATTGCGTTATATATATATCGGGTGCTATATTTAGCGATCTGTCTGCTCTTTATTCTAGGCAATGAATGCGTTATGGATATCGGGTGCTATATTTAGCGATCTGTCTGCTCTTTATTCTAGGCAATGATTGCGTTATGGATATCGGGTGCTATATTTAGCGATCTGTCTGCTCTTTATTCCAGGCAATGATTGCGATATGCATATCGGGTGCTATATTTAGCGATCTGTCTGCTCTTTATTCCAGGCAATGATTGCGTTATATATATATCGGGTGCTATATTTAGCGATCTGTCTGCTCTTTATTTTAGGCAATGATTGCGTTATGGATATCGGGTGCTATATTTAGCGATCTGTCTGCTCTTTATTCCAGGCTATGATTGCGTTATATATATCGGATGCTATATTTAGCGATCTGTCTGCTCTTTATTCCAGGCAATTATTGTGTTATGGATATTGGGTGCTATATTTAGCGATCTGTCTGCTCTTTATTCTAGGCAATGATTGCGTTATATATATATATCGGGTGCTATATTTAGCGATATGTCTGCTCTTTATTCCAGGCTATGATTGCGTTATGGATATCGGGTGCTATATTTAGCGATCTGTCTGCTCTTTATTCCAGGCTATGATTGCGTTATGGATATCGGGTGCTATATTTAGCGATCTTTCTGCTCTCTATTCCATGCTATGATTGCGTTATGGATATCGGGTGCTATATTTAGCGATATTTCTGCTCTCTATTCCATGCTATGATTGCGTTATATATATCGGGTGCTATATTTAGCGATCTGTCTGCTCTTTATTCCAGGCTATGATTGCGTTATGGATATCGGGTGCTATATTTAGCGATCTTTCTGCTCTTTATTCCAGGCTATGATTGCGTTATGGATATCGGGTGCTATATTTATAGCGAACTGTCTGCTCTTTATTCCAGATAATGATTGAGTTATGGATATTGGGTGCTATATTTAGCGATCTGTCTACTCTTTATTCCATGCAATTATTGTGTTATCGATATCGGGTGCTATATTTAGCTATCTTTCTGCTCTCTATTCCAGGCGATGATTTCGTTATGGATACTTGGTGCTATATTTAGCGATCTGTCTGCTCTTTATTCCATGCAATTATTGTGTTATCGATATCGGGTGCTATATTTAGCTATCTATCTGCTCTCTATTCCAGGTGATGATTGCGTTATGGATATCGGGTGCTATATTTAGCGATCTGTCTACTCTTTATTCCAGGCAATTATTGTGTTATCGATCTCGGGTGCTATATTTAGCTATCTATCTGCTCTCTATTCCAGGCGATGATTGCGTTATGGATTCCAGGTGCTATCTTTAGCGTAATGTGTTTACTGGTTGTACTACTGGCTTTCCGACTTCCAGAAAGTGCATCGCATGAACTTCCTACAACAATTGCGGAGTTTGACCAGTGGGACCAGCACTCGGTGTCACCGGAAGTGAAATACGATGTCGTAAACACCAAAAGTGACGTCACACAGTTATAAGGCACCATGCATGATTGTTATAATTGTAGTGCTATTATCAAATGGGCCTACAGTAACGTGCGTACGTCATCATAACATGCACATTGTGAAACTATACGGACAGGCTACTAAGGAATATATAATCGATATTGTTAATTCGGCTTTATTAATATAGAAAGTCTTACAATTTCACTTTATTATATATATCTATCTATGCACAGGTATAAGCAGATACATATATACACATACAATCAGTCTGACGTTCTCAAGAGATATTACTTTATATTAAGTCTACAGTCAACCCTGTCTTAAGCAGCCAGCCAAGGGAATTGAAGAAAATGGCTGCTTAGCACCGGTGGATGCTTAATAGAGGTAAAATATATAATAAATCAATATATTGGGAATCTGGAAACTGGCTGCTTAATACAGGTTGGCTGTTTAATAGAGGTGACCACTAACACAGGTTTTACTGTATGTTTATGCTCTTTGAGTTAACGACCCTACACTCATTTTTCGTTTTCTTTTTTGCTCGAGTCTTTGTCCTGAGGTGCACTTCTTGGGGAAACTGGACAGTGGATTGTGCAAACTAGCGCACTCCGCAATGTCGGGCAGCGATCGTAGCAAGAACAGGTGTGTCTTTGTCCTGAGGTGCACTTCTTGGAGGACACTGGACAGTGGATTGTGCAAACTAGCGCACTCCGCAATGTCGGGCAGCGATCGTAGCAAGAACAGGTGTGTCTTTGTCCTGAGGTGCACTTCTTGGGGGACACTGGACAGTGGATTGTGCAAACTAGCGCACTCCGCAATGTCGGGCAGCGATCGTAGCAAGAACAGATGTGTCTTTGTCCTGAGGTGCACTTCTTGGGGACAGTGGATTGTGCAAACTAGCGCACTCCGCAATATCGGGCAGCGATCCTAGCAAGAACAGATGTGTCTTATGGTTTACCCTGTCCCATGGATAATCTGACACAAGGCAAGTAGCACATCTAGACTACATGTATAAATACAGTTGTGTGTGTTTTTACGTTTATTTACCGTCGCTACCCGGTTGCCCATATGAGCGACGCCTCCTGAAGAGATTAGTCATTTTAGATTTTTGGAGGATAGTGCAATGATACAGGCAGAGACCCATTCCAAAATCTCCTCTTGTTCTTTTACGTGCACGGTGTAAAGCACCGACACGAGAACTCGGTTTAAAGTCCATCTGAAAGACTGTAAATGTTAGATGCGATAATAGTGTGCTATATGTTAACTACCTTATGTTATTGAATAGAATAATTAATGTAAATATAAGAAATGAGTCACACGTTAAAAGTTTCCACCAGAGTATGAATTAGAGTGGGCGTGGTTAATGTGTGTGATGGCGTCAACAATACCCACGTTTTGGCATGGCTGGTTTGACTGGGTAACTGGTCGTCTACTGCAGGAGCATCTCGATAGAACGGGACGTTCGATGTTCAACGTGCAGGAGATTGAATAAACAGTTTCAGTGATTCCCTAGACTGGCTGTTTGGGTTGACTGTACTAACAAGGCTACTCCAGTTACTAGTAAGCAAACTGGGTCGTTCGGCGCGTGGGGGTCGGTCGGCGTGTGTAGGGTTGATGATGATGATGATGATGATGATGATGATGATGATGATGATGATGATGATGATGATGATGATGATGATGATGATGATGATGATGATGATGATGATGATGATGATGACCCACCGAAATTCCACACACCCACTCAGTTAAACCAGGTTGTTGTATGTCTCAATTGGGGCGCCCCCAATATCTCCACAGCAATAAAAATTGCGATCACAGGTCATAAATAATGTTCCGAAACACCCTAGTTGGCATGTATACCTACCTGGTCTAACAGTGCTCAGGAACATGTGTGATCTGCTTATGCACCCACAGCCAGCATACTGGCACACAGTGAGATAGAGAGACGTGCGATAGAAAGAAAAAGAAAAATCGAGACCAAAAAACTAGGAGGCAATTGCCTCCTCGTGCCTCAATGTAGCTACGCGCCTGAACATACGCACGGGCGGAGGGACGCCGGACTTGAATCATACAGTAATAGCTCAGCCCGAGTCCGACGTGACGTCGTGTGTTATAGTGTTTCCTGTGTCTTCCACGTGTCGCACTCTGCAATCGTTGTCGGAAGTTCGTGCGTGGCACTTTCCGGAAGTCGTAGAGCCAATAACACCACCAGCAGACACATACCACCAAATATTGCACCGGGAATCCATAACGCTATAAGTGCCTGCAGCGAAAGTGAACCAGAAATCAGTTACATTCGCATAGTTTCGACTGCAAGACGTTTGGTGCATTTTCGTAGTTACACACATTAATTAATAGTTGCCAGCACTATTAGTGATCATCAGTTTTAAAGCGACACTATATATATTAGTGCTCATCAGTTTTAAAGCGGAACTATATATATTAATTTTCATCAGTTTTAAAGCGACACTATATATATTAGTGCTCATCAGTTTTAAAGCGACACTATATATATTAGTGTTCATCAATTTTAAAGCGACACTATATTGCAATTAAGGATGTAAACGAATAAGATGTTTAAAGACTATACATTCCAATGACTGCGCTTAAAACAATCCAAATATTCGCACAGAAACGAAATGAATCTAAAAAATATAGCACCATCTTATACGCGAACTATTTATTAACAAACATTTGCAAATATTCGCACAGATACGAAAACGTACCGAAAACATATAGCACCATCTTATACGCTAACTATCTATTAACAAACATTTATAAATAATGTTTAACTCGCATGCGTGACAGAACAACAGGTGTTGAAACAGCTCGCTTAGATGTTTGTTCTGATTGCCGATATAGAGCGATGTTTTCCGATTCAGGAAAGTCATACTTTCACTTTCAGTTTGCTATTTTGTTACCAAACAAAAAAACCCATACTGGCTGAGGAAGTCAAGAGGAAGAACTCCGGATACTGGCTGAGGAAGTCAAGAGGAAGAACTCCGGATTCTTACATGGAATGTGAACGGATTAACGCGCAAGTTAGCTGACCCAGACTTTCTTACTATTATATGTGACTATGATGTTATTTTGCTTACTGGCTGAGGAAGTCAAGAGGAAGAACTCCGGATTCTTACATGGAATGTGAACGGTTTAACGCGCAAGTTAGCTGACCCAGACTTTCTTACTATTATATGTGACTATGATGTTATTTTCTTAACAGAAACGTGGTTAAGACAAAACACTAACTTTAATTTATGTATAAAAGATTATACATGTGATCATCTATATGGCAATAAGACTCCAAATGTTAAAAGAGGTAGATGCCGTAGTGGCATCTCCATATATTACAAACATAAACTCAAGAGATAAAATAACTATTGTAGAACAGTTACAGTGTGGAGTTTTATGGGTAAAATTTGATCATGACTTGTTTCATTTTCAGCAAGATATGTTTATATGTACTGTATATATTCCCCCCTAGTAATTCTAGAGTCTTGGAACAATCAGATATAGATTTTGTTGAACATATAGAAAACGTGATTGAAAAATACCAGTTATTAGGTAAAATACTAATACACGGTGTTTTCAATAGTCGTACATCAGATTTATTCGATATGCTCAATTATGACATATATCTTGATCATACAGACCAACTATCTAATATTGTTGACATTCCGATCCGGGTGAATAGAGATCGCGTTGTCGACTCTTACGGTAAACGTTTACTTTCATTATGTAAATCTTCAAATCTATTAATTGCAAACGGTCGATTATTGCAAGACTCAGACATCGGTGAGTTCACGTTTCATAATGTAAACGGATCGAGCTGCGTCGATTACGTGTTACTTAGCTTGGAAGATTTCGAGTATATTACTCATTTCAGGATTAATGATCTGACCGAATTTTCAGATCACTCCGCTATTAGTATTCAGATAGAACTAACACGCCCACCCGAACGATCACGTAACGAAGACAATAGTCCCAAAACTCATCTACAATCACTTATCCATGACTTTCGCGAGACATTATTGAATAATTATGACACGCTTCTCCACCTATCAGATACTATCGATATGAGAAATACTGACGATACGGTGACAATTTTTTATGAATACATACAGGTAAACGCGTTTGAAATAAAAAATTATTCGGTCGAACACGGAAAAGTGAACATAATAATAGTAATAATAAAAATAACAGAAATAACAAGCTTAAGAAAAAGAAATGGTTTAAATGTAAAACGACAAGAATTTATTAAAGCAAGAAATCAGTTTAATAGAAATAAATCTGAATTAGTGGAAGTCGTGATAGCGTTCGCTTCAGGTGCGAAAGGTCCGGAGTTCCAGCCCCACTGGAGCCGTTACGATTGTGCCCTTAGGCAATGCATTTAAATTCCACGTTGCCACTTCTCTCTCCCTCGTGGCGATGGATTCCATCAGGAATGAGGTCTCGAGCGTGATTTATATAAGTTGAAATAACTTGTTTCGCAATCGAGCTAAAATAAATTTGTATCAACTAATTAAATAAATATTTTATTCTTAGAAAAAAAGAAACTATGTAATAAATGTAATAAATTAAAAAAACAGACGAAAAAATCATATCTAGAAAAACAACGGTACCACATCTCAAATTTAGCAAAATCACAACCAAAACAATTTTGGAAAACTATCAAAACCCAGTATAAAACATACAAACCATCTTCAGATAAACTCACTACATCGGAGCTACATACACACTTTAAAGATTTATTCGGAGGAAATGCTACACCACAAACTCCAAACATTAACATCCCATTGTTCCATGATGAGGAATTGGATATATTGATAACAGAATCAGAACTTAAGCAAGCTGTTTATGCCCAACATAACTCCAAAAGCCCAGGAAATGATGAGTTAATAGCAGAAGTATTTAAACACTCTATTGGTATTTTAACCCCATTTTTCCTAAAACTATACAACAAACTGTTTATAAATAGTGAATATCCCAGGGCCTGGGGTGATGGCATTATAGTCCCAATCTTTAAAGGGGGGACTATTAATGACGCAACAAACTATAGGGGCATAACTCTAATAAATATACTTAGTAAGATTTATTCACAAATTTTACTCAGTCGCCTAACCAAATGGTCGGAGAAACATAATAAAATCTCACCTAACCAATTTGGGTTCCAGAAAGGAAAATCCACAACGGATTGTATCTTTAATTTATACGCCATCATTGCAACATTATTAAATAGTAAGAATAAAGTGTACTGTGTCTTTCTAGACCTAGAAAAGGCATACGATAACTTAGACAGAACTTTACTATGGCACAAACTTATAAACGAAAATGTTAGTTTAAGAATAATAAATGCCATATAAGCCATGCACAGTACTGTTAGAGCTAGCCTGGGAACAGGCGTCGATATGTTTTGCCTGGTCAATCAAATAAACACCTGTCATTTGGCTAGAAGTTAAAAAGTGAAAAATCGACAGACTGGAACTCAGGCTATGTTAGAGAATGTGTTAGGTATAAATCCACTTCAGAAATGTTCGATTCACATATCGGGGTCAAACAAGGTGATCCGAGCTCCAGCTTCATGTTTTTATTTTTCATCAATGATATTATACAACATATTAATTCCGATATAGATGGAATTTTGACAATAGATGAAATTAGAATATTCATGTTGCTTTTTGCTGACGATGCTGTCTTACTTGCATATAAACCAGAAGCACTACAGTCCATGCTAAACGATGTACAACAATAGTGTAACTTGTGGGGCCGTAAAATAAAGAGCGACACACAAATTATGATTTTTATCTCAATAATACAATATTGGAAACAGTTGAATCGTATAAATATTTGGGAGTTCACTTTTAAAAAAATAATAACTGGTATAGAACCCAAACGAGATTAGCACAACACGCTTCGTTTTCTATGCACAATCTATTTACTGTATTAAATCAAATAAAGTTGAAAAGTTCGGGGAAATGTAAACTGTTTGATACATTAGTGGGATCCATACTTAATTATAGTGCATCAGTGTGGGAAACAACGACGGTAAAAATATTGCACTGATCCACACTAAATTTTGCAGAAAACCATTAGGAGTCAAGAAATCCATGAATCTCGATGGCATATACGGAGAACTCGGACGTTATCCTATGCGAATCGCGCGACAAATTATTATGATTAAATACTGGATTAAACTTTTTAATTGAAAATTGAAATACATATAACGGATCGAACTGGGCGTCGCAAATTAAAACGATACATCATATTGGCATGTCAAACATTTGGAACTATCGCTACAACATGTTGGTACATATTTCTCCAATAAAACAAAGAATAATAGATATATACAAACAGACATGGTATTCAAATATTAATAACTCAACTAGGCTGAGCTCGTATAACATATATAAATATAGTTTCAATTTCGAAAAATACTTAGATTATATCACGGACAACACATTTCGAATAGCACTGACACGCTTTAGAATATCGTCGCACGATCTTACACTAGAAACCGGCAGCTATAATAACATTAGACGAGAAGATAGACACTGTCCGAATTGTAGCATTTATTTCTTAGAAAACGAATATCACTTCCTTTTAGTATGCCCAAAATATAGGGAATTACGTACCAAGTATCTTAAACCGTATTATAACCATTGGCCCAACATTAATAAGCTTGAACAGATCATGTCGGAACATTCAAAACGTTGTATTCTTAATACTTCTAAGTTTATATATTATGCATTAATCAGTAGGAGTAGACATTAATACATTCTAATATTTAAATAATCATTTTAAATTTTTAATACATATTTACCGTAAACATATTTATGCAGAACATATCCTTGTAATTCGACCTATTAATTGTTCACAAGGTTATTTTTCTTCTTCTTGTCGTTCGCGAATCACATGGACAAGCCGGCAGCAAACACGAAATGGGCCGTCCTCCTCAGATCCTCCCGGCAGCCATGTAACTTCGTCTGGAGAGAAGTATCTGTTGCCCAGGTTATTTTCCTCAGCCCATGAAGATTGGGACACTCTTGGAGGATGTGTTCTGCAGTCTGGTCCCCTATTTTGCAGCTGCAGGCAGTTGATGGAGCTAGTCCAAGCTTCCGACACATATGGAAGTTCAGGCGGTTATGCCCTGTTCTAAGCCGGAATATCGTGACTTGCTCCTGTCTGGTGAGAAGGTGGTAGTCATCCTTCTCGACTGTTGGCTTTGATGCAGATTTGATTATGGTGCATTTCTCCTTGTATGTCAAATCTTTGTCTGGTTGTCTCTCGGTAGAACCTTGCTTGGCAAGCTGGTCAGCGGCTTCATTGCCAGGAATGCCTATGTGTGCAGGTACCCACTGGAGGACAGTTCTTTTAGTTACGCTGACTGTTCGAAGGGCTTCCATCAGGTGGGGTTCTTTGTTGTTAGACAGGGCATCCAGCACTGAGAGCGCATCAGTCAGGAAGACAACCTGGGCATACTCCACAGTGTTGTGTACTAGAGATGCTGCTGTTTCAAGGGCCTGTACTTCTGCCCCATAGTTGCTGCAGTGTACTCCAGTAGGTAGAGCAACTGACTGTGTGTGTCCATCTGTGTGTCGGACATACACGCCGGCTCCTCCGTTTGCTACTGCTCTTGTGGCTGAACCATCTGTGTAGACTTGTAGCCATGCTTCTCCAGGATAACTCTTGTCGATGTGTGCTAATGTGAGGGCACGTTTGACGTCATCATGTTGTCTATCTCTGGATATCATGTATGGGATTGTACTGCAGATGGTAACCGTGGATTCATCGCTAGTCAACCATGGCTTGGATAGAAATGGCGTTGGAGGCAATGTCTTGGCTGGGAGATGGCTGGTGTGCTTTCGAGCAAGCTTCTTGGACTGGTGGATGAAACTGCTTCGCTTTAGACGATTCTTCGTTAGTGCCTCAACTCTTTGCTTCATCGGTTGTTCTTCCTGACATCGAAACTTCTCTGTCTGTAGAAGAATTCTTGTGTCGCGACGTTCTTGCAGTGGATGGATGGAAGTAATTTTCTCCATGGCCTTGATTGGAGTGCTCTTCATTGCACCTGTGATCAGCCTGAGAGCCTTGTTCTGAACCGTGTCGAGTGTCTGTTGGTTGATCTTGGCTGATGTTGTCCAGGCGGTGGATCCATATTCCAGGTGAGGCCTGACCACACCTTGGTATATAGTCTTCAGGATGTGATCATTGGTACCCCATGTGGTGCCAGCAAGCTTCCGAAGGATTGCAAGCTTGCGCTTGGCTTTGGCCTCTGCTTTCTGGATATGTGGCTTCCATGTCTGCCGTCTGTCAAATGTCACCCCCAAGTATGTTGGCTCGTTGTCCGTCTTCAAGGCAGTTCCACCGACTTTGATGGTTCCTGCTTTCTGCTTGGCGGAAAGTGTGAAGAGTGTGGTTGACGACTTCTCCTTATTAATAGAGATGCACCAGTCTTCTGCCCATGCTGTGAGCTTGTCTGCGGCCATCTGCATTCTGTATGTGGCAGTCGTTGCCTGTTCTTCAACACACCACATGACCAAGTCGTCAGCATAGAGTGTTGCTTTGATACCTTTTGGGAGCTCTGCAAGCAAGCAAGTCATCGATGAAGATGAGGAACAGCGTAGGCGAGATCACTCCTCCTTGAGGAACACCGTGTCGGATGAGGAATTTCTTGCTCTTCTGGTTGTCAACAAGTACTCTGGCTCTGCGATTGTGTAGGAAGGATTTGGTCCATCGGAGCATCTTGTCGGCAATTCCGCATCGTTGCATCTTGATCAGCAGCCCATCAGTCCAGACTTTGTCAAAAGCCTTCTGGAGGTCTATCCAGGTTGCAAAAACTACCTTCTGGCCTTGGAATGCATCCTCAACTTCCTGAGCGAGGTATGTTGCCTGGTCCTCTGTGCATCTGAACTGTCGGAATCCTGCGTGTTCCTTGGATAGGAGGTTTTCTGTCGCAAGGTACCACATGAGTCTCTTGTTAACTATCCTCTCCATTGTCTTGACCACACAGCTAGTGAGACTAATAGGGCGATAGCTGGAAGCTTTCTTTCTATCCTTGCCGTTCTTGTAGATTGGGATAACGTTGGCTTCCTTCCAGATCTGCGGAACTATGCCTTCTTCCCAGCTAAGATTGAAGATGTCAAGAAGTTTCAACATGGCTGAGCATCCAAGATGAGTTAGCATCTCATTGGAGATTCCATCTGGTCCAGGTGACTTCCTCTTTTTCAGTTCCTGGTATGTAAGTGGAAGTTTCATGGAGTCTTGTTCCGTATGCCTTTTACTTCTATCGTTCTGTTCTTTCCGTGCCTCTCTTTGCTGTTGGCGTGTGACTTTGATGTTGCCCTCTTTCTGGTAGGCTTTGGCGAGACAGTTTGCAGTCTCTTTGCCGGTCAACAGTTTCCCATCCTCATCCAACGTGATTTTCTGTCTGCTATTTTCTTCATCATTTAGCTGTTTCGTGAGCCTCTACAACTTCCTCCCGTCCTTCTCAATGTTCAGGGCAGCAGTTTTCTCCCTCCAACTTCGTCGTGTAGCTTCCAGTTTAGATTATTTGAAACTGTGCCTTTGCTTTCTGAAGTTGTTCATGGTTTTCTTGTGATGGCTGTTCTTCTGCCCTGTTCCTTGCTTCAGTGAGTTCATCTTGGAGTGTCTGCAACTGATTGGTCCAGTAGGGCTTGTATTCTCTTCTCGCACCTCTAGGGATGGTTTCATGGGCAGCTTTGAGTATGCAGCTGTTGAACTCTTTCACAACGTTGTTAACATCTCTTCCTTGTACCTGTATGCCTCGAGTAAGAGAATTGGACCGAATAGCAAAGAGACTCCACTTGGCTTTCTTGTAGTTCCATCTAGGGTAGGGATGGTCTGTCTGTATCACTTCACTGCTGAGTGTGAGGAACACTGGTTTGTGGTCACTTCCACCAAGTTGATCGCCAACTTCTCTAACCGTACCTTTCTGGATGTCCTCTGTGCAGAATGCTAGATCTAGAGAGGTAGTAGTGTGCCATCGCCTAGAGTAGAAGGTTGGTACATCATAGGGCTGGTTGACAAGAATCAAGTTGTGCTCATCCTGCCAGTCCTCCACTTCATCCCCACGCCTATCAGACTGTGCATATCCCCAACTCTGGGAATGACTATTGAAGTCACCAACAACCATGTATCGACTGTTTGAAGCTCCAATAGTGTCAAGGGCAAGGGCTTTGTCATTTGGGCAGTAGTAGTTGACGAGGTTCAACTCAGTTGATTTGGTCTTGATCTTGAACTCCTGGTATTACGCTCCTTCAAGGTAGGTTTTCACTTCGCTCGCATTGATGTTGTTCCGGACTAGAGTGAGCACACCACCCTTGTGTCTGTCTTGTCGGTCTGCTCAGAGGCACTGGTAGCCTCGTACTTTGAACGTCTTGTTCAGGTGTGTTTCTTGTATGCAGCAAACACTTACCTCTTTGTCCTGTAGTACTTGCTCCAGTTCAGTCTTTTTGTTAAAAACTCCTTCAGCATTCCACTGCATGAGCACAAGAGGTTTCTGCTTCACGTTTCGGCCAGTAGCTGTCCTTCGCCGTCCCCTGGCTCCACAGGGCGGCTTAGGGTGACCTCCAGTAGCTAAGGATGGGTTCCTTCGAGGTATGGAACCCGGCACTGTACCTGCCTGGCGGGTCTTCACAGGTCCAGCACCATCTCGGTTTATTATTTCTGTCATTGTGATTCATTTTGCGTTTATGCGTAGTACCGTGGTTTATTAGAATGCGCCGTGCGGCCCAGTACTTCCGGCTTCAGCATTCGAGGTTTCTGTTGGGGTTACCTCACCCTTAGGCTAGGACTGTTAAGGCGGTCCATATATTCGCCTGATGCACCCGTTGTGAGACACGTGGAGTATTTAATAGGAGTAGCTTTGCCATGTGCTATCCTGCCCCGTCCTGGTAGGTACACCGCCATTATTTGATTCACAGCTAACCCCCATATCTGAGGGCCGTTCCCCTATCCGCCACCTGAGGACCCGCTGGGTAGGGAATGGTCGCCCCACTACTGAATTGGAAGCAGCATGGACCCAGACAAGGTTATTATTAAAGAGACCTCTCGGTAATTACTTTTGTGTATCCACTACACTGTAACTATTGTATTTGCTCAAAGCATCTTATAGATGTTTTACGCAATAAACTATTGTTGCTGTTGTTGTTTGTGTATCCACTACACTGTGTAACTATTGTATTTGCTCAAAGCATCTTATAGATGTTTTACGCAATAAACTATTGTTGCTGTTGTTGTTTGTGGATCCACTACACTGTGTAACTATTGTATTTGCTCAAAGCATCTTATAGATGTTTTACGCAATAAACTATTGTTGTTGTTGTTGTTGTTTGTGTATCCACTACACTGTGTAACTCTTGTATTTGCTCAAAGCATCTTATAGATGTTTTTTACGAAATAAACTATTGTTGTTGTTGTTGTTGTTGTTTGTGTATCCACTACACTGTGTAACTATTGTATTTGCTCAAAGCATCTTATAGATGTTTTACGCAATAAACTATTGTTGTTGTTGTTGTTGTTTGTGTATCCACTACACTGTGTAACTATTGTATTTGCTCAAAGCATCTTATAGATGTTTTACGCAATAAACTATTGTTGTTGTTGTTGTTGTTGTTGTTGTTGTTTGTGTATCCACTACACTGTGTAAATATTGTATTTGCTCTAAGCATCTTATAGATGTTTTACGCAATAAACTATTGTTGTTGTTGTTGTTGTTGTTGTTGTTTGTGTATCCACTACACTGTGTAACTATTGTATTTGCTCTAAGCATCTTATAGATGTTTTACGCAATAAACTAGTGTTGTTGTTGTTGTTTGTGTATCCACTACACTGTGTAACTATTGTATTTGCTCTAAGCATCTTATAGATGTTTTACGCAATAAACTATTGTTGTTGTTGTTGTTGTTGTTGTTGTTGTTTGTGTATCCACTACACTGTGTAACTATTGTATTTGCTCTAAGCATCTTATAGATGTTTTACGCAATAAACTATTGTTGTTGTTGTTGTTTGTGTATCCACTACACTGTGTAAATATTGTATTTGCTTTAAGCATCTTATAGATGTTTTACGCAATAAACTATTGTTGTTGCTGTTGTTGTTTGTGTATCCACTACACTGTGTAACTCTTGTATTTGCTCTAAGCATCTTATAGATGTTCTACGCAATAAACTATTGTTGTTTGTGTATCCACTACTCTGTGTAACTATTGTATTTGCTCTAAGCATCTTATAGATGTTCTACGCAATAAACTATTATTGCTGTTGTTGTTTGTGGATCCACTACACTGTGTAACTATTGTATTTGCTCTAAGCATCTTATAGATGTTTTACGCAATAAACTATTGTTGTTGCTGTTGTTGTTTGTGTATCCACTACACTGTGTAACTATTGTATTTGCTCAAAGCATCTTATAGATGTTTTACGCAATAAACTATTGTTGTTGTTGTTGTTGTTGTTGTTACTGACTGCAATTGTTTATTCTACACATGTACACATATCAAATGATTGAATATGTTGCACGCAACGCAATAATGAACTACAAACGCACACGAACATATTACGCGACATATATAATCAGAAATTACACCTAAACCTATATTTCCTTCATTTCTTACACAATTGATTAACTTTATGACGTCATGGACGCGCGGTTGTATTCCTTAGTTTTGTTTTTCTTTCAAAAATTATGAGATATTATGGAGTCAACTTGAATTACTGGTATATAATCAATATGGACCCTATGTAGTGCCAGTGATATATTAAAGTTGTAGTAGGTAATTATGTTTGATCGAACGAATGCCCAAATCAAATCAAATTTATTCACTCAGTGCATCATACATGATACAAACATGAGGTATATATATAGTAATACGGTTTTAAACAGCGGTACATAGCAAATCTAATTTACAGAGAGCAAACAGAATATGTTTCGTAAAACGTTACCATCTATTGTTTACACTCTATTTAAATAATTTGACTAGATATATTTGTTTTGTCGTATTACAGATTGGTTTGATTTTTTTCCAGTGCGAACAGTACATATCATAATCAGACTCTTTTTTTCTGGTAATTGAAATTTCAGACCGTCAAAAATGTGACATATCTTGTTAAAACACTGACCGTCTATCTTTTGTCCATGAATAATAGCGTTGGGCGGTTCATTCAAATAATGGTTTTGGAGAAAAGATTAAAATTTGATTGCAACTCTATTTGAATTTTCTATGAAAGGGATATTGATATGATGTGTATATTTGAATTGTGTGGCTAATGAATGTACACTCACCAAGTTGCTGGCAAACGGTGCCAAAATCCCACCAATTCGTGATACAGACGACGCTATTCCAAGACCACTATTTCTGAAATGTATGAATACAATACATATTGCAGCCATTGGACAGGACACACCTCGTAGATTGAATCATATGGATTCGGCACCTTCATGCCTATCTTTGTATACATTTAAATACAGGGTTCTACTTTGTGGGATGTCATGTTTCGCTCAACAACGTGGTCATATCGCTAACAATGTTGAACAAATCTGTTTAATTATAGCCCCGGGCTTTTAGATATTGTTCTTCAAATAAATCACAACTTTATACTACATGCATGCATACTTTGAAAACAGATGCACATAACGTTGATCCCATACACTGTGAGCTAGGTAGCTTACAATATCTACTAGAGGACATAGAAAACGCACACTTCGGATATAAGTGTGTCTTTACATGAAAAACAATAACTATATAAATACATAGTATTAAACATTTTGGAATATGTTTAGTTGTTCTGTTTGTGGTTTGTAATAAAGATGTGATTTGATGGAATGGAATCCTTCGTATTTCGTTTTAGTTTAAACATAGTTTATTTCAAACAATGATATAACATATACAAATGTACAATTTACACAAATATGTATATAAACTGAGTCAAAAAAGAAACGATACCAAACTAAAAATGACGTAAAACGGATAAAATCATAGAAAGGTTTAATATATTATTACGTATCAGTACCGGGTATCTTATTGCAACGTCAGCCAACCATAAACACAGGTAAATAAACACCCGATAATCCTGGAACGCCGAATTTTCGATTTGCACGTGCTCCTCAACAAAGACAACTTCCTACACATGTACAAATCTGAAAACCGGTTTATTGTACTGGTATTGCATTATCATCGAGGAAAAACACCTTACATACCCATTGTTACCTCTAACAAAATGCCTAGGCTAAACCGCAATCAGAGAATGCGTGCCATTGGCATGATTGACGACGGTTTACGTCAGCGTGACGTCGCAAATCGACTCTGGGTTACACGGATCACGATAACACGTCTACTTCGACGTTATCGAACACATGGATCGGTGGACGACCGTCCAATATCTGGTCGACCACGTGTGACGACGCGTGAACAGGACCGTCACATTCGGACGTCACATTTACGTGACCGGTTCCTACCTGCTACGCACATAGCTGCCGTTACTCCTGGGATGACCAACAATCGCATCAGTGCACAAACAGTCAGGAACCGGCTCGGTGAACGTGGCATTCGTGCCTATCGGCGATACGTTGGACCCATCCTGACACGACGTCACCGTGACGTACGGCGGGAATGGACGGCGGAACGTGCTCGCTGGACTCGGTTACAGTGGAATTCGGTGATGTTTAGCGATGAATCGCGGTTCTGTTTGCGTCGAGCGGATGGCAGAGAGCGGGTATATCGCAGACGCGGTGAACGTTACGCCAACGCATGTGTACGTCAGGTCGATCTGTTCGGGGGCGGAAGCGTTATGGCGTGGGGCGGTATCACCTTCGGCAGTCGCACTGAACTGTTAGTGGTGGACGGGAACCTAAACGCCCAGCGGTACTGTGATGAGATCCTTGCGTCAGTTGTTGTGCCGTTCTTTAACGCCAACAGAAACGTCACACTGTTCCAACAGGACAACGCCAGGTGTCATACTGCTCGGATTTCCACCACATTATTGGAGCAGAACAATATTGAAACCCTGCCGTGGCCTGTCACCAGACGTGTCACCCATAGAACATGTGTGGGATACGTTAGACCGCCGCGTCAGACGACGTCAGCCGGTAACGTTATACCAACTGAGGGATGTTTTGCGTCAGGAGTGGACACATATTGACCAGCAAGAGATTCAGACACTCTTCCGTTCGACGGCGGTGCATTGCAGTGAGAGACGCAAATGGTGCCCATACTCGGTATTGACGTCTGTGTGAAAACTCCATTAGACCCCTGTCCGACGAATTACGTCATCACGCAGCAGACAGTTTCGGAGGCTCATTATGCTTTATGTGCTCCTCTTTCAAACATGTTGGACTATCATCTTATGAATTTTCAAAGAATTTTCTTAATAAATGTTGAAATTATAGACACATAAACACCAGGTATCGTTTCTTTTTTGACTCAGTATACATGTATGAAAAAGGATTAGAACCGAAAGCTATAGCTTATAGAGGTCTTCTCCTATAATTAGATGCATATTGTAATTACGGTATGACAGCATTTTAATCGTATCTGAACTATTAATTACAATTTGAAAAGGATAAGTATATATTAACCATGAACTGTAAACTATAATCTCAATAATATAACAAGATTATTAAGGTAATAGGAATACACATAGTAATTAAATAAGTTGAAATTGCGATTGACTCGGAAGATAGGGTAAAGGATAGAATGATGTATTCATTCGGATAGTTCAATGGGAGGAGCAAGCTTGCTACATTTAGTGAACAGATGCTCATGAAAAACGTCTGCTGTAATAATAATCATATAATGTAGGTGTACTTTTATATGTCCTCTATGTATCAATACAATACCATATATACCTGTAGTTAGTAGGGTAAATCTCCGGCGTATACAAGAACACGGTACTGAAGCAGGCAGTGCTAGCAGACTTTCCTATTAGGGACAATATAGTGGAAAATGTCCCAACCAACTGGCTACCATCTGAAGCGAAACCAAACACAAGGACACATTGTTAATATATTAGAGCAAACATTGAATGCCAAGTGTTCCTGGTTTAATCACCAGAGATAATTATGTACAGGTAAGTCCATTACATTACCAGAATGATAAACAGCTTTGTGAAAATCAAATTAAAATCATATGCTATGACAATTAACAACTTCTTAATTAGCATATATGAAATTAGATTACAGTAGCTATACGATAGCTTTATTGATCATTTGTTTATTTATATGTAATTATATGTATATACATGTACATGTTAGGACATGTTAGGAGAGATGGGGTGGGATCCGTCATATATTCGCCAACAGGAGTGTACAGTTAGGCACTACAAACGATTTTCAATCACCAACGCATCACGGTTAAATAAACGAATTGCATTGTGGGCAGATTCAATGGCTTCTTTGCGTTGTAAAAATTGGTTTTACATATTCCGGAAGTGTATATTAGAACTGGGAGTAGAATTTCCATTAAATATTTCGCATCCTATCTCTTCTTCATCTGTATGTAAAGTCAAAGCTGCTGCTATGAATGAATTTAAGGCAAAGTGGTATACACAGATTAATAATACTGTCGGCCCTTCCGGCAGAGGCAGAAATAAATTACGAACTTATTGCTTATTCAAATCAGAATATAAAACAGAAGAATATTGCAAAATTATACTTCCTTTACGCCATAGAGCAGCGTTTGCTAAATTTAGATGTGGTGTAGCACCATTGAGACTAGAGACAGGTAGATATGAAAAGTTGTCATTAGAAAATCGTATATGTCCCTTTTGTGACAATTGTATTGAAACTGAGGCCCATGTGATTTTGGAATGTATGCTGTATCAAGATTTAAGACAAATCCTATTTAAGAAAGCAACAGAGATGAACCTTTACTTTGCTGCTCTTTCTCCAAATGATAAGCTAATATTTATATTTTCCAACGCAGAAATTATGAGATTAAGTGCCAAAACCTGTTTTAATATTCTACAAAGACGTTATTTTTACCTTTGTACATAATGCTTCAATTTTTCTTAATAATCCAATGTATTTTTAATACCAGCTGAATAGTCTATGCTAATCAGTTCAATTCTGATCTGATCAGAGTTGATATTTGCTTTTTCAAAACATTTTTTAATATGCGCAATAGTGCTCTCATACAATCATCAGCATTTTATGATATCATTTTGATTGTAAGCTTATTTTAGGTTAGATTAGCGTAGGCTATTCAGATTTATCATGTGTTGTTTACAAATACATGTATGTATATACATATGTTATATCATACTATATTATTACAACTGCATAATGTGATGTGTTTTATACTTTGATAAATACCGTCTCTTGTAACTCATTTATGAGTGGCAATGTACTATACCATGTATTATTTTAATGTTGTTCTGTAATTGTTGTACATTGATGAGACGTAAATAAATTAATAAAACTAAAAACTGTATTATGACTATGTACTTATGTAAACGTCATGAATAAACTTATGTTCTGTTCTGTTCTGTTATAAGCACTGTTACATTTCATTTTTAAATTTGGTACAGCGTGGTCTGGGCATACTTTCTGTGAAATGTGTTTGAATTCCGGGCATTGGTTTTCAGACAAGATGTTTAACGGTTTATTTTCTGGTTACCATGGAGTTCTACAATTATTTGTTTAACTTAATTTGGTTGAAGGTCACGTTCATTGGATCTTAGCTAATTTATTTGACCACGTGGTTTCAGAGATATCGCACAAAGCAATTTGTGGACAGTAATTTAGTTTCTTAATTCCAATGAAATTATTTTGGACCAACATCACAATCATCTTAGAGAGTAATACCCCCTTAAAACCTAACCAATGATTGAGAAAAAGGACGCATGCCTTTCATGATTTTTAATAGAATTGTGACAAAATGAATAGTATTTAGGATTTCGTAGCGTGGCTGCACTAGAAGACAGTATAATATGGATATTATCAGTCGTGAAGCTTGCAAAACACAACACCACAAATTAGCTAAATATTCATTATTTTCAGGTAAGAAAATAGATACTTTATATTCTTCGTTTTTCAATTTGTGTTTTACGTTTATTTATCGTCGCTACCGGTTGCCAATATGAGCGACGCCTCCTGAAGAGATTAGTCATTTTAGATGTGTGTCTCCTCTGGTTCTGTTACGTGCACGGTGCACAGCACCAACACGAGACCTAGGTTTAATGTCCCATCTGAAAGATGTCATCATTTTGTACGTCCTGCAGTTATGTACATACCAAACACTGTGAGTAGCGCTGTAGAAATGACGAGTGATATACCGGTTATAGCAAACCACAAAATCATAGTTCTTTTGCGACCAATTCTGAAAAAACACAGTGTAACAATATTGTCTTAACGAATATCTGTTATTCTAACACGACCCAGCTAATAACATACATACTTGTAGAGTAATATCTACCTTGGGTTATTCTGCGATATACCTACCTTGAACTATGCTGCGCGCGCACCGTGTTTTGGCTATTCCATTTATACAATGCCTGTAAAGTTTTATGAATGAAAGTCACGTGATGTTTGTAAATACTACCGTGGGAATTCGCGGAAGTGAGCTATTTTTAGAATCAGATAATCTCTTGTCCGTCTTGTTTTTCTGTTAGGTAACGTTTCAGTTACTATTCTGTACAGTTTTATTGGACAAAATAAATAAAATTATTGATCAGTTACAACTTTTATTCATTTATGCACTAGATTGATATTTTCCATACAAAATAACGTCATCACCCCATACGCGGGAGGAAATTTCGAAAGCCAAATGCAGCAGAGTAGCACCGCGTTTGAAGAAAATACTTCTTTGATTCTCGTCTAAAATTATTAGAAGTAAGTCGTGTTAGAATCGAAATAATAAGTATCAACCGTGGTATATCGCAGAATAATTTATTTCTTAATTACTTGTGCTATCGTGTGTTGTTTTTGCTATCAGTAAAATAGTAATATGTTTCTGCAACAACATAATATAATATCGATTTAGAATGCTTGATGAACTTGCTCAACATAGCGAGAGGGAGAGAGGGAGGGGAACGAGAGAGGGGGGAAGAGGGGGAGAGGGGAGGGAAATATAGAGTGGGGGAGGGAGACGGGGGATGGAGAGGGAGGGAGGGAAGAGAGAGTGGGGGAGGGAGAGTGAGGGAGGGCAAACGACAACAACGACTAACAACGTGGGCGGGCGTACGCACATACGCACAATAGAAGACTTACCTATTGAATAGATACAATTCCATCAGCAGCGACGGTATCTCTATGACACCACTGAGAAAGAAATTGATAAATCGGTTGCCGGCGAGATGAGTAGATACGAGTGTCAGTCCGTAATATGTTCCTGTAGCGACTATCCTAAAGGAAATAAAGTTCTGTATTATATGTATTAGGAAATATTCTTGTATGTAGCATATAATGATGCAAGAATAATAACGATTTTATCTAACGACGGAGCTTTAATAACACATGGCTAATACATGTGTTTTACGTTTATTTATCGTCGCTACCGGTGCCCATATGAGCGACGCCTCCTGTAGAGATTAGTCATTTTAGATTTTTGGAGGATAGTGCACTGATACAGACAGAGACCCATTCCAGAGTCTCCTTCGGTTCTTTTACGTGACGACATGATAAACTTAGATAATAAAATTAAAGCTAGGTGCAGTTAGTCCTGGTTTAAACCACATTACACAGAACCAGAAATTGCTAGATGCATATTGTCTCTGTGATCTCAGACATTACCAATATGACTTATTTCAAAAACATTCTCCGAAGACACATTGAGCGCGCTTACGAATGGGACACCACTTGCCTAACCAACCCCGCCGCCCAAATCCGTATCCAGTGCCGTAGTCAGAAACGGAAAATAATCGAGGCAACCCCCACCTAATTATGTTGTGGGTGCTTGTCTGTGCATTATGAAGGCAGTTTTATCGGAGTTTTCCTTTACCTGTCGTTACTTGCCAACATCTAACCGAGCCGAGTGCCTCATTTGCCTCAGTGTGGCTACGGGCCTGGTAATTCATTCCTATTCCCGCTTAGTTTAAACAATATTTATTTCTTTAAATAAACATAGTCAAGTATAAATAATATGTACATACATATAGGATTGAGGAGAAAGCAACCTGCTTGTATCGTTAACTCTTTCCTATACCCGCTTAATCCAGGCCTGGAGGTTATAAAAATGTTCTCCAATCTGACACTCAGTCTCAAGCTTCTGATTGGTTCAGCTGACAGTAACACTCAGAATCAACCAATCGGATCATCTGAGCTGGAGTTTGAGATCTGAAAAATGTTTTACAACCTCGGGGCCATGTCACATCTTCAATTGAAATTTTACTTACCAGGCATACCATAGGATGATAGTGTTCATCCGCAATGAGGGATTTCTTAGAATATCGATGACAGTATACGTTTCAACATTCTGGTTAAGTTTCACTTCCTTCAGTTCTGGTATTCCTGTTGTAGCTAAACCATTCTTCCCAGCTCGAAGTACTTCCATTTCTGTCTCATTCGACTCGGCTATGTCTGTGTCATTTATTGGCAGATGAATACATTCGTTAATAATGTCATCTGCTTTCTTGAAATCTACTTTATTCAACTTGCATGCCTTTTTGAGAATTCTCTTTGCCTCGTCTACTCGCCCGTTTGATATCAGCCATCTGACAGATTCATCTAGCATCCTATTATGATACAAGGAAACCACCATGGGAAGTCGTGATAGCGCAGTGGATGCGCGTTCGTTTCAGGTCCGGATTTCGAGCCCGGCTGGAGCCATTACGAGTGTGCCCTTACGCAAGGCATTTAAAGTCCACATTACCTCTTCTCTTTCCTTCATGGCGATGGATTCCATCAGGAATGAGGTCTCGAGAGTGATTAATATTGTTGAAAGAACTTGTTTCGCAATCAAGCTAAAATAAATGTGTATACACTAAGGAAACTACTAATCGGGAACTGCCCTAACTACTCTCGCTAGAGCTTGTTGACCGACACGTAAGCTTCTCGTTGTGTGTGATTACGTTTATTTATCGTCGCTACCGGTTGCCCATATGAGCGACTCCTTCTGAAGAGATTATTCATTTTAGATTTTTGAAGGATAGTGCAATGATACAGACAGATACCCATTACAGAGTCTCATCTGGTTCTTTTACGTGCACGGTGTACAGCACCGACACGAGACCTTGCTTTAAAGTCCCATCTGAAAGACTGTTAATTTTATTAGAGTCAGACGGGGGATCGAACCTGCGATCCCTGGATTACCAGTCCAGCGTGTTAACCATTGGACTATGTACAGATGCTTCTCATGTTTGGCATGATCGGTATTCAACTCCATATATAATTAGAGGATAACTCATTGATATACGCAGCAAGCTTTCGCACTAGTATTTGACACAAGGACGAATGCCTGATTTACAGTGATATAATATTACATTCCCATAAATAGTATAATATATGACCTTGAGTTTGATCTTTTACGGTCACCTCAAGGTCAAATGATATGGTGCAATTGGAATGTCATATGCTCATACCATTGAAGGAATGAGTCTATCTTCCATACTGTTTTAGATATTCACATATTATTATTTATATTTTTATTATTATTATTATTATTATACCAGATTTGTATACCGCTCTTTTCATACAGAAATTATATGTTCAAAAGTGCTTAACATTAATTTAGCATAGTAAGACAATTTTACAACATACATTACAATAGTCAACATTAAGGACAACAATTTGGTAGGGAAAAAAAAACAATGTAAAATGTCTATCAAAAATATTAAGAAAAGTACATAAAAGAATAAAGGTTAAGAATTAAAAACCAAACTGCTATAGATACAGATACATCGGTAGATGGAAGGCAACAAACTAAAATCTACTTCCATGAAGTGTTATCACAGAGTGTAGCCGGTCCAGAGATTGGGTGGATCCCTACCTAGGAGGCTCCCGCTACACCAATATGATACTCTCCTAGGAACATACTCCATTTGACTGTTACACCAATACTAATGTTTTAAAATGTTTCGTGTGATTTACACTCCATAGTGTTTCTTGCACATGTGTGGTTTTAACTTGGTTTTGAATGACCTTGATATGATCTATAATCTTATCAATACTTACCACCACTCGCCTAAGGAGTACAGCGAGAATGCGGCTAATGCCAGCTGTAAGTATCTCCAGTCGAGACCTTGGAACACATAGCCAAACAATGTTAGGATAATGATTCCCACAGACCAGGCTACGAAATTGACAACTTCCGCCTGGGCTCGAATCTCGCGTGGAAACATCTCCAAAGCCAAGATAGTTCCAGTACACACGACACCCTATAGACAACAAATAGTGCATGTCACTGCTAATTTTATTAGGGTCAGATGGGGGATCGAACCTGCGATCCCTGGATTACCAGTTAACCACTGGACTACCGAGCAGTCTGTATGACCATTCAATAAGTTTTGGAAACGTTTATCCTTGATGCTTTTATCAAGAAAGAATATACATGTAGTGTCTATATTTATCGACATTGAAAAAGCTTATGATACAGCAAATACATATTATGAAATACCTACATAAGTTAGGCCTTACACATTCCACATTTTATATCGGACATTATGTCGTGGATAAGCAATATAAGGTTAGAGTAGGTTTTGCCCTCTCTAACCAGAAATGGGTGTCCCGCAAGGCAGTGTATTGTTTCTTACACTTTTTAATATTATATAAATTTTTAATAATAAGTAAACAACATTGTGAAATGTCTAGGAGTGTGCGCTATATGTAGATGCTTTTGTTATATATTATCTTTTAAAGTATATGGTCACAATTGAACGCCATGTTCAACTGTGTTTAAATAAATTTGAGCTTTGAATAACGGTTTTCGAGTTTCCCATATCATGTATTTATATTAGGGATGGGAGCGAATAACGATTTAGGTATTCGAATATTCGGTCGTGACGATATTCGAATATTTTTTGTAATTTTGTGAAAAACTCAAAATATCTCAAACACATAAAGTTTCACAATTAATCTACTTTCTGTTTTATGCCCTACGTCATATCTTTTTCCTGTAAATTTGGCGACGACTCAATCAGTTATTATTATCGTCTACTGTACACACTACCATTCCCGATGAGACTTAAGTTAGTACACCAAATTAATACCTATGCTACTATATATAATAAATGAAGAATTCTATATAAGAACATGCTAAACTTTATTCAAATTCAATTACTTGGAAACATTTCAATGTGTACTAAATTTCACACATACAATATATATGTCCATAAATGTCAACGGGTAGTACCGTACGATCTCACCATGTGTGTCATTAAACCTCAATGTCACAACCTTTTTGAACATTGTTCTTGTGCAAAAAAATAATGTTGTCAACAAGAGAAGTGGATTATCTGTTCCTTAGCTTGTTGATAAGTAGACCAGTTGCGGAGAAGATGCGTTCGGATGGGACTAACGTTGCTGGCACTGACAGTAGTCTACGGACGAAGTGAGTGACAGTGGGGAATGTCAGTTCATTTTCCCGCCACCACTCAAGGGGTTTCACATGGGGATCCATTTTCTCGAGCAGATAGCTCAGCAGACTGTTCCTTTTCGTTTGTCTCGAACACTAGAAAGGTCAATTTCCTACGCTTAGGCGCAGGCTCACAGTCACCACCCGTGTCACGGGAAGACAGTTTCAATGGTATGTCCTCCACGTAGGCTTCCAGTGTTTCCTCGGCGATCGGACGTTGTTTTGCACAAATTACACCTAGCAGTTTTCTTATTCTCAGAGCGAGTGAATTATTTCCAAAGGTGTGACTGAACAGGCATTTTGAATTTCTAAATTGTATATACAAGATGGAGTCCCCATTACTGTTGTTCCAGAAACTATATATCTATGAGTAATATTTGATAAAAAACATTCGCTTATTCCGCACTTGTCATACTTGAAAGCAAGATATACCTCAATGCAATGCAACTCATCAAAGTAGTAGCTTTTGAAGTCGTGATAGCGCAGGGAGACCTCATTCCTGATGGAATCCATCGCCACAAGGGAGATAGAAGAGGCAACATAGAATTTAAGTGCCTTGCAAGGGCACAATCGTAACGATTCCAGTGGGGCTCGAACTCCTGACCGTTCGCACCTGAAGCGAATGCGCTACCACTGCGCTATCACGACTACCAAAGCATGTGCACTATGATAAAGGACAAATAATACGAGATAGCTTATTCCATATATGGCTTGCAACAGATGACACTCGCCCAAAATGGTTCGCCGGCGGCGAGGGTTTATAAGTTCAACCACCCTCTACAACAGATGAATGACCACATTTACGCTTTCATCCGAGCCAACGAGAGTGATTAATATAAGTTGTTAAAACTTGCTTCGCATAAATAAAGTATAAAAACAGATGATATACGCCATTCTAAAAGGTAAATAATACACGATAGAACTATACCTTACATGGATTGTGTGATTATATTAGGTGGGACATTGACCTGATGAAATGTTCCAAGTGATTGTATTAGGTGGGCCATTGACCTGGTGAAATGTTCAATTGATTGTATTAAGTGATATACTGACCTGTTGAAATGTTCCAGTGACGAATGTAAGGGTGAGTAACATGTATATGTTCGTGGAAAACGCGGTAACAGCCATGGATACCATGACCCCTATGTGGCTCAACACGTGCACCGTCTTCCGTCCATATGCATCAGCCACGTGCGACATTACCATTGCCCCCAGCCCTTGTCCCGCGAGCACCAGTGACTGAGCCAGTGCGGCTAGATTGGTTCGGGAGCATACCAGGTTCCACTGAAAACAAAGAAGAACATTCATTAAAAGAAAATGAAAACACCAAGCTGCCCGTTTTATCAATAACCACAGGGATTCGGCACGTTTGGGGGTACTAGTATATATATTTAAGTACAGGGATTCTACTCTGTGGGATGTCAGATTTCGCATCGATCCGTAAAATGGCCCTATCTGAAACAATGTTGTACAAATCTGTCCAAATACAACGCCTATCCCGAGTCTTTATATTGTTCTTCAAATAAAACACAACTTTAAGCTGCATGCATGTATACTTTGCAAACAATTGCCACATACATTGGCCATAGCAGGTCACATTTCCATACTAGGACACGGGTTCTGTCAGCAACAAAAAAAAATCTTCGACGGGAGAGTTTTAACTGTGAATAACATTATCAATAAAATGTGTTTACACTAACGTGTAGGTTTATTCGGCAATAATGTACGTCAAAAAGAGATTTCGTAGCATTTTCAATTTGTTTTGAAAATTTCTATAGCGGCGCAATTCGCGTTGAAACGAGCGTTCTGATTGGATTATTAGAATGTAACAAGATTTTTTTTTATATAGGAAGAATAATCATAATCCAATCAGAACGCTCGTTTCAACGCTCGTTTCAACGCGAATTGCGCCGCTATAGAAATTTTCAAAACAAATTGAAAATGCTACGAAATCTCTTTTTGACGTACATTATTGCCGAATAAACCTACACGTTAGTGTAAACACATTTTATTGATAATGTTATTCACAGTTAAAACTCTCCCGTCGAAGATTTTTTTTTGTTGCTGACAGAACCCGTGTCCTAGTATGGAAATGTGACCTGCTATGGCCAATGTATGTGGCAATTGTTTGCAAAGTATACATGCATGCAGCTTAAAGTTGTGTTTTATTTGAAGAACAATATAAAGACTCGGGATAGGCGTTGTATTTGGACAGATTTGTACAAAACTGTTTCAGATAGGGCCATTTTACTGATCGATGCGAAATCTGACATCCCACAGAGTAGAATCCCTGTACTTAAATATATATACTAGTACCCCCAAACGTGCCGAATCCCTGTGTCAATAACAGTATATGATGAAATTGGTCTAAGAAAAATTGCAACAATATAACTCAAAAACTGTAACATTACATAAACAGTGTAAATATAAAATGTATTACTCTTCACTGCAGTCTCCAGTATTGTAATACGGGTAAATTGGATAACTTAACTATGGTGTTTTAGTTCCGGGCTAGACAGGGTATATATATATATATGTATATATAATACGTTTCGCTTGCCTCACGATTCTTAAAATAAAACCGGAAGCTGCGCATATAGTTAAATGTTGCGACCATCTTAGAATACGGATCAGAACGAATTACATGTAGTTAGTTTAACTGTTCATCTACTATTCGATGTCGCAAATCAACAACAACAACAACAACAACAAGAACAATAGTTTATTGTGTAAAACATATAAGATGCTTAAAGCAAATACAATAGTTACACAGTGTAGTGGATACACAAACAAACAAACAAACAAACAAACAAACAAACAACAACAACAACAATAGTTTATTGTGTAAAACATATAAGATGCTTAATGCAAATACAATAGTTACACAGTGTAGTGGATACACAAACAAACAAACAAACAAACAAACAAACAAACAAACAAACAAACAAACAAACAAACAAACAAAAACAAACAACAAACAAACAAACAAACAACAAACAAACAAACAAACAAACAAACAAACAAACAAACAAACAAACAAACAAACAACAACAACAACAATAGTTTATTGTGTAATACATATAAGATGCTTAATGCAAATACAATAGTTACACAGTGTAGTGGATACACAAAAATAATTACAGAGAGGTCTCTTTAATAAAATCGTGTGAAAAGATAACAGTTCGAATTACATGGATCTGTTCTGCATAAATATGCTTACGGTGAGTTGTATGTAGTAATATTAGGGATGTCAACGAATATGCAAATATTCGATTTTTCACCGGAACGTCCGAATATTCGAATACTGTTAAAGTATTCGAATATTTGAATATCTTCCTGACCGAATATTCGAATACCAAGTTCGCTTTTCGTTGCCATCCCTAATTAATATGAATATTTAAATATTAGAATGTATTAATGTCTACTCCTACTGATTAATGCATAATATATTAACTTAGAAGTATTAAGAATACAACGTTTTGAATGTTCCGACATGATCTGTTCAAGCTTATTAATGTTGGGCCAATGGTTATAATACGGTTTAAGGTACTTGGTACGTAATTCCCTATATTTTGGGCATACTAACAGGAAGTGATATTCGTTGTCTAAGACATACATGCTACAATTCGGACATTGTCTATCTTCTCGTCTAATGTTATTATATCTGCCGGTTTCTATTGTAAGATCATGCGACGATATTCTAAAGCGTGTCAGTGCTATTCGAAATTTGTTTTCCGTGATATAATCTAAGTATTTTTCGAAATTGAAACTATATTTATATATGTTATACGAGCTCAGCCTAGTTGAGTTATTAATATTTGAATACCATGTCTGTGTGTATATATCTATTATTCTTTGTTTTATTGGAGAAATATGTACCAACATGTTGTAGCGATAGTTCCAAATGTTTGACATGCCAATATGATGTAGTATCGTTTTAATTTGCGACGCCCAGTTCGATCCGTTATATGTATTTCCATTTTCATAATCATGTTCTAACATTTTATAGACCTGAAAAGTGTTTTCATTCGAATTAAAACGTTTATTAATATTATTTATATTAAATAATATATATATATATAATATTTATTTTGGGAATAAACAGCTTGCTTAAGTTCTGATTCTGTCATGGAAATTTATGTACAATGTTTTAGTATTTTTAAACTTTGGTAAAAAATTTATAAACTGGATAAAGCTTTTTTACAACGATATTAAATCGTGTATTGTAATCAATGGCCATCTATCAGACTGGTTTTCTATAAATCGCGGTTGCCGTCAGGGCGATCCCTTATCCCCTTATATTGTTATTATTTGCGCAGAAATATTAGCCATTTTAATCAAACAAAATAAAGATATAGGAGGGATTAAGATAAATGGTACGGACTTTTTAATATCTCAGTATGCAGATGACACGACATTACTCTTAGATGGAACAGACAAATCACTTAGAAACACATTGCAAGTTTTAAAATGTTATGCTAATATCTCTGGCCTATTCATAAACATCGAAAATACAAAGGCAGTATGGATTGGTTCAATGAAAAACAGTAACATTATACTTTGTCCTGAATTAGGTTTGCACTGGGAATCGGTTAAATTTAAACTGTTGGGGATCATTTTACCCTAAATCTTAGAGAACTAGTTCAAATAAATTATGCCACAAAAATCGAAGAAATAAAAATACTTTTTAAACAATGGTCTAAAAGAATTATCAGTCCTATTGGAAAAAATGTTGTTATTAAAACTCTAGCCATTGTCAAAGATTAATCATTTGATAATGGGTTTACCAAATCCAAGTTCAGATACAATTAATTATATACAGAATATGTTCTTTAAATTTATATGGAATGATGGACCAGACAAGATAAAAAGGAAAGTTATGACACAACGCTATGATTCAGGAGGACTTAGAATGATAGACTTAAAAAGGTTTATGCTATCTTCAAAAGTTACTTGGCTTAGAAGATATATGGCATACAATACTCAATATTTTGAATTTGTCAATTCAATGTACCCCTTCATCTCAAATGTTGGCACCTTTGGAGGGGACTATTTAAAAAATAGAACTCATACAGTTCAAAATTACTTCTGGAATGATGTTTTTCATGGGTATATCATTTTAAATGAGAATAAAACACCAGCAACTTGGAACGAATTTCTCTCATTACCAATATGGCACAATAATAAGTTAAAAACTGGTGGAACAAGTTTTCTCAACTTAAATTATGTAAAGAAAGGTGTAATACTAATTGTAATGACTTGATTGACAAAAATGGTAATTTTTATTCCAATAATGATTTAAATACAATATATAATGTGCATACACATTGTTTGCAGTATCATAATATAATACATTCAATAAGAGACTTTTTGAACAGAATGAGATTTCCCCCACACACCAAATCATGAACCAAATCCCATACAGCCACTAGCAGTTAGTATTATAAATAAATGCAAGAAGGGATGCAGAGTGATCTATGACTCCATCCCAAACCCTGGAACGTTACCAATTTCTAATAGAAAATGGGTAACAGAACTTAACCTGGGAAATAACTTTAACTGGAGAAATGTGTACAGACTACCCTTTAAACTAACACAAGATCCAAAATTACAATGGTTCCAATTTAGAATCAATCATAGGATTATTGGTACCAACTATCTTCTACAGAAAATGGGACTTAGAAATGACAATAAGTGCACATTCTGTAATCTACACCCAGAAAAATTACTGCATTTGTTTTTGGAATGTCATGTTGTTGAGAATATTTGGGGAAATGTGAAGAGATGGATTAATGAAAAATGCCCAAACTCAATTACAAACTGGTCTAGAAATGATATTATTTTAGGCAATAATAGTTTATATATTGCAACTTCAGATAAAATCTCTTTTAAAGACTGAGAAATATAACGCTAGAAAAAATGAAACAATGAATAAATTCGAACAAAATTGGAAGGAATTTGCAGTATTGTCCGGAGATGGAAACTAGTGTGTTGGTGTGTTGTGTGGAAGGCGGACCAGACTCTATATATAGCCCACTCTCTCTACCTTGTATATGTACTCTTTTTTTCTATTCTTTTTTTTTCACATTCCAGTTTATCTAAAGTAAATTTGTACTGTTTCGAGAGTGACCTCGTCTCTCGAGAATGACCTTGTTTTTTTCTTTCGGTATTATAGCAATGCATGATTTATTATTGATTTCACATCCATTACAATCAATATACTGTTTTTATTTCCGAGCAGGAATAATTTATACCCAGGTAAACTTTTGACCTCAGAATCATACTGTTACTGTATAAATCAATAATCATTTATATGTATTATTGATACATGCTCTTAAATGAAAACATACAGCGTTTGATATATTATTTAATTTACATGAAAGTCTCTTAAAAATGATGCTATTGTACTACAAAATATAAAACCTAAATTATAGTATTGTCATATGTTTTAAACCCTTGCTGTCTTGATTTCAACGAGATATTCTTATCTGGGTGAAATAAAACCGAGACATTCGACGGAATTTTATCTAGATCAACTCGATGCAGGTCTACGTTAGACGCCATTTTTGTTAGATAGTTTGTCTCGCGTGGTTACAGCGAGCACCTGTAACTATGGGGGCGTGGCTAAGTAACGTCTGCAGAAAGGTCAATTTAGATCGTTTGTCTCGCGTGGTTACAGCGAGCACCTGTAACTATGGGGACATGGCTAAGTAGCGTCTGCAGAAAGGTCAACTATGGGGGCGTGGCTAAGTAGCGTCTGCAATTGACCTTTCTGCAGACGCTACTTAGCCACGCCCCCATAGTTACAGGTGCTCGCTGTAACCACGCGAGACAAACTATCTAACAAAAATGGCGTCTAACGTAGACCTGCATCGAGTTGATCTAGATAAAATTCCGTCGAATGTCTCGGTTTTATTTCACCCAGATAAGAATATCTCGTTGAAAGCAAGAAGGCAAGGGTTTTAGGTGTATTCAGGTGGTTTCGTATAATCCCTTGTTCGTCTAATGGTAGTTTCGTATACTAGTGCATTCGTATAATCACAGGTTCGTATTTTATATATATATAGTACTGCACTATACAGGCCCATTATAATGCTATTATTAGCTATTTAGGTAATTAGACTATGTAGCCGTGTGTTTGCCATACCAGGAGTGATTATCTATCTAGGTGTCAGGCCACTAATCAAGATTAATTAAAGTGAATGGGGGAGAATAAATAAATCATTCCGCATTTTCGATGATTCCAACGGTGGCACTTATCGCAGCTAAGAGCATGCATACGGCTGGAAACGTGACGAGAGCAAAAAACGCATGTAATGAAATTGATGTGAAGAGCATGATATTTATACATGATTCAAGGGCTTGGACATATGGCACGGCTCAGCTCTAAAGCTGATAAAACAGGGGCATACAAGCCAGCATCACAAATGTTTGAGCCGACCAATCAAGGTGTGAAAAATAATATATTCTCCAGTAATTGATTAATTTGTCAACAGCCCATCTCATAATAGACGTAGGTGTGAAGGTTATTTCTCTAAAGTACAGATATATTTAACGGCTAAGGGCGTGTTAAGTGTTCGTGGAAAATGCTTGCGCAGTCAACGGAAGAGTGAACAACCACATCCTGTCAACTTTGACATCAAAAGAAATGAAATATGCCACCGTCTTGAGAGACTCGACCCTATACCTCCTAGAAGACTCGAACATTAGGCCCAACAACTGAACACCAGTACGTTCACTGAGCTAATATGGGAATCCCACAGCTCTGCACATGCATGGGTACTATTACCCTAGTCGGTAAGTTGTTGATTACTCCCAATAAACGTTTGTCTAACAGAACGATAAAACAATGACTCGGTGTAGTAATCAATACTTTAAATATGTGCACACATTTTATAGTTGACCAATTAGCACAATCAGTGCTAAATTCCGATGTGCAATACTTTGATCTTGATAATAACAGTAGGCCCCTATCGAGTATTATAAGTCGGCGGTCTCTGCGATGTACCGTTAGTCGGTAAGTTGTTGATTACTCCCAATAAACAGTGTGACACGCTTAAATTTGATTGCTGTGTTTGTGAAAAAAGAATGACTATATAGGGTCAGTCGGTGTTTTTATAGATGCATTGTTTTTAAAGCAGCTGTCTGGTATTTTGTAGTTCATATACACACTTTTAGATTTGTCCAAGGATTTGGAAATGGGTTGAATTTAACGTCGATCACCAGGATATCGACTAAGTTTGTACTATCACTAACCCACACATCAAAGCTACACATTTTCAACATCATTAAAACAATTTAAAACCCGTATTTTCGATCAAATTCACGCCTTTTCAAATTTGTCTACTCGTTACTAGTGTGTCTAATATGCATTGTTTGTCTAACAAGATGGCGGCGATAAACCGTTGCCGGGGGTGTGCGCGAATGGTGCGATGCGATTGGCTAACGCCAGCTGTCAATCAAAATCGGCAGAAAGGTCAATTAATACAGACCGGAAGGCCGAGCAATTGGGACCATATCAATCTAAATTTCACATAATAATATTATGGTAAACACATACATATATATATGTCACAGGATGAAATGTTAATGTTTTATATTCACGCGGACCATAACTTGTAATATAAATAAATACTATCAACTACCACTTGTCCCTGTGATTCTCTTTAGATCATTACCATATGTCCCGTTATTTTTGTTCTTCCCACTTATCCTCAACTCCGATAGCCTATACTCTAACTGTTACTAACCCGGCACATGTAACTCGATCTACCATGTCCGGATAACTTGTGCAATGCTTTGTTGCACTTGTTATCTCGACGTTGTTGGGTCGAGTTACGATCACAATAAATATCTATGATATATATGAATAACTGTGTTGTTTCAGGTTAGTTACGTTTATTATCTCTTTATAGGTATCTTTATAACATACTTACTGTGACTGGGACATGTAAGAACTATGTGTTTATTAACTGTGCATTTCTTCACCATATATGTACATAGCCTGGTGTATCTTATACATTTTGTAATACCTTGTGCAATGCTTTGTTGCACTTGTTATCTCGACGCTGTTGGGTCGAGTTACGATCACAATAAATATCTATGATATATATGAATAACTGTGTTGTTTCAGTTATCTACCCAGCATACCCACACGGACCCTCAATAAATGTATGCCGACTGGGCTACGTCGACATATATATATATATTACTATTACTATCACTACGAATAAGTATTTATTTATTCGGAAATACTTGGTTTGATGTACATATTCAGTTGATTAATAGTCCTTAAACAATGTTCTCGTGCTCCTCAATATTAGAGGATATAATACCACAACATTTATAGTAATATAAAGCCGCGCATATAGTAATATAAAGCCGCGCATATAGTAATATAAAGCCGCGCATATAGTAATATAAAGCCGCGCATATAGTAATATAAAGCCGCGCATATAGTAATATAAAGCCGCGCATATAGTAATATAAAGCCGCGCTGAGCCTCGGCTTTACAGTTTAAACCCTTACAGACGGATGTGTAGTCCAGTGGTAACACGTCCAGTGGTAACACGCTGGACTGGTAATCCAGGGATCGCAGGCTCGATCCCCCGTCTGACCCTAATAAAATTAACAGTCTTTCAGATGAGACGTTATACCGAGGTCTCGTGTCGGTGCTGTGCATCATGCGCGTAAAAGAACCAGAGGAGACTCTTGAATGGGTGTCTGTCTGTATCATTGCACTATCCTCCAACAATCTAAAATGACTAATCTCTTCAGGAGACGTCGTTCATATGGGTAACCGGTAGCGACGATAAATAAACGTATAACACGCACTAAGCTCTATCGGATTATATTGCTTGGAGTTAATGTTGTCAATCGTAGGTAAAATCAACTTGTTTTATACAATTTATTATGTATATACCATAACCCCATACCTCGTAGGCATAAGTGCGTTCATTCGTAAAGGAATACTGATTACACGTATTCGTCTCTAGTAATGTCGACGTGTTCCCTTCGTTAACATAAACGTCATATTCACACTGACTCGCCACGTATGTGACGTTTCTATACCCAGACGTCACGTTGTAGTCCGTAGGTGGAACTTTGCAAGTGTATTCCGGTATATAACCTGTAATGTAACATATAAGGAGTTTGTTCTGTTCTCAACATACATGGTGGAAAACATGCGCTGGTTAACGAGACAAGGTCGTGTATGGGTTGTCTTTTAAGTTAGTCCAGTGAAAAATTTACGGCAACCACATGGCCTCCGTGACCGAGTGGTTACGGTCATTGAATTAAAAGTCACGTGCCCATCACTGCTATAAGATCGAATCTCACTGTGTGTGTTCAATTCTTTCATGTGATGAAACTATCTATGCATCTCACGGAAAGCGGTGGTTCTATTCGGGGGCCCGTTTAACCCTTTCAACACCACATACCTCTAAATAGGCTTACAAAAAGTGTAGATCCAGATGAGCCGGCTCGTGACGAGCCGTCTCATCAGGATCTGCACTTTTTGCCAGTGATATGACTATTTTTAGACATAATTACCCATTTTGATAAATGAACTTGTCCAAATGTGATTTTCTGATTCATTTATTGGTTTATGAATATCATGGACCAGTCCATGTGAGCTACTTGGTGTTGAATGGGTTAAGCATAAATGAGAGACATCTGTAATTTTCTATTACCTCCATTGGCAGATAAAGTCCGATTTATTCCAAAATGTGAATAGATCCTTAGTTAGAATCCTTTGTTTTTACTGTTGTGCCCTAACCAGATGTTGCGGTATGATAAATGTGATTTTATCAAAAACGTGATAATTAAGTGATAACAATATTTTACAAATACGTACCAATTGTATATACTGTAGGAGATATGTTGATATATAGTAATTTAATAATCATATAAGGGATAACATTGTTGGCATGTTGTGCAAAGGAAACAACGATCAAAACAGAGGAAAACACTTAATAGGACCTATCTACTTTTAGGGAGTATGCAGGGGCAGTAACTGACAGATGTCTCTCAATACTGCTTCTATTTGGACGCAAGGGATCTTCCTGCACCAATAGTTTTAGTTTTACTTATCAGGCATCAATATAGCCCTCGTTATTTTAATTGTATGATTCACTGCATAGATAAGTTGGTAGGTGAACGTACTCCCGCAGAAATATATTAATGCATTAATAAATGAAATTCTACTTTTAATTTTTAAAGTTTATAGACCATAACATACTGTTTATTGATTTATTAGTGTTCGCATGTATTCGGAAAAATGTGTAGTGTAGCACTTTAGTTTAATCATATTTTATTGCAAATCATTATTATATATGTCATGCATAAACAGATATAATACATAATATGAACATGCAAATGGTTTGGGCCACAAGTTTTAACAACATTAGACAACGGCCCGCACCAGGAAGTCAAGATAGCGTTTGAATAAACTAAATAGCTTAAGTTTTTTTTCCAGAAAAGAAACCACAAAAAAGAATGAAAATAAAATGATTCAAAGGACTAAAGAAAAAGATGACAAACATATTACAAAAAATATATATATAAACATTGCTTAGATTGATACCTGCTTCACACGATTCCACCTATAGCTCCCCCACACAACACCAAGACCCGAACCCAGACCCCAACTCGTAAGTTAATAACGTATATATAATCAAGAGAGCAGTGCCGAAAAACGACGAGAATTTTTTATGTATGTTTGCACTTCCAAGAATAAAGTAATGTTCTCCTCATCTGTTAGTGACTCTATACCATAAAGCAATTTATTTGAACTTAGTGGATGGAATCTACGAGTATTGATGAACAGTGAATGACGGTCAATTCTATATCTATTACATTTGAAGAAGAAATGTTCCGCATCTTCAATGCCTTGATTGCATAAACAAACAGGTGAGTCGCGCAAATGGTTAAAGAAGAGATCATTGTTTAGATTGCTGCATCGATTTCTGATACGACATTGCATTACAGTATAGTATCGTTCTCCAGTTAAATAATAAGAAGGAACTCCAGAAACTTTGAATTTTCGTTTCAATTTATTCTTAAATGATTGGAGTGTGTTAGCATTATGTATCGTTATATCTAGGTCATTCCATAATGTTATTGAATTGGGTATGACAGATCTGGAGTATGCTTCTATGCGTCTAGGCAAAGTAATAAAGTTTAGATCGTAAAGGATATTCAGTAAGATCTCCACTAGTAGGAGGGAAGAGATCATGCAAATAACTTGGGAGGAGTCCGTTCTTCTCTTAAACTAATGTTAATTTTTGAATAGATCTGCGATCGGCGAGTGAGACCCAACCGATTTCTGTCAGTAGTTTTTGAATAGAAACAGAGCGCGTCAATCCTGTCACCAAGTGTAGTGTAGTGGTAGCAATGCATTCATACGTGAAATCAATGCATTTTATTTGATTTTTGCAATGTATTATTAAGTATATATATATATAGTATAAAATCACCACGCGTGGAATGTCCCATTTTTTATCAGATTACAATTGTGTGTTTTTACGTTTATTTATCGTCGCTACTGGTTGCCTCCTGAAGATATTAGTTATTTTAGATTTATGGAAGATAGTGCATGATATAGACAGATACCCATTCCAGAATCTCCTCTTGTTCTTTTACGTGCACTGTGTAAAGCACCGACACGAGACCTCGGTTTAACGTCCCATCTGAAAGACTGTTAATTGTATTAGGATCAGACGGGGGATCGAACCTGCGATCTCTTGATTACCAGTCCAGCGTGTTACCACTGGACTACATATCCGTCTGTAGTCAGATTACAATAGCGCGCTCGTTTTAATAAATAACTTTCATTTTGACGTAAGTGTCAGCGCAAATTGTCATGACGTCACTTAATAAGGACATTTAGAAGCAGCATTATGTTTATGTCTTTAATCAACGTTATATAATTGCGTCGAGATATGTGCCAATTATTAACTTTACTACAAATTTATGAAGCGCTCTTTTCATATAAAATACACGTTCAAATGAGCTTTACGAATAACATATCACAGATATAATTAACACTTAGTGTTTGAAATTATTTTTGGTCCAATGAGATGGCAGCATTTCCCAAACTTTAACGTTAAACCGAGGTCTCGTGTCGGTGCTTTACACCGTGCACGTAAAAGAACCAGAGGAGACTATGGGTGGGTCTCTGTCTGTATCATTGCACTGTCCTCCAAAAAATCTAAAATGACTCTTCTCTTCGCGTCACTCATATGGGTAACCGGTAGCGACGATAAATAAACGCAAAACACACGCACGTGCGCACGCTCGCACGCACGCACGCGCGCACATACACACACACACACACACACACATGTGCACTTAGATTATATTACAATGGGGCTTGTGAAGCTGACAACGACCATATTATCTTTGATAGTATCAGAAAAACAAAGCATGCGTTTAAATGCATGTTCTAAATTAAAAACAGCACTCACCTTGTGAACACGGCGCTTAATATAGCAAAGCACGCAGACCAAGTATCCACCCATATCAGGAATAACTGGAACAACGATAACAGCACTCACCTGTGAACACGGCACTTAATATAGCAAAGCACGCAGACCAATTGTCCACCCATATCAGGAATAACTGGAACAACTGATAACAGCACTCACCTGTGAACACGGCACTTAATATAGCAAAGCACGCAGGCCAGTTATCCACCCATATCAGGAATAACTGGAACAACTGATAACGCCCCACTGGTTTAATCGTCTTCCATACAGCGTCCATATCCTGTATACCGACCGCCATGTCCGTTCTATGCTGCTTAGATATCCCTTCTACTCGTAGAGTGTACCGTCAGTGATGTATCAGCTGTCCGCTTGATCAACTCCACTCCGGCGATAACATATATTATTTAAATGTACTCCATATAATACATGTTGTAGGCTAAAGTCTGCACAGGCTAAATATCCGTTCTACATAGGTTAATTGTCCGTTCTACCCGGGCAAAATATCAGTTATGCACAGGTTAACTGTCCGTTCTGCCTGGGCAACATATCCGTTCTGCGCATGCTGAATGTCCGTTCTGTGCGGGCTATATGTCTGTTCTGCGCGGGCTATATGTCCATAGTAGTCATGATCGGGATTCTAGAAGGGAAACATTAAAGTAATTCAGGCATGAATATGTGGTAGCTTATCGACGTCATTGTGTGTTTGTGGGTTTAAATCGGTATCTTTTATATATATATATATATATATATATATATACAGTCAAACCTGTCTTAGTTTAAACATATTTATTTTCTGTCAATACATGATTATTTACAACAACTGATATAAGGAATTGGACAGAAAGCTGTATAGCTGTCTAAAGCAACCAGCCAAGGGAATCACAGAAAGTGGCTGCTTAGTACAGGTGGCTGCTTAATAGAGGTCAAATGTATAATAAAACAGTAAATTGGGAATCTGGAAACTGGCTGCTTAATACAGGTTGGTTGCTTAATGGAGGTGACCACTAACACAGGTTTTACTGTAAACATGTTTTTCATCTTATTACTAAATTCCATGACTATTCCCAGAGTAAGTCATACTTTGCTGTTTAATATTTATAACGCTTAAAACATTTTATTTAAGATCCATACAGACGGATGTATAGATCAGTGATTAACACGCTGGAATGGTAATCCAGAGATCGCAGGTATGATCCCCCGCCTGACCCTAATACAATTAACAGTATTTCAGATGGGACTTTAAACCGAGGTCTCGTGTCAATGCTTTACACCGTGCACGTAACATAACCAGAGGAGATTCTGGAATGGGTATCTGTATCATTGCACTATCCTCCAACTATCTAAAATGACTAATCTCTTCAGGAGGCGTCGCTCATATGGGCAACCGGTAACGACGATAAATAAACGTAAAATACACACATTTAAGACCCTACTAAAATTAATGGTCTTTCAGGTGGGACTTTAAACTTTACACCGTGTACGTAAAACACCAGAGGAGATTCCGGAATGGGTCTCTGTTTGTATCATTGCACTATCCTCCAATAATCTAAAATTTCTAATCTCTTCAGGAGGCGGCGCTCATATGGGCAACCGGTAACGACGATAAATAAACATAAAACACATTTAAGATCCATACAGTGGTAGTGCATGACATATCGGTGTCGGCTTTTAAGTGCTGATGCCGCTGTTGAGATGGGAGGCTGAACAAGTTGCGAGCAACATAGATGCTGGGTACTTTGCGAGAGATATGCGACACACGACCGCTCGACTGGACGCCCACCTCAATGACGCATAGGACAGATATATGGCGAACGAGACACTGACATTAACCGTCATACGCCGTTTCTTTTTTGCCGTCCTCGTAGCCTACTCAATTTACAATAAGTTGTTATGATAGATAGCACTTTTTACAGTGATATTATCAGTAATTTGATCTTCGAATGCATGTCCAAATATACGCCAAAACGGCCACAAACGTTCTACGGTTTCAAATATTGCAAGGGGGATCCCTCCCCCTACAGTTCGGGCCTATACATCTATATGTATCTAGTTACGCCCATGTAGGTCTTCTTCCGATACTAAATACTAGTATATTACACATTGTACATCATCCTTTCACACCTCCTGGTGGTGCCAGCTGGTATTCATATAGTATAACTAGTCCGACACTTCTATGTGAAACCCGGACTACAGAGATCAATAATGCGGTCTAAATCCAGTAGTCTAAATCCAGTAGCCACGTCTACACATATACCAGAACAGAACAGAACAGAACAGATAATTTATTTCGATTTGTACAAAGTACATCATCATATACAAATTATTACATACAATATATATATATATATTATCACGTCATAAACAGTGAAGTGCTTAAACAAATTTACTCATACATAGAGGATGAACAAAACTGGTCTCTTAGAATGAAGACTGCATAATGGCATACTCATATTTCTAAGTTCTACCACAAGAGTAGGACCAACGGAAGCAGATTACACTGGTTCCATTAACCAACAGTGCAACCGTCATATTTTGAGATTAAATTATACAAAACTTAGGCATTAAATACACAGCACAAAACGAGCTGTTTTTATGAAAATGTATCCCTTTTGTATTAAAAAAATATATCTTTAAGACGTGAGGGATACACGTCGGGGTCAAGCCTCAACAGGTGTGCATACTTTGTACGCTCACAAATGTGAAACCGTGGCTGACGTGACTGGAAACATATATGATATTATGTGACAATATTAGCCTGGGAACAGGTGTTATATTTTGCCTTTAGCTTGGGTTCCAGTCTGTTGGGTTTTCATTACTTTACTTCTGGCAAAATGACGTTATTATGTTGATAGTATATGACTGACAAGGCCAAATATACCAACGCCGAAGATTGAAGAGGATACCAACACATACGAAGAGAACGGCCCTTTTAATTGGCAACTATATTTGGCTGGCTTAGTGATGTGAAATGTATAGGTCAGTAGCGTAACACCCGTTTCCCGGCTATGTTGCCTTGTCAGTCATATAAATATATGTTGAACACCGGGACCATTAATTGGGTCGTTTGAGCTTCTGATAATATCAACGTTATTTGGCCAGAAGTAAATTAGTGAAAACTCGACCCAAACTACGATACTAAATGTACATTGAATTTAATATATATTATAACATATTAGGATTATTCACAGGCATCCGGCGCATACCCTGGACCCCCCCCCCCCCTGGACCCAAGTACAACCCCAAATAGTCCTAATACATTGTAACATCAATCAAGTATCATTTCTAGTTCCAAAAACCCATTTGTGAAAAAAAAAAGTGTTTGACAATCTTATATCTATAATATTGTACTTGGGTCCAGGGTATGCCCGGAGGGGTCCGGGGGGGGTCAGGGTATGCGCCGGATGCCTGTGGGATTATTAACAAAAATGAATTGGAAAACAAATGAAAAGAAGTTCAATGCTGTATCAAGAATGAACAGCAAAGAGATATATTATAGTACATTGAGTAGGGTTTGCCTGAAATACGAAATGTAATATTGTGTGCGAAATGGACGAAATGTAATTGGCGTGTGCGAAATGGAATATAAAATCGTATATAAATGCAAAATAAGAGCATGACATGACTTATATTAGGGATGGCAACGAATAGCGATTTTGGTATTCGAATATTCGGTCGGGAAGGTATTTGACTATTCGGTCGGGAAGGTAATCGAATATTCGGTCGGGAAGGTATTCGAATATTCGGTCGGGAAGGTATTCGAATATTTGATAACATTGTATCAAAAACTCAAAATCACTCAAACTCTTATAAAAATTGCGTAAACGTCATCTTCCTATAAGGCCATGCAAATATGACGACGACTCATTCAGTTATTGTTATCGGCCATAACATTTTACATGTAATTTAACAGCAGTATACTGAAAGGGACTAACTAGACCGAAAGAAACCATGCATAGTTCTTTTCCCTATCAATTGATTGATATGCAATAGGCAGGAGAATAATATAATTATATAACAATGAAAATACGTGAACTCTATTCTAGGTATATGCAGAAGTTATTGTATTAGTGAGTCAATATAGTTTTGGATGTTAAAAGGAAAATGGTTAATATTTAAAGGAATATATGAAGAAATCTCAATCTTGAACGTGAAATATAAAATCGGAGCACGAGAAGAAGAGATTAGTATAAAGAAAAGTGGTTGAATAGGATATACATTCATGGCTGTTTTCACAAATAAACCCAGTTATTTAAAATGTATTATACATGTACGTGTGGGTGGATGTTGTTGCACAGTGTCTGTAATATGTCATTCTCTGTCTAAATAGTTTTGACATCACAATTAAAGTTTAAACACTACCTACCTTAATACCTACTGTAATTATCCGATTACATGGTGTGTCTATTAACACCTGCCATGGATGCAACCATAACATAATTTATTAACACCTGGAGCGATTTCTTTTGTATTGGAAGGTTTCAAAAGAAAACAACAACAACAATCATCAGTAGCTGATTTTATGACAGTGTATACAAGATTTATTGCTGATATTGTAATTTCTCAATGAAACGATCATGATTTTATTTTGAAATTAAATTGCAAGCAAATTCGGGTATATGTTAATATATTTAATTGCAACCTGTGTGGTTTTCATTAAATATAAGTCATTTCATGCTCTTATCTTGCATTTATATACTGAGTCAAAAAAGAAACGATACCAAACTAAAAATGGCGTAAAACGGATAAAACCATAGAAAGGTTTAATATATTATTACGTATCAGTACCGGGTATCTTATTGCAACGTCAGCCAACCATAAACACCCGATAATCCTGGAACGCCGAATTTCCGATTTGCACGTGCTCCTCAACAAAGACAACTTCCTACACATGTACAAATCGGAAAACCGGTTTATTGTACTGGTATTGCATTATCATCGAGGAAAAACACCTTACATACCCATTGTTACCTCTAACAAAATGCCTAGGCTAAACCGCAATCAGAGAATGTAATCAGAAATTACACCTAAACCTATATTTCCTTCATTTCTTACACAATTGATTAACTTTATGACGTCATGGACGCGCGGTTGTATTCCTTAGTTTTGTTTTTCTTTCAAAAAGTATGAGATATTATGGAGTCAACTTGAATTACTGGTATATAATCAATATGGACCCTATGTAGTGCCAGTGATATATTAAAGTTGTAGTAGGTAATTATGTTTGATCGAACGAATGCCCAAATCAAATCAAATCAAATGTATTCACTCAGTGCATCATACATGATACAAACATGAGGTATATATATAGTAATACGGTTTTAAACAGCGGTACATAGCAAATCTAATTTACAGAGAGCAAACAGAATATGTTTCGTAAAACGTTATCATCTATTGTTTACACTCTATTTAAATAATTTGACTAGATATATTTGTTTTGTCGTATTACAGATTGGTTTGATTTATTTCCAGTGCGAACAGTGCAGATCATAATCAGACTCTTTTTTTCTGGTAATTGAAATTTCAGACCGTCAAAAATGTGACATATCTTGTTAAAACACTGACCGTCTATCTTTTGTCCATGAATAATAGCGTTGGGCGGTTCATTCAAATAATGGTTTTGGAGAAAAGATTAAAATTTGATTGCAACTCTATTTGAATTTTCTATGAAAGGGATATTGATATGATGTGTATATTTGAATTGTGTGGCTAATGAATGTACACTCACCAAGTTGCTGGCAAACGGTGCCAAAATCCCACCAATTCGTGATACAGACGACGCTATTCCAAGACCACTATTTCTGAAATGTATGAATACAATACATATTGCAGCCATTGGACAGGACACACCTCGTAGATTGAATCATATGGATTCGGCACCTTCATGCCTATCTTTGTATACATTTAAATACAGGGTTCTACTTTGTGGGATGTCATGTTTCGCTCAACAACGTGGTCATATCGCTAACAATGTTGAACAAATCTGTCTAATTATAGCCCCGGGTTTTTAGATATTGTTCTTCAAATAAATCACAACTTTATACTACATGCATGCATACTTTGAAAACAGATGCACATAACGTTGATCCCATACACTGTGAGCTAGGTAGCTTACAATATCTACTAGAGGACATAGAAAACGCACACTTCGGATATAAGTGTGTCTTTACATGAAAAACAATAACTATATAAATACATAGTATTAAACATTTTGGAATATGTTTAGTTGTTCTGTTTGTGGTTTGTAATAAAGATGTGATTTGATGGAATGGAATCCTTCGTATTTCGTTTTAGTTTAAACATAGTTTATTTCAAACAATGATATAACATATACAAATGTACAATTTACACAAATATGTATATAAACTGAGTCAAAAAAGAAACGATACCAAACTAAAAATGACGTAAAACGGATAAAATCATAGAAAGGTTTAATATATTATTACGTATCAGTACCGGGTATCTTATTGCAACGTCAGCCAACCATAAACACAGGTAAATAAACACCCGATAATCCTGGAACGCCGAATTTTCGATTTGCACGTGCTCCTCAACAAAGACAACTTCCTACACATGTACAAATCGGAAAACCGGTTTATTGTACTGGTATTGCATTATCATCGAGGAAAAACACCTTACATACCAATTGTTACCTCACAAACAGTCAGGAACCGGCTCGGTGAACGTGGCATTCGTGCCTATCGGCCATACGTTGGACCCACCGACGTCACCGTGACGTACGGCGGGAATGGACGACGGAACGTGCTCGCTGGACTCGGTTACAGTGGAATTCGGTGATGTTTATCGATGAATCGCGGTTCTGTTTGCGTCGAGCGGATGGCAGAGAGCGGGTATATCGCCGACGCATGTGTACGTCAGGTCGATCTGTTCGGGGGCGGAAGCGTTATGGCGTGGGGCGGTATCACATTCGGCAATCGCACTGAACTGTTAGTGGTGGACGGGAACCTAAACGCCCAGCGGTACTGTGATGAGATCCTTGCGCCAGTTGTTGTGCCGTTCTTTAACGCCAACAGAAACGTCACACTGTTCCAACAGGACAACGCCAGGTGTCATACTGCTCGGATTTCCACCACATTATTGGAGCAGAACAATATTGAAACCCTGCCGTGGCCTGCTTTGTCACCAGACTTGTCACCCATAGAACATTTGTGGGATACGTTAGACCGCCGCGTCAGACGACGTCAGCCGGTAACGTTAAACCAACTGAGGGATGTTTTGCGTCAGGAGTGGACAAATATTGACCAGCAAGAGATTCAGACACTCTTCCGTTCGATGCGACGGCGGTGCATTGTAGTGAGAGACGCAAATGGTGCCCATACTCGGTATTGACGTCTGTGTGAAAACTCCATTAGACCCCTGTCCGACGAATTACGTCATCACGCAGCAGTCAGTTTCGGAGGCTCATTATGCTTTATGTGCTCCTCTTTCAAACATGTTGGACTATCATCTTATGAATTTTCAAAGAATTTTCTTAATAAATGTTGAAATTAAAGACACATAAACACCAGGTATCGTTTCTTTTTTGACTCAGTATATAATATTTTAAATTCCATTTCGCACACGTGATTTACATTTCGTAGTGGTCGTTTCATTGCGAAATTATAATATGAGCTATACATATTTAATTGCAACCTGTGTGATTTTCATTAATATTCAATATATAATACAATATAAGTCATTTCATGTTCTTATTTTGTATTTATAAAAGATTTAATATTCCATTTCGCACATGCCAACTACATTTCGTCCATTTCGCACACAATATTCCATTTCGTATCACTGAAAACACAAATTTCTACAGAATGTATTTTCCTTTTATATGGTATAATTTCCAAATATTTGCCTCAAATACTGAGTATTTCAACTAATAAACAAACGTCGTATACGCGGTTTGTTGACAAAACAAAATAATGTAAACATACATGTGTAATACAACTAGTGTATCCTGAATAACACGATGTATGGTACAGATGTGCTATTTTTAGTTAAATTTATCTCTAAACGACATTATCTCGCGTTTAGTATTGACTCCGATGACAAACAAATGTCAATTCAGGAGCACGGATGACAGTTATATGAAATCATACTTTCAATCCACAAAAAAATATTTGTTTATTGATTCAATGTTAGTGTTCAAATGTATTTGGAAGAATTTGTAGTAGCAATGGATTTATACGTGAAAAACTGCATTTTATTTGCGATATAATGTCGCTGTAAGGATGAATGGGACACTAGAGCGCACCGTCTCATAGTGCGAACCGGTATTACAGCAGACGACATCAAACAAGACTACGGCCGAACGTCCAGTGTCATAGAAATGTTGAACTCCCTAAATTGGAGACGCCTTGACCTTCGTCGCATCGACCAAAGATTGGTTATGTTCCACAACATCCTCCATAACCAAGTTGCCATTCAAGCTGAAAACTACCTTACCCCAAATACAAGATCTTCCAGAACATCCCATTCCCAAGCATTCCGACAGATCCAAACAGTGACTGACTACCATAAATATTCCTTCTTTCCAAGAACCATTGTCCAATGGAATGCTTTGCCCCCATATATTGTCACCTTGTCTGGCTGTAAGTCGGATTGAACATGTTTCTCCCTAAATAAACCTGCCCTGTTCTTAACCTGTTTTTAACCAACCTAACATCATTCTTTTATCATCTTTTATTTCATACTAACATTCTTGTCAGTTTGACTATAGAAGATGACTATTGAAGATAGATAGATGGTAATTATTATGTCTATAAAATCATACTGCGTGTCTAAATATTGTACGCTTCAATAAGATATGGTAAGTGACAGCATACCGCCTATGTCAATATTCTGCTTTATATAGCTTCTTATATAAACTTAACTTTGTATTGTAACACCGATTGATGGTTGTCTTATTTTCGCTCGACTACGAACTATTTCTTACGTCAGTATGACGTCTTATTTTCGCTCAACTACGAACTATTTCTTACGTCAGTATGACGTCTTATTTTCGCTCAACTACGAACTATTTCTTACGTCAGTATGGCGTCTTATTTTCGCTCGACTGCGAACTATTTCTTACGTCAGTATGGCGTCTTATTTTCGCTCAACTACGAACTATTTCTTGCGTCAGTATGGTGTCTTATTTTTCGCTCAACTACGAACTATTTCTTACATCAGTATGGTCTCTTATTTTCGCTCGACTGCGAACTATTTCTTACGTCAGTTAGGTCTCTTATTTTCGCTCGACTGCGAACTATTTCTTACGTCAGTTAGGTCTCTTATTTTCGCTCGACTGCGAACTATTTCTTACATCAGTATGGTCTCTTATTTTCGCTCGACTGCGAACTATTTCTTAGGTCAGTATGGTGTCTTATTTTCGCTCAACTCCGAACTATTTCTTACATCAGTATGGTCTCTTATTTTCGCCCGACTACAAACTATTTCTTACATCAGTATGGTCTCTTATTTTCGCACGACTACGAACTATTTCTTACGTCAGTATGGTCTCTTATTTTCGCTCGACTACGAACTATTTCTTACATCAGTATGGTCTCTTATTTTCGCTCACTACCACCTGACACTACCACCGGACACTACCACCTGACACTACCACTGGACACTACCAACTGACACTGCCACCTGACACTACCACCTGACACTACCACTGGACACTACCAACTGCCACTACCACCTAACACTACCAACTGACACTACCACCTGACACTACCACTGGACACTACTACCTGACACTACCTCCTGACACTACCACTGGACACTACCACCCGACACTACCACTGGACACTACTACCTGACACTACCACTGGACACTACCACCTGACACTACCACCCGACACTACCACTGGACACTACCACCTGACACTACCACTGGACACTACCACCTGACACTACCACTGGACACTACCACTGGGCACTACCACCTGACACTACCACCTAACACTACCACTGAACACTACCACCTGACACTACCACCCGACACTACCACCTGACACTACCACCTGACACTACCACCTGACACTACCACTGGACACTACCACCTGACACTACCACTGGACACTACCACTGGACACTACCACCTGACACTACCACTGGACACTACCATCTGACACTACCACTGGACACTACCACCCGACACTACCACTGGACACTACCACTGGACACTACCACTGGACACTACCACTGAACACTACCACCTGACACTACCACCAGACACTACCACCTGACACTACCACTGGACACTACCACCTGACACTACCACCTGACACTACCACTGGAAACTACCACCTGACACTACCACCTGACACTACCACTGGACACTACCACCTGACACTACCACCTGACACTACCACCCGATACTACAACTGGACACTACCACCTGACACTACCACCTGCCACTACCACCTGACACTACCACTGGACACTACCACCTGACACTACCACTGGAAACTACCACCTGACACTACCACCTGCCACTACCACTGGACACTACCACCTGTCACTACCACTGGACACTACCACCTGACACTACCACCTGACATTACCACTGGACACTACCACCTGACACTACCACCTGACACTACCACTGGACACTACCACCTGACACTACCACTGGACACTACCACTGGACACTACCACCTGACACTACCACTGGACACTACCACTGGACACTACCACCTGACACTACCACCTGACACTGCCACTGGACATTACCACCTGACACTACCACTGGACACTACCACCTGACACTACCACCTGACACTACCACTGGACACTACCACTGGACACTACCACCTGACACTACCACTGGACACTACCACTGGACACACCACTGGACACTACCACCTGACACTACCACTGGACACTACCACCTGACACTACCACCTGCCACTACCACTGGACACTACCACCTGACACTACCACTGGACACTACCACCTGACACTACCACTGGACACTACCACCTGACACTACCACTGGACACTACCACTGGACACTACCACCTGACACTACCACTGGACACTACCACCTGACACTACCACTGGACACTACCACCTGCCACTACCACTGGACACTACCACCTGACACTACCACCCGACACTACCACTGGACACTACCACCTGACACTACCACTGGACACTACCACCTGACACTACCACCCGACACTACCACTTAACACTACCACTGGACACTATCACCTGACACTACCACCTGACACTACCACCTGACACTACCACTGGACACTACCACTGGACACTACCACTGGACACTACCACCTGACACTACCACTGGACACTACCACTGGACACTACCACTGGACACTACCACTGGACACTACCACCTGACACTACCAACTGACACTACAACCTGACACTACCACCCGACACTACCACCTGACACTACCACCGGACACTACCACTTGACACTACCACTGGACACTACCAACTGACACCTGACACTACCACCTGACACTACCACTGGACACTACCAACTCACACTACCACCTGACACTACCAACTGACACTACCAACTGCCACTACCAACTGACACTACCACCTGACACTACCACCTGACACTACCACCTGACACTACCACTGGACACTACCACTGGACACCACTGGACACTACCACTGCACTACCACGACGACACTACCACCTGACACTACCACTGGACACTACCACCTGACACTACCACTGGACACTACCACCTGACACTACCACTGGACACTACCACCTGACACTACCACTGGACACTACCACTGGACACTACCACCTGACACTACCACTGGACACTACCACCTGACACTACCACTGACACTACCACCTGACACTACCACTGGACACTACCACCTGACACTACCACCCGACACTACCACTGGACACTACCACCTGACACTACCACTGGACACTACCACCTGACACTACCACCCGACACTACCACTTAACACTACCACTGGACACTATCACCTGACACTACCACCTGACACTACCACCTGACACTACCACTGGACACTACCACTGGACACTACCACTGGACACTACCACCTGACACTACCACTGGACACTACCACTGGACACTACCACTGGACACTACCACTGGACACTACCACCTGACACTACCAACTGACACTACAACCTGACACTACCACCCGACACTACCACCTGACACTACCACCGGACACTACCACTTGACACTACCACTGGACACTACCAACTGACACCTGACACTACCACCTGACACTACCACTGGACACTACCAACTCACACTACCACCTGACACTACCAACTGACACTACCAACTGCCACTACCAACTGACACTACCACCTGACACTACCACCTGACACTACCACTGGACACTACCACCTGACACTACCACTGGACACTACCACCTGACACTACCACCCGACACTACCACTGGACACTACCACCTGACACTACCACTGGACACTACCACCTGACACTACCACTGGACACTACCACTGGACACTACCACCTGACACTACCACCCGACACTACCACTGGACACTACCACCTGACACTACCACTGGACACTACCACCTGACACTACCACCTGACACTACCACTGGACACTACCACTGGACACTACCACCTGACACTACCACCTGACACTACCACCTACACTACCACTGGACACTACCACCTGACACTACCACTGAACACTACCACCTGACACTACCACTGACACTACCACCTGACACTACCACTGGACACTACCACCTGACACTACCACTGGACACTACCACTGACACTACCACCTGACACTACCACTGACACTACCATCTGACACTACCACTGGACACTACCACCTGACACTACCACTGGACACTACCACCTGACACTACCACTGGACACTACCACTGGACACTACCACCTGACACTACCACTGGACACTACCACCTGACACTACCACTGGACACTACCACTGGACACTACCACTGGACACTACCACTGGACACTACCACTGGACACTACCACCTGACACTACCACCAGACACTACCACCTGACACTACCACTGGACACTACCACCTGACACTACCACCTGACACTACCACTGGAAACTACCACCTGACACTACCACCTGACACTACCACTGGACACTACCACCTGACACTACCACCTGACACTACCACCCGATACTACAACTGGACACTACCACCTGACACTACCACCTGACACTACCACTGACACTACCACCTGACACTACCACTGGACACTACCACTGACACTACCACCTGACACTACCACTGGACACTACCACCTGACACTACCACCTGACACTACCACTGGACACTACCACCTGACACTACCACCTGACACTACCACTGGACACTACCACCTGACACTACCACCTGACACTACCACTGGACACTACCACCTGACACTACCACTGGACACTACCACCTGACACTACCACCCGACACTACCACTGGACACTACCACCTGACACTACC